>OZ035961.1:84913123-85170623 GCA_964034945.1 Chrysopilus asiliformis | reverse complement strand
TCTGTCAGTCTGTCAGTCTGTCAGTCTGTCAGTCTGTCAGTCTGTCAGTCTGTCAGTCTGTCAGTCTGTCAGTCTGTCAGTCTGTCAGTCTGTCAGTCTGTCAGTCTGTCAGTCTGTCAGTCTGTCAGTCTGTCAGTCTGTCAGTCTGTCAGTCTGTCAGTCTGTCAGTCTGTCAGTCTGTCAGTCTGTCAGTCTGTCAGTCTGTCAGTCTGTCAGTCTGTCAGTCTGTCAGTCTGTCAGTCTGTCAGTCTGTCAGTCTGTCAGTCTGTCAGTCTGTCAGTCTGTCAGTCTGTCAGTCTGTCAGTCTGTCAGTCTGTCAGTCTGTCAGTCTGTCAGTCTGTCAGTCTGTCAGTCTGTCAGTCTGTCAGTCTGTCAGTCTGTCAGTCTGTCAGTCTGTCAGTCTGTCAGTCTGTCAGTCTGTCAGTCTGTCAGTCTGTCAGTCTGTCAGTCTGTCAGTCTGTCAGTCTGTCAGTCTGTCAGTCTGTCAGTCTGTCAGTCTGTCAGTCTGTCAGTCTGTCAGTCTGTCAGTCTGTCAGTCTGTCAGTCTGTCAGTCTGTCAGTCTGTCAGTCTGTCAGTCTGTCAGTCTGTCAGTCTGTCAGTCTGTCAGTCTGTCAGTCTGTCAGTCTGTCAGTCTGTCAGTCTGTCAGTCTGTCAGTCTGTCAGTCTGTCAGTCTGTCAGTCTGTCAGTCTGTCAGTCTGTCAGTCTGTCAGTCTGTCAGTCTGTCAGTCTGTCAGTCTGTCAGTCTGTCAGTCTGTCAGTCTGTCAGTCTGTCAGTCTGTCAGTCTGTCAGTCTGTCAGTCTGTCAGTCTGTCAGTCTGTCAGTCTGTCAGTCTGTCAGTCTGTCAGTCTGTCAGTCTGTCAGTCTGTCAGTCTGTCAGTCTGTCAGTCTGTCAGTCTGTCAGTCTGTCAGTCTGTCAGTCTGTCAGTCTGTCAGTCTGTCAGTCTGTCAGTCTGTCAGTCTGTCAGTCTGTCAGTCTGTCAGTCTGTCAGTCTGTCAGTCTGTCAGTCTGTCAGTCTGTCAGTCTGTCAGTCTGTCAGTCTGTCAGTCTGTCAGTCTGTCAGTCTGTCAGTCTGTCAGTCTGTCAGTCTGTCAGTCTGTCAGTCTGTCAGTCTGTCAGTCTGTCAGTCTGTCAGTCTGTCAGTCTGTCAGTCTGTCAGTCTGTCAGTCTGTCAGTCTGTCAGTCTGTCAGTCTGTCAGTCTGTCAGTCTGTCAGTCTGTCAGTCTGTCAGTCTGTCAGTCTGTCAGTCTGTCAGTCTGTCAGTCTGTCAGTCTGTCAGTCTGTCAGTCTGTCAGTCTGTCAGTCTGTCAGTCTGTCAGTCTGTCAGTCTGTCAGTCTGTCAGTCTGTCAGTCTGTCAGTCTGTCAGTCTGTCAGTCTGTCAGTCTGTCAGTCTGTCAGTCTGTCAGTCTGTCAGTCTGTCAGTCTGTCAGTCTGTCAGTCTGTCAGTCTGTCAGTCTGTCAGTCTGTCAGTCTGTCAGTCTGTCAGTCTGTCAGTCTGTCAGTCTGTCAGTCTGTCAGTCTGTCAGTCTGTCAGTCTGTCAGTCTGTCAGTCTGTCAGTCTGTCAGTCTGTCAGTCTGTCAGTCTGTCAGTCTGTCAGTCTGTCAGTCTGTCAGTCTGTCAGTCTGTCAGTCTGTCAGTCTGTCAGTCTGTCAGTCTGTCAGTCTGTCAGTCTGTCAGTCTGTCAGTCTGTCAGTCTGTCAGTCTGTCAGTCTGTCAGTCTGTCAGTCTGTCAGTCTGTCAGTCTGTCAGTCTGTCAGTCTGTCAGTCTGTCAGTCTGTCAGTCTGTCAGTCTGTCAGTCTGTCAGTCTGTCAGTCTGTCAGTCTGTCAGTCTGTCAGTCTGTCAGTCTGTCAGTCTGTCAGTCTGTCAGTCTGTCAGTCTGTCAGTCTGTCAGTCTGTCAGTCTGTCAGTCTGTCAGTCTGTCAGTCTGTCAGTCTGTCAGTCTGTCAGTCTGTCAGTCTGTCAGTCTGTCAGTCTGTCAGTCTGTCAGTCTGTCAGTCTGTCAGTCTGTCAGTCTGTCAGTCTGTCAGTCTGTCAGTCTGTCAGTCTGTCAGTCTGTCAGTCTGTCAGTCTGTCAGTCTGTCAGTCTGTCAGTCTGTCAGTCTGTCAGTCTGTCAGTCTGTCAGTCTGTCAGTCTGTCAGTCTGTCAGTCTGTCAGTCTGTCAGTCTGTCAGTCTGTCAGTCTGTCTGTCGGTCTGTCTGTCTGTCTGTCTGTCTGTCTGTCTGTCGGTCTGTCGGTCTGTCGGTCTGTCGGTCTGTCTGTCGGTCTGTCTGTCGGTCTATCTGTCGGTCTGTCTGTCGGTCTGTCTGTCGGTCTGTCTGTCGGCCTGTCTGTCGATCTGTTGATCTGTCGATCTGTCTGTCTGTTGGTCTGTCTGTCGGTCTGTCTGTCGGTCTGTCTGTCGGTATGTCTGTCGGTCTGTTTGTCGATCTGTCTGTCGGTCTGTCTCTCGGTCTGTCTGTCGGTTTGTCTGTCGGTCTGTCTGTCGGTCTGTCTGTCGGTCTGTCTTTCGGTCTGTCTGTCGGTCTGTCTGTCGGTCTGTCGGTCTGTCTGTCGGCCTGTCTGTCGGCCTGTCTGTCGGTCTGTTTGTCAGTCTGTCTGGCGGTCTGTTGTCGGTCTGTTTGTCGGTCTCTCTGTCGGTCTGTCTGTCGGTATGTCTGTCGGTCTGTTTGTCGGTCTGTCTGTCGGTCTGTCTCTCGGTCTGTCTGTCGGCTTGTCTGTCGGTCTGTCTGTCGGTCTGTCTGTCGGTCTGTCTTTCGGTCTGTCTGTCGGTCTGTCTGTCGGTCTGTCGGTCTGTCTGTCGGCCTGTCTGTCGGCCTGTCTGTCGGTCTGTTTGTCAGTCTGTCTGGCGGTCTGTTGTCGGTCTGTTTGTCGGTCTCTCTGTCGGTCTGTCAGTCGGTCTGTCAGTCGGTCGATCTATCGGACTGTCGGCCTTGTCGGTTTGTCTGTCTGTCTGTCGGTCTGTCTGTCGATTTGATTCAATTCAAACATGTAATTTTTTTGCGAGTTTACCGAAAACAGTAAAATTTTGTCACCACATTTGTCTTATTAGAATAAATCTTTAACAGATCTCTTTTACTATTTATGAATTTTCTTGTCGAAAATCTGGTGTTAGAATTTCAATATTCCATAAGGAAATCCTGAAGGTGAAACGATTTTTTTATCGAAAGTTCGTAAGTCATTTCTCAGCTTTTTTTGGTGCTAAAAACTTATGCAAAAAACTTTAACGCGTCAACGACGGGTATGCAAGCTAGCCAGTTTATAATTTTTCCCAATTACCATGACAATCATAGATATTTTTTAATTTATTTATTCCGGTCGAGGAGAAGTTTTCTCAACGCAATGTATTGTTAAAAGCAAACGTCCAGACAAAAATATAATTAAAAATTATAATCATATTTCCGTTTATCTAATTATAAGCTAAACACAAAAAAAACCAAATTGTGTAGAAGCAGAGAGTTAACAAAATACACATTAAAAGCATATCGCAATAATATGACAGCTATGAATCTATTAAAACTGTCTAACAACATTCATAATTCAGACATAATTCTATTACTCTCCCGAATAATTTTCTCCATAAGAATGACCGACGGATGGCCAGTTTTTGTGGAACACACATATAGTATATTGTCGTTGTTAACCACTCATGATATTTTTATTAATTTCAAAAAATCCGTTCACGTACAGTGGCCACAGACACGTCGTCCATACAACATACAAACATCCGAAAAATAAGCAAAAACCTACTGAACCTTACATAATAATAAAAAAAAAAATAAAATAAAATACCTTAAGGGAAAAAATACAACATTAGTGGGAAAAAAGTCATTCAGTCCAGCCTCCCTTGTGCTCCCAGTGGGAAAAGCTTTTCTTTTTGTCCTTTGTAGGAAATGAAGACAGCCATGAATAAACGAATATATCT
This sequence comes from Chrysopilus asiliformis, assembly GCA_964034945.1. Classification (NCBI taxonomy): domain Eukaryota; kingdom Metazoa; phylum Arthropoda; class Insecta; order Diptera; family Rhagionidae; genus Chrysopilus; species Chrysopilus asiliformis. The sequence goes on along the minus strand of OZ035961.1, from coordinate 85,166,695 downwards.
GCTGCTGCTGCAAGTAGGCTCAGTTCATGAACGAACCCAAAAAAAAAACAGCTTATGGCAGCAGAAAAAGAGGAAAAGTTCCGAAGTGGGAAACTGGACGGAAATCGAGGTATTCGGGGTGCGAAGGTATAAAAGTAGTCAGTCGAATGATGCCCATTTTATGGAAGCAATTAGTTGTTATAAATTGGATTCGGTAGAGAAAATATGATACATGGCCTCTTTTGTACATTGAAAAGGAATCGAGTTCCGTGTAGGTGGATCACGTAATCTTTCGCCTTCCTGCTGCTCCTTGAACATTTAAGTGCCAGACGACGGACGGTTTTTTTTCTGTTGAGAAGCAATTTTTCGTCCTTTTATTTTCAACTTTTCCTGATTTGACGGCCTTAGCAGTTTTGGTTCACAACGAAGTTTTTTTTTGAGATTCTGGAAACAGATTCCTCCAAGTAGCAGAGTATGAATCGTTAGCAGATTGAGGTCTGACCTTGTTATCAAGTAATTTTTCAGGGCAAGCAAGTTGGGAATACTTGTGTAAGGAGCTATCTCTAAAATACGTCACACTTTTAGGGGTGGAGGTATGACAGCGGTAGTCTGATAGCAATAATGAAATTGGAAAAATCTAGACGAAAGGGGAGGTGGGGATCGAAAATCCGAAACTTAGCGTGATGTATTTTATGGACAACCTTTTGTGTAATATGCTGTCCGGGTTTTGACGGATTTTGGTGAGATTTTTAATTTAACTAGAGGCTTTTCAGGACTGTCTCAAAAATACGTCACGACTTGAAGGGGGTTGGGGAATTTACCCGTTTTCTCGCGGGATCGAATTATATGCCAAAAAATGTGGAAAAGCGTGTGAAAATTAACGTGTTAGCCTACGTCCCACTTCTCTTGACGTGAAGTTTTCATTCTGGTAAAAATCTAATTAGTTCCTATTCTACAACCCACTAGGGGGTTGAGGTTGGTTTGTTGGTTGGTTTAGAAGAACCTCAAAGGCCTTAAATTAAAAAAAAACAAAGAGGGGGGGGGGGCATAATAGGTAGAGATGGAGTACATTTTAATGGAGAGAGATTTTTTTTTGTATTGTGCCTTAACGAACAATGAAAGCCATACCAAAATTGCTTAAATAGTTCAAGGCATAGCAGATAAGGGGATAACAAGTAAGGGGAACTTTAAAATTACTGGCAGATATTAAGGTTTTTCGTTTCATTCATAAAAGAAATGTAAAACATTTTTTTGGTGTTCAATCATACTCATTATATATTATACTAATATATAAAAATGAGTTGGTATCTGTCTGTCTGTCTGTCTGTCTGTCTGTCTGTCTGTCTGTTCCTCTTTCACGCAAAAACGGCTGAACCGATTGACTTGAAATTTGGCATGAGTGTCTGTAGTAGTTCTGGTTCCAACATAAGCATACGGAAAAGTAGCGCGAGGGATGGGGGGAGTAAGGGGAGGGGGTAAAGTGAGTTCGAAACTTAGTTTTTGCACTATGTTACTCTTTCGCGGGGAAACTACTGAACCGATTGGCCTGAAATTTGGCATAGATGTTCGTCGGGGGTCCAGCCCCAACATAGACCCATTAAAAGTAGGGAAACTACCGAGCCGATTGGCCTGAAATTTAGCTCCAACATAGACCATAAAAAAACTGAAAAAACTTAACCCGGCAACAACCGGTATGCAAGCTAGTGCGTGATAAAACTGTTACACTTTTTACAATTCCGGCGTTACATGGAACATCTTGTTTTTTCTCAGGATTTGCGAAACAAATAACAGATTTTATAGCAAAAATTACAAGTTGTTGCTTGGAATGAAATCCTGTTTCAAAATGTAACACCTTGAAACTATTCCGCCTGTAAATCGAATTCAGTGTAAGAACTAGTTTTGATAGAAAAATAATTAAAAATAGATGAAATCAGTTGCCAAGTTGTAGAAAATATCAGAAATCCACTAAACATGCATTCGATGTTCTTTGATCCTGTGTTGGCTATGGCACTTTTTACAATTTTCACTTTGCTTACATCAGTGTCGTTTTGGGAATATATTGTCGCCATTTGAAATGTTTTTCGTCCCTTGGAACATATTTTTTTAGCGTGGCATGAAGCAAGTCTAAGATTTTCGATACAAAAAAAAACTCAGACATGGGAAAAAAACCTCCAAGTTTTGGGAGGTAAGCGAGATTCCGTGCACTGGATTTTAGACAAATAAGGATAAAAAAAAAGGATTGAGTGTTTTTGATCCAAGATGGTCTCGTTTATGTCGCTTTGCTCGCCAGCCAGCCAGCAACTACAATTCTGATCCTGATTTCTGATTCCAATTCATTCGAGTTCGTCCAGGCCTTATATTGCTAGTGTAATCGTTTATGCAAAAACGGTCACATCAGGACTTTTACAGGATCACGTATTCAATACATATTTTCTAATATAAGTGTCGCTCCATTTCACTAGAATCTCACTCCAGGAATGGAATCGTTCGGTTCGATTTGTCATTCATGTGCACTATTGTAGGAAGTGAAGAACTTTACATGGGGACAAAGTGGATTTGTATTAGCGATTCAAAGATGAAGTGATATCAAAGTTTACCCGCAACTCGTTCCTGATTTTTTTTCCCCATTCGGTGTTTGGGAATTGGTTTTTTTTCTCTCTATCAACATATTTTCGTAAGAAAACGGAGATGAGGAACGAAATTGCTACTTTCCGTTGAGATTTTTCTTTCTTTTAGTGAATATCCATCGTTTTTATATGGCACTCAACTCTGTGGGCATATGTAGCGAACCGTCGGTTTGAAATTGCAGGTTTATGTGTGTGTTGTCCTCGTTTCATCGCCAATGTTGACAACTTGAATGGTTTTAGTGTGCAAATATGGAGATGAACTCCTTTGGGGTAGCGCAAAAAAAGGAACTTTGGCTTTAGTGACTTTATCTGTTTTTATAACCTTGTTGCTCTACGCTCGGTCTGACAAGATTGTTCGACCCTTTTTATTAGAAGGGTTAAGTAGTCTTTGCTCTACATTCTCTGTCATGTTTTCTTTGACTAGCATAAAGGATTTTTCTAGGGATTTAAAAATTTAGTGTAAAACACTTACAATCCAATGATGACGATATGTAGGCTTTACGATGATTGGTGCTTAAATTGATTTCCTTTTGGGAATAGGAAACCACTTTTATTAATGCCAATGAATTTATTACATTTTATGAAAAATTCCCTTTGCCAATTCTGTCTCTGTTGCCAGGTTACAAATTTTGTATATCTGGTGGTCATTGTTTCAATAGGAGGAGGACAGCCGCAACTGCTGGATACTTGTGATATTTTAGGGTATTTAAATGGAAAAATTTAAGCTATTTAAATGCTAACAAATCCGGACATTTTTTATACCCGTATGGTGAAACCAAAGGGTATATTAACTTTGCCTTACCGTTTGTAACGCCAAGATCCCGTCATCGCACAAAAAAAATGAATTACACCAGTGTGTTTAGAATGATAAAAATATTTAATTTTTGCATGTCCGTCCGTCTGTCCGTCTGTCTGTCTGTCCGTCCGTCTGTCTGTCTGTCCGTCTGTCTGTGGCGCGGATTGCGGGCGCACGGATTGAGCTAGAGACTTGAAAGTTTGCACAGATCCGTTTTTCGTAAAATGCGAGGCTAAGTTCGTTAATGGGCAAAAATGGACCATTAGGGGGGGTACCCCCCATACGAACGAAATCGTTTTTTGTGAATATCTCAAAAACGGTGTATCTTATCAAAAAAGTGCAAGAACAAAAGTTATGGAGGATATGATTCTACATAAAACTCCCATACATCAAAATCCGATTGGAATAAATTTTAAAAGATCTTATTGGAAAGTTTGAATTCAAATTGGAATTTTGGTATAACTGTTCGAATTTTGATACGAATATCACCATACGGGTCTGCAATGATTGCCAGATTGGCAATTATAGCTTTTGTTATGTTTTACTTTGGCGTTGCAACTGGTTTCCGAGAGGTCCTGGTGGCGTGCCGATGTTTTCTTAGTTTTGCGCCTTACTCCTGGACAAATTTTGATGTCGCCTACATGCAGAAAAACAAAATAGTAAATCTTACTACTTTATAATGGGAAATAGGGTCTAATCATTAAAATAGTTAATTTCCATTACAAAATAGTTAATTTGAATTGAAAAAATATGCAAATTAAATACAAAATAGTAAATTTTACTACTAAGAAGTTAAATTTCTTATAAAAATTGTCGATTTTGACTATTTTTGTAATTAAACTATTTTAACACGTTGGCTACCATGTGAGTCACCGGTGTACACACACTATTGTCATTACCGTCAGTTTCTCAAGTTCCATAGTTGAGTGCAGTCGCTCGTGCGGTACAAAGGGGTTTTTGTTGTCCGTTATATTTTATTCGATTCGTTCGTTTTTGTCTGTATTGATCTTATGTTCACTGGTGACTCACAAAGTACAGAAATGATTTTTGCGTTTTTTCCCAGTGTATACTAGCGGAGTAAGCGTTTTTTTTGGCTGGTAGCCAACGTGTTAATGATAGTTACGATTCTTCATTATGAAATAGTTAAAATTACTATCCTTTCTCTCAGTGGACGCGAGTACAAAATTTCCCAGCCAATCCCGAGAGTTCCGAAAATATTTTTTTATGTTTGGAAAAGTTGGAATGATCGATTAAGATACTTATTTGTCTCAAATTATATAACTAGCTTGCATTCCCGCCGTTGTGGGTTAAAAGTTTTTTTGCAAAAATTTTCTTGCGGCCAAAAAACAAAAAATAACTTAAAAACTTTTGAAAAAAATCGTTATGCCTTCAGGACCTCTTGTTCCGAATTTTAAAGTTCTAACACCAGATTCGTGATCAGCGGCCCCGAAAACCTCCTAATGCCAATTTTTCCCGGCAAAAACAGGAAAGGATTTGCGTTATCCTTACAGGACCTTCCGTTTTGAATTTTGAAAATCTAACACCGGATTCGTGATCAGGGAGCCCGAAAACCCCCATGTGAAACTTTTCAGCCTCCTATTGAGCAGGATTCATGGCGAAAATAACGGTTTAAAAATACCCAAACCCCCTTTACCCCCCGTTTACCACCTTAGCGGTAAAATTTCGGAAAACCCCGCCTTAGTGAGCGCCTACGTGATGGTTGGGACATACTGTGAAAGTTTCAAGTCTCTAGAAAAAGTTTCCTATTCCAATAAAAGCAATGGTTCCAATAAAAACAATACTGTCACCATTGCAATATTATTGAAAAAATTCCGAATTATGTATTAAATTGATGCAATGATGAATTAAAGCCAATAAAAGTGATTAATTATCTTACCTATTTCCGAAAATACCACAGCAAAATATGCTGTTAAGATAACGCTATCTGACAGCATCAAAAAAAAAGTTTTGGTGAGCAAAAACAATTTCTGTTAGTGTGGGGACACAAATATACTTGCTGACGATTAGAAACAGGATGCGAGTTTGCATAGAAATACTTTAAAATTTATAGAGGAATGTTTTTCCAGAAGTGTTACGGTTTATCCTTAATGGTACTCGGACCAAGGTACAATGTACGATCCTTTCCCCTACATTTTTCATATTTAGTGATCGTTTTTCAGTATTTAATAAAAACTAGATTAAAAATTCCGGCGCCAAAGTTTAGTTTCAGGGGCGTTGGGACAACTACTTGCCCGAATTGTTCCAGCCATTCCGAGACGCACATACATTGTCGCAAACATTTGTTTCTAAAAATGTTTTTTTCTGTAGTTTTTTCAAAAAAAAAAAAAAACTTCTATTGATTGCACATTTCACCCTCGAAACCCGAAATTGAATCGTTCGAAATATTTTTCAATTTTAAAGCGAAATGTTGAGGGCGCTGTTCAAGTGATATCGCAAATAAATCTTGCTGGTTTTAAAATCGGATACAAAACCTTCCGACTGACACCAAATTTATCCAAATCATCATCAAAGTGATTTAATCGTTTGGAATTCTAATCGAACCACAATCCATTGACCAATGTGTCCCACCTGTAACAGAAAATTTCATCCCAATTGGTTATAGATGTGAAAATTCCAAACCATCCTCATATGATGAAACATTTTTCCCATCACTACACTCTTTAGTCCTTGTTATGGTGAGAAATTAGGCGACCCAATCCAATGGATGTCCATGGAATTGGCCAATTTTACCGCCATTGGTGAACTGGGGATACTTTGAATCGTGAATGATTTTGAATTTGATGTTCGTGTTACACATATTCTGAATAAATCCCTCATCCATCTGGCGGGATATATTATCGGACACTATATACGATATATTCGTGCAGAGTTTTGCGTGTGCTTTGCTTCTATATCGTAGACCAATCCCCTAGCCCGGGCAACTACGTTTTGCACCCTTGAACGAAAAATCATCACCATATTCGGACGAAATGTCGGCGTATCCTTATAACTATGTAGTTAATTTCAACCTAGTTTCATAGTGGTTGATTTTGGTTGGAGTAAAAGGAGCATCAAAAACAAAAAATAAAAAATGGTATCGTGGATTCGATGTAGGATAGTTTAAATAAAACATTCACACAAACTTACTGATGATATTTATTATCGTATCCGGTCACATGATATCGACGGGGTAGATATTGAAAGGGGGCTGAAAAAGACACGCTTGTGGATACATCACCGATCAAAAGGGACAACATCCCCAAAATGCTAGAGCGAAGAGAGATCTTTCACTTCAGATAGTATAATGGCATCCCATAAACAATATCGTCTGATAATGAAAATTTTGGCACAGGCAACACAGTGACAGTTTAATAAATATAGATTTGTGAGTATTAATGTCGTCTGTTGGGTGTTCTTGTGGCCCCTATCTATATATAAAATGGTATCTCATATGATATCGTATTGAGAATCCTTGTAGTTAGGCTCGGCTTGATATTGAACGATGCATAGTAGGCCGAGGTACGTACTTTAGGTATCAAATATTATATCAGTGATTCCTGCCTGGTTACTGTCATGGGAACCAAGTGCGTATTTTGGCAAAGTCCTGCCCTATGCTGGTCATGTTTCGTTTAGTTATGGATTGAACATACATTCTTGTACATAAATGTGATGGATACCACCCTCAGACCCTGTCGGTAAAGAAAAATGAGAGACCGTTGAATTAACCATTGAGCCTACAAACCAGCTGAACATTTTGATTTTATGCCACAAACAAATTTGTCCAATGTATCAGACGGACAGCGATGTGATGGTGAGATGAAAAGATGGTAAAATGGGAATTTATAAAATCCCAGCAATTCCAATAGGCACTACTACACTACACATGGTGGGGTGTCTCCAGCCAATTTATCAGACTATTCATTTTTCACCCATTTACTATTCCAATCTGTATACCATGAGGATGTTCCTTTCCACATGATGCTAAGTGAGTGACGACCGTTTTGAGCTCAAGTATTTTCCTAGAGAGAAGGAAAAAAAATCCGATTCGGCCTCATCGATAGTGGTTGGTCATTCCAATATATCGAGCATCCCTTGGTAATACCCTATATAGAAGGGCTACTCTGGACAAGTCTAGGTGTGGTGATTTTCATGGAGAAGCCTACCAAACTTGTGTTGTTGCTGGTTTATGCTCCTATTTTCTGCTCAACACCATAGAAAAGAGCAACAATGTGAATACTGGTAAGGATCTGGGTGGGTTTCGAGAAGTTATCTTGATATTGATGGATTATTAATGGTTTATGCTTAATTGGGATTTACTTGTATAAATTAACTTGAGTGTTGCAAGTCTCACTTGAATATGGACGTTTTTGTTGTTTGAATTTTCTTTTTTTGTGGGATAAAATTTACGAGGTTAATCATAAGCAATGAATGGCGAATGTGGGTGTTTGTTATTGCCAATAAATTAGCTTTGTGGCCGATTTAAATGATTTAAGTTCTGTTTTCCTGAGATGAATTCTTTTGTGATAGTTGCGATTTTTTTTATTGTAGTACTAGAATTTGGACCCGGCTTCACTCGGCTTAAAGTGTGAATAGGACAAAATCTAGGAAAACCAAATTCTGATGAGTATTAGATCAGAGAGCGGTCTTTGTATTTTCTTTTTGAAATATGTTTTATCAAAAATTGAAAATTAAGGAAAACAGATTCTGGCATGTAAAATATCTATAAAATACTGGACAAAAATTTTTGCTATGAAATATTGGGAGTACGAATGGAAAACCGCCGTTTTTTGTGAAAATCGTCAAATACTCTATAATCTGTATGATGACAGATAAAATGTTTATTTGAAAAAATCCATTTGTTAAGGAGGGGGGAAAGGTGTGGTCCGATTGGATTTTAATTTATGTAACGGTTATGTAAAATCATATTCGAAACAGGGCATCAATCGTGTAACGCGACGAAGACACGAAATTGCGTCTTTCATTATGAAAAGCAATCGTGTATGGCGACGCGTCGTTGCATACTAGCGACGCGTCTTTTCGTTCGGCGACACAGTTCGAGGCGTCGCTCAGTGTCAGGTTAGGTTAGGTTAGGTTCGGTGGCGGCCTGCTCGATTGCAGGGCCTCGCATAGACCGCTAGGGTCCATAGCGCTACCACAAAGGATGAAAATAATGCCTTAGCGAGGGGCGCGTTTGACACTGGTGCCTCCGGCAACAAAAAGAAAAAAAACTTTTGTGGGAGGATTTGTTTTTTATTCACTTCAAGCAAAAAGTCTATTAATTATACATTACTGTGAGCTGGAACGGATCATTTCTGTACCTTAAGAACTTGCGAACAACTCGTAATTCACTTTTTTCTGGTGAACTTAACCCTAAAATTAATTTCAGCTAATCCAAACATTTTTATTTTGACGTTTCTGTAGCAAGATATTTGTAGTGAGCAAAACTGGTCCGTATTGGGCACTCGGAAAGCTTTATTTAGCATGACCTATAATTGATTTAAGAAATTCAATCCATTGAACGTTCAAACTTTTTAGTGTCGCGATAGAAGATTAGAAAAATGTGTCGCGTCGATGTCGCCGTCTCAGCTCAAAGACGGAGACGCGTCTCGTTACACGATTGATGCCCAGGTTTTACGTTTATAAATTTTTCAATACGACTCACCTTTTTCGAGAAAATAGAAAAAAAGACCAATTTGTATGGGGAAGGGGAGAATGTGTGGTCCAACTGGATTTTGATGTACAGATAAGTTATGAAAAATTATATTCTAAATACATTCTCGATACGATGCACAATTTTCGAGAAAACAGGAAAAATGTATTCCATTTGTAAGCAGTAGTCCGATTGGATTTTGATGTATAGATGAGTTATGTAAAATAAACAAATTCTAAACATATTTTACCTTAATAAATTTTTCTATATGACTCGTTGTTTTCGAGAAAATTGCTAAAAACTGTTTCGTTTGTATGGGAGAGTTGGGAAGGAATAGTCTAATTTTGCCCATTCATGAACTTAACTTAGCCATTTACGAGAAATGAATCTATACAAAGTTTCAAGTCCGTAGCTCAATCCTTTGGAAACTTATGGTGTTCACGGGACATGAGGAGATGAATTTTTTTTTATCATACCAACACCCTGGTGTAGTTCATTTTTGTGTCCGATGATTGGTTCAATATACTAAATCTAATATACTTCTATATGATATATCATATAGAGTATAAAAACTGTAGCACTCACCGCAATTCCATACAAAAATGTTTGGCGTAGGGGTTATTAGTCGGATTAATTACTCAATCATTTACGCGTAGATAACGTATGGATTTTACGTGTCAAATATGTATTAAAAGTAATTAATGTATAATTATTTGAAAATTCATCGAACTCGACAAAGAAAATGTAAGTTCAACCGACGAACAAGGTTTACTTGAAGAAACTAAATATGACATGTCAGTAAGAGAGTTGCCATATGTAATGTTTTTAAATCGTTCAAAAAGTTGAAATCCTGTGTGGCCGCATATATGTTTTTTTAATAACCCAAATTTAATTATGAGAACCAAAGTATAATGCAAATTTAAGCTCCACCATTGATCATGACAATCTTGTATTTTCACATTGCGATATTTTCCAATTACATAATTGTGTGATCCTTGTGCATTTATACCTGCATCTTCTAGTAACATTTTTTGATGGGAAAATAAAGTTCTATTTCCATTTAGTTAAATTAGCTACAATTAAATACATTATTTACATTATTTACATTTTTTACTTGTAATTAATAAAATTCAGTTAATGACACGTAATTTACCAACACTGATTAGGAAACAGTCGTCTAGTTTAATCTAAATCGTGTTCGAAATTGTATTCTATGTTTGTAGCTATTCCATAACTTGATGTTTCGCCAAAAAAAACTTGATTGTGTATATTTTCTAATTTCTTTATTTCTTATTTTCAGGTAAGTTCTGGATTTATTCTACACTTTGATAAGTACTTGAGCTAAGAATTAAAGCTAAAGTTTAATTTTTCAAAAAAAAAAAAATTCTTTTTTGACAGAAATATTCTAAAGGTAATTTTAATTAAATTTTTACAAATCGGATGGTAAATTCAGTATTTTTGGATCTGAATGAGCACAACTTCAACAGGAAAAAGTAAACTTTTGAGAGGCATTTTGTATTTTTCTTGTTTTTTTTTTTTGAGAATTTCGACTCTGGTTAGTGAGCGTTTATTAAAAGTAAATCGCAGCATAAATCTTTAGCAAACTCAACTTATCTTGTTTTAGTATTGAGCAAGATTGGGCAAAAAAAAATTTTATGTCTTTCGAAAAACAGCTAAAAATCACAAATTCTCATATGGAGATTTTTTCCCATGACTGAAATCTATAAATCAAAAAAATTTAAAAGAAAATCACACAAGAAAAGTATTAGATATTTGAAGTTCTTTATTTCAAAAATTTACATATCTTTAAAAAAAAATTTCTGAATGGCAATAAAAACTATTTTCACTAATAAAACTCAAAGAAGCCACAAGTTTTATGATCAGACAACATTAAACGAAACTTTCGATATCAAAGTGTGGAAATCCCATAACTCTAAGAATTCTCTTTTATGCAATAAAAATACTCCAAGACGGTCGAGTCGTCTTATCGGGAAAAACGAAAGTTTTCACTCTTTGTGTTTTTTTTTCTATTTTGATGTTCTACGAATAAAAAGGACACGATTCTGTTAAAACTGAAGAACTCGGCGAAGATAAATTGCCAATGTACAAACGCAAATTCAAAGAATTTTCAAGTACTTAAGTTTCTTAAGACGAACAAGTGAGGCACTTGTTTAGAAAAAAAAAATTAAGGTTAATTTTTTCTACTGAAGAGAAAAAACAACAACTAACTACACTATCAAATCATGGTACAGAACATAACTGAAGTATTTAAAGATTTTCATTTTAGCATTTTTTCTTCAAACATTTCTGTTTCTTACTATTGTTAACAAATGTTTCTACGAATGATCTTTAAGCGTTGTTCAACAGAACCGAATGTTATAATAGGCAGTTGTGGTTTATTCGGAGAACTTGATTTAACTTCGGAATTCTGGTGAGATTTTACAAGGACTTGTAAGGATATTCAATGTTTGTTGTTGTCATTCGACTTCCAATGTAAGAATGAGGACTTTTGGCTCAAAGTTGATGGGAAATGTTTGCCTATATTTCATTCTATGCTAAAAGGAATTGAGTGTATGCTATGACTTTTATTGGTATTTGTTGTTTTAGGTTTGCAATCTCCGTATTTTATGGCTGTAGTGGTTGTGGATGCCAACCAGGCCAAAAGGTTTCAAAGTTTTTGAGTTACAGCCACCAAACACGCGCTTGTACGTCGATTATTGTTTAATGTGACATAATGTTGCATGTGAGTATTAGCCAACTTGACGATTTTTCTTTTAACTTTCATTTTTTTTCGTTCCATTTAATTTTCGAATTTCTCATTTTCTACCTCCCCTGGCAGCCCCTGTGAATTTAAAGTCGGGATTTTAGTTTTTTCTCCTTGTAAAATTACTTGCTGTGCCATTGGATTCCTTTTTTTCTGGCATGAAAGGAAATTCTGAGTACTTAATTATACATTTTTTTGTGCATTTTTTTCAAAAGAAAAGCCAATGGAAAATGCTTTATTGATTTGAATTTTCATCGTAATTCCTTTTAACTTGTATGTCATTTTACGTTATTAGGTCTAATATTTGAAATTCGACTGGGGTTTTATAAGTGTTGCACGTCAGTTCAATTTGTTTTATTCTTTTAAAAAATAAAAAATATTAAGTTAATAAAATTTTTCGTTATAATTCTATAAAATCGGAGAGAATTGTGTGTAAACCGTTTTTATAAAACCGAAGGGAAAAGCAGTGCGTAAACTCATGGAATTAGGGTGACCATTTTTTTTTGCTACAATCCCGGTCAGGTGAAGGAATAGTTTTTATTTGTTTATCTGTTTGTTTGCTTCTCTGTTTGTCAGGGACTAAATCTGGTAATCTAATTTTGTCTCATTTCCCCACATACGATTGGCTTAGAATTGCGCACACATGCGTGACTCTGTAAAAATAACGGAAGGTCCTACCAGTATATAACTCAAATTTTCCGGTAAAAAATCTTGCTTGGAAGTTTTTAGGGTCGCTGAATCCGGTTTTGGACTCAAACAGCCGATAAGGATATCTCAAAGGCAAGAATATATATTTCAAAGCTCAAAAGTATAAAATAAAAAAAAATGAATTTTCCAAAAAACAAACATTTTGTTTTTAAATAAAGGTGGATCCAATAAGAGCTTCCTATTTTTTTTTAAATAAAACATAATAATTAATATATTGAGGAAAATCTTTATTTAAGGTGTTAGTTTGGTTCATGCCATTTAATGTTTAAAGATAATTTCCTTCAAATGTTGCCCACGACTAACTCTTAAATGGTCCATTCTGTGGGTCCAATTTTCGACCACTCTTTCAAGCATATCGGTCGGAATTCCGCGAATAGCACGGGTTATGTTTGCTTCCAAAGCTGTAATCGTTCCGGGTTTATCGACGTAAACAAGAGATATCACCTATTCCCACAGAAAGTAATCCAATGGTGTCAGATCACAAGATCTCGGTGGCCAATTAACAGGACCATTTCTTGAGATGATGTTTTCATCGAAAGTTTCCCTCAATAAAGCGATTGTATCGTTAGCTGTATGACATGTAGCGCCATCCTGCTGAAACCACAAGTCAGCTACATCAATATCTTGAATTTTTGGTAACAAAAATTCATTGATCATTGATCTGTAGCGAGCTCCATTGACAGTAACACGCATTCCTTCCGCATTTTTTAAGAAATACGGTCCGATGATGCTACTGCAGCAATATTCTCATTACTACGGACTGTACGCACTCTGGCTGATGGATGAATGTCTAATAGTGTAAAATTAGTTCGAAATTTGGTGATGGTTTCATAAATGGTGCGTTCAGTGGGACGATTATGACGACCAAAATGTGGACGAAGAGCTCTATAACAATTTCTAACTGAGCACGGATTTTGGAAATAAGTTTCCACAATTAGTAAACGTTGTTCACACCTAAGTCTATTCATGATGAAATGGCACTGAATACTGAACACAGACGTCATTGACACATAAGAACTGTAAAAACAACCCTATTGGAAAAAGTACATCCAATTGGATCACCCTTTTCATATACTAAAAAGAAAACATAAGAAAAGCTACAATTGCCGGGGGTCAATCGTCAAATACTCTATATGAGGGCAGAAAAGTCCGTTTGTCTGTCTGGCCGTGAACACAGTAATTTTTGAAAGGATTGAGCTAGAGACTTTAAATTTTGTATAGTTGTGTTCCTTGTAAATGGGAAGGTTAAGTTCTAGAACGGGCAAAATCGAACTATTCCTTTCCTTCTCTTTCACACAAACGAACAATTTTCTCGAAAACTGTACATCGTATTGAAAAATGTATTAAGATGAAATGTGTTTAGAATATGATTTTACATAACCGTTCCAGACACCAAAATCCAATCGGACCACTGTTTCCCCCCTCTCCCATACAAATGGAATACTTTTTCCTGTTCTCTCGAAAACTGTACATCGTGTTGAAAAATTTATAAAGATTAAATGTATTTAGAATATGCTTTTACATAACCGTTCTATACATCAAAAACCAATCGAACCACTCCTTTCGCCGTCTCCAATACGAATGGAATTTAAAAAAAAAATTTTCCCATGCGACATAGATATTCTTTTTAGCAATTTCTTGGGGCACTGAAATTATTGTAACCTGCACTTATTGTTCCTGTCCATTTACGGCTCTGATTCCCGATACGAACAAAAAACTTTTTTGTGAGAATTTCTCGAAAACGATGCGTTGTGGAAAAATTTAGACTGCCTCTGTTGAGTTTTGACTTTTTTGTTTTCTGTCTATTGTAGAATATGTATTTAAAACTTGAAGAGTAATTAACAACTGCAAAAATAAAAATATGCTACCACACAAATAAACTAGGCGAAAATAACGAATTTTCCTTACACAAATGGTATTTGTATAATTTTAGATAAAAATGAGAAATTACAGAAAATTATCATTTTATGTTTGAATGGGGAAAAAAGTGTTATCAAACTATTAATTTAGTGAAAGCAGATGAGACATAAGCACGAACGGACCCAATGTTGGTCCTACAGGACGACTCGAATAGCACTTGTGTAGTTGATGAATTGTTTTTTGATGATGACAGGTAATAGTTATTTCCATAATATGCCCCAACATTTATCATTTTTATTTCTACTCCTTGTCCTGTTCCAAAGTTGGACACAGCTCACTGTCTAACACTCTCTTCCGAACAGAGTAAGTGGCGACAGGACCTTCTGCCGCTATTTTTTTTTCTCTAGGAATTGGGTACCCACTTCTACGGAACATCTCCTGGCGTTGCTAGTAGCTAACTTATAAAAGAGCATGGAAGTTAGGCAACAGTCCTAGATTCAGGATTTTCAACACATGCATATTTGGTAGTAGCGAGCCGGGAGGTAGGCATGAAATGGAGGCAATCTAGGTATGGGCGTCATACTGAATCGGATAATACGTACTTGAGGCACTGAAAAGTACTGAAAAAAGGACAACAACTGGAGAAATGACAGAAAGGAGTTAAATGTCAAGACAAAAGTCATTTTTCAGAAAATGAAAAACGGAAAAAACGAGGTTGTTCCATACAAGTGTACAATTTGAATCATACCGCCATCGGATAGGCACTGCCAGACATACCTATACATTATAGGAAATGCAAAAAAAAAAATAGCCGTGAAGGTATTGCAGAAAAAATGGAAGAAAAACTGAACTAAGAATAGGAAAAAATGAAAAATACACACGTTTAGGCAAATTATACGTTTCCAAGAAGATATACATAACATCACGACTTCTTTCCTTCGGGGTAAGAAGAAAAAAATATGAAGAAAAACATAATTTGTCCTGATTTTTTGTTTCCATTTGCGAAAAACCTTACCCCTAAAATTGATATCCACTTTGCTGTCTTCAAATCAAGCTGAACCTCGGCATTCGGTTGAAACGTTTCCCCTCTCGTTGTGCTGCTATACTTGTGTCAAAAGTCCTGACGGCTGTGCCACCCCACCAGTACAATTGAGTGTGTACAACCTATTAATAAAAATCCTTTCTTGTTCAGATATTCAATTTTTTCTTCCTGTTTGCTAGCAAGGTATCCAATTTCTTTCTTTCATTCGACTCTTTACCTCCTTGTATATTTTTCTTCTTCCGGTAATTCCTTTTTGTATGCATTGGGGAGTTTTTCTTTGGTTTGGAATCCTTTTACGATTTTAAACGGGCAAATGATGAAGGCTGGCACTTGTCAAGAAGTATGAAGTGCATAGCGTGGTTTTTTTTCAAATTCCGAAAATCAAATACAAACACTATAATTTTTTCATAAATAATTTATATTCAGTGGAAACACATTAATTCGTTTTGAATTGTGGCGGTTTGACGGTTCCTCGCTTGGATTCTTTTTTTCACAATTTTATTCCTCTTTAAAGAAGAAATAATTATATGTTTGTTTTTAAATCCTTCTAAGTTCAACAAAAAACTTCAAATTTTAGAAGTGTTTCAATCAATTGTAATCTAATATATTGTTAAATTAATCTAGTAATGATTTTCGGAGTACAGATTCAAAAAGATTTTAAATTAAATAACACAAATCAAGATTTTAGAAGAAAACTTCATCAGCGCTCTGACCTTCATCTTATGGACCATTAAAATGAGATCAGAAACTTTTTTTTAGTTTCTTCAGAGATGTGAAACCCTATGTTTTGTTAAAGGGCTCGATCCCACGGCTCCGGTTCCGCACTTTTTTTCCCCAGGATTTCGGTTTCTGTTCGGATCTGGTTCCGTTCTTCAGGATGACGTCGGTTCCGGTTCGAAAAGAGTCTTTCAGAACAAAAAACTAGTTTTGTTAGCATTTCTTTTCTTGAACTTTGAGCAAAGAAAAACAAATTCAGTATATTAAATGTATATTGACACCAATATCGATATCAAACAAGATAGTATTGAGGGGTATACGATACTGAGGAGAGAAAATATTATTACAATTATAAATAACATAAAAGACATTTTTTACCTGTCTGACATATATGAAAGGTATTAAAATACACTTCAAAAACCGAAATCATAATGCAGCCCCGCACGTCTCTGGGACATATTTCCACCGACTTCGTCCGCTGAGTCGGCAAAATGTCTCTAACGGCCAATTTATTCACTAGGAGTTAAATCGCCTTAACTCCCTTAATCCACCTTTAACATGGAAAATAACGTTAGCTAACTCCCTTAACTCACTAACTCGGCTTAACTCCTAGTGAATAAATTAGGGGTAAGTGTGTTTGCTCGTATGCATGTATGCAACGAAAATTGTAAGATCCACTTCTACCAGAAAACCTTAACCGATTTTGACGCGGATTTTTGAATTCGAAAGCCCCTAGAATCCTGTTGAAAACGATTTTGGAAAAAAATGAAGAGTTTTTGAGGTAATCGCAAAAATCTTTTCCATTTCTATGGCAAAGGGAGGAAGGCGTGATCCGATTGAATCCTATCATATAATACGAGGAATGTCTGTCTGTCTGTCTGCACAAACGATCTCGAAAACCCGCCTAACGATTTTCACGAAACTTGGTGGTTAGGGATTTTCGGGGACAAGGAATCGATCTACACTGTAGAAAATGAATTTGAATTTAAACCGAAAAATGGGGTAAAAACGAGGTAAATTTGCAAAAACGTCGTAAAATTTCGAAAAAAAAATCAGAATTTAGCTCGCACACCATTTAAGTTGTAAACTCACCCAAAAAAACATTAATCGTACACTAGAAATAGGGTAATTTTAAACCTTGCGTAAAATTTCGACCAATATTCGTATTTTTACTCTCATTTTTGTGTAAAAACACGCTCGCAGGGTATTTTTGCATTATTGTACGGACAATTTAACCTTAACCTTATAATTCGCATAAGGTTTGTGGCATCGGAGTATAAATACTCGAATCGAGTTTTACTCTACCAAAATCCTGTGTGGCGCCTGCCACATGGCAGACATGCCCGGGAAATTTGGATGTGAAAACGTCCGCAAAAATAATATAATATTTTTGTTTTTGCAGACCGTATAAGCCGAGAAATTCTAATACCATTTTCGGTGTAATTTTAAACAAAAAATGTCGTAAAATTACACCTTTAAGACGCGGTTTTGCTACCAAATAGGAGGAAAATTACAACAAAAATGTGGTAATTTTAAACATCCATGTCGTAAAATTACACCCGTATTGTACTTTTACTTCTTATTTAGCTTAAAGTTCCCCCGTAAAAGAGGCTTTTGTACGCCACAAAATGAGTAAAAATGCATAGCTTTTAAGCCATTACAACTCGGTTTAATTTTACTCCTATTATCGTAGGAAAATGGGTTCCTACGATTATAGGGGTAAAATTACAATAAAATTTTCTAGAGTGTAGATAGGTGTCACCTCTGAGAAAATTCCCCTCGATACGCCTCGCTTGTTATCTTCCAATTGGGTGGTCCGATCTTAAAGAAACTTTACAGTATTACTAAGGGGGGGGGGGGGGCTAAGGGCCTTCGATTTTCCCACCACAAACCTGACTTCGATACCCCTCACCTGATGTCTCAAAACAACGTTTCAAAAATCGGTCACAGCGATTACTCAATTACCGCTCAACCGATTTCTATGAAATTTTGTTATCGCGCGTTAGTTTTATTTCTAGCTTTCTAGGTTGGGAATTTAAAAACTCTGGAAAAGCTCTGTAAAGATAATGTGAACTTAGTTTTTCCCCAAAAATCAGCAAAAGTAGAATTTTGAGGTCGCCGAGCATGGTTCGGTCTTCCTGGTACTGATGTACTTAAGATTTCGTAGAATCATACATTTTTGTTTGAATAAATTTTTCGAAAAAATTAGCAGTTTTCGAGAAACTTGCAAAAATCTTTGACATTTGTATGGAAGGGGCGGTTCAATTTTTCCTATTTTCCGACGAGGTTTAATTTTTGATAAATGCCTGGTCTGTGCCAAATTTTAACTTACTCTTTAATTAGTTCTTGAGTTTCTGTATAAAAACTTTAATATTATACCCACTTATATACACACTTAGGCTTGATTATGTAAGACAGGCGTCATCCCACCGCTACCTGGACTAAGCTGTGTTTTAATGTTTTATTCATTTATACATTTAAGTTTCATCCAAATAGGACCATTAGTTTGCGAGTAGTATTTTAAAGTAAAACTTAACTAACAAAGACAAAATTTAGACTTTTATAAAAACTATATTAGTTTACTTTACAGCTAGGTGGATTAAAATTATGTTTATACTCTATATCAGTGCTCCGCAACCTTTATTTGCATACGGCACACCAATTTTTTTTTCTGGAAATCCGGGGCACACCACAAAAGAAAATATAAAAAAATCTGTGTGTAAAATATTTATAATGAAAAAATTTAAAAAAAAAATCCTGAAAGAATTAATAAATAGCTTTTTGAAATGTTTACCGCGGCACACCTAATATCATTTCCCGGCACACCAGTGTGCCGCGGCACACTGATTGCGGAGCACTGCTCTATATGATATATCATATAGGAGTATATTAGATTTAGTATATCGTTTATAATGCATCAAACTAATCATCGGGCAATAAAGTGAAAAATACCAAAAAACAAAAAATTACGCATGTCCGTCCGTCTGTCTGTTCGTCTGTTTGTCTGCTCGTGAACACTATAACTTTCGAAAGGATTGAGCTAGAGACTTGATATGCGTTTCTCGTAAATGGCAAGGTTACGTTCTTGAACCGACAAAATCGGACCATTCCTTCCACCTCCCTCATACGAACGAACAGTTTTCTACAATTTTCTCGAAAACAGTGAGTCGTATTGAAAAATTCATAAAGGTAAAATGTGTTTATAATATGATTTTACATAACCGTTCGATACATCAAAATTCAATCGGACTACCCCTTCCCTCCTCTCTCATACTGATGAATTTTTTTCATGATAATTTCGTCTGTCTTCATATAGAGTTTTTGACGATGGGCAACTGTAGATTTTCTTATGTTTTTTTTAATTTAAAACTACCATATTTGTGTATTCAAATAGATCGAATCCTGTACGAAAAGGACCTTTAAAAGTTTATTTCGAATTTTACTTAGAAAAGCACTCACTCAACCCTTCGAAGTAGATAAATGAATTCGATTAAAAAGTAAACTGTTGCCTTAACCTGTCTTTTGGCAATAAAACAATTCATTTCATTTCATCCTACATACATACATGTTGTATGCATAAATAAATATGTGGTAAACATAGTCGACCGATGCATAGGTAGAACTCAGTGTCAGAGGATCGGATCATCCTCACAATAATTGTAAACCGCACAGATGTGCGCTGTGATTTAAACTGACATTTAGTGGACATTATGTGGTAGCAATTTCTGTCCAAATATACATATTTTTTTCACTATGATGATCCCGCGATAAACCATGTTGCGATTCAATACTTTTTTCATTGTGCTGTCGTTTTTTCACATACTGCTAATTTTTTAACGTACTTGTTAAATGGTAAAAATACACTAAAAAAATAAATACAATTCGATTCTGAGGTGAGGTCGAAACATAAACATTCGATCTGTATAAAATAAATGAGAGACAAGTCGATTTTGCGTTTAAAACTCTGTATTTAATACGAATATATCGAGTATTTTATTGCGATTTTCAATTTTTTTTTGTTCACACAAAAAAGTTAAAAGGTGAATACCAAGCGGATATCAAGTGAAACTTCACTCCCATCATATCACTTTGCTGCTGGCTTCACGTGAAAAAGTTAAGGGTGGATTTGTTACCCACCAGGAGCTGGACCTTTGTGTAATGCCCACAAACAAATTTATTAATGAACACACAAACCATAAAGCATGAATTTAATTATGGGCTGTAAACAACGTTTAACCGAAAATCATAAAACGAATGCTAGGGGTTGCAAAAAAAACCCCCTGTGGGTAACCCAAGACTACTTAATATATTCATTTGGTTTTTTTTTAACGGGGGCGGATGACGGATTTTTTAAAGTATTGGCTTGGTGTTTTTTAAAATATTTGGTTGGTTTTTTCCTAGCCGAAATTTTGGTGGTTTTTCAGCAAATAATGAGTAGGCATTCAATATTATTCCTTCGTTCTCAGAAATCTATTTGAAACCTATATGCAGAATTCACTCAGGTGTTTTCAAATTATATTTGGTATTCAATGTAATTAATCTAATTAATATAAAAGAAAAATAATAGAAAAAATAATGTCCGGGTTCGCATTAAGCAGGTTCTGGCTAATCCAGGTTCATTTGGTATCAAAAACGTCTTCAAAATAGAGGGACTTTGAAAAATGTTCGGCTTAGGCAAGTTTCCGGCTTATACAGGGTTCGGCTTATAAAGGTTTTACTGTATTTAACATTGGACCAATGCTTTTTGGTGTTTAATGATTGAATTATTTCTGATTCATGATTTTTACTCGACCTTTTTAGCGTTGAATTCTATTGGAATTTCTCGGCTTACAGGTCATAAAAAAATACAGTAATCCCTCCAACTGCGCGGTAGATACGTTCCATAAAAAGATAGCGCAAACCGAAACCGCGCAAACCGAAACCGCGCACTGTGAACCCTACTTTGTATGAAATTTTGGAGTTAGGAACATGTTTTTTTAAACGAAAATTATAAAAAAACCGCGCAGCTGCGAAATTTTTATCGCGCAGTTCGAAATTTTTGTATTAAAAACTTAACCGTGCAGTTGCGAAATCACGCAGTTAGAAACCGCGCAGTTAGAGGGATTTCTGTATAACAAAATAATATTTTTGTGGATATTTCCACATCCGAAAAATGCTTCCTAACAGGTCAGGTTCCACTAGGAGCCTATTTCTGACATGGAAGCTGGCTCACCATCATCAGAGCCTTTTTTTTTGGCAAAAATATATATAATAGTAGGCTAAACAAAGATTTTTTTTATGAAAAAATTGTGACAGTGTCCTGCCCTGTAAAAAAAATTGAAAATCAAAAAAAAATCTTTATTTTTAAGTACAAAAAAAATTGTTTTTCCCAACATTGTTGAATGCGTCCCGATAAAATCTCTTTTTGTAAGAAAAAAGACGGCTGGATATCAAAAAATCAAATCCGGACTAAAATGATTAATAAATAATAGCCGCGACATTTTTTTTATACAGAATGCTGCCAAATTAGTTGAATAAACAGCAAAATATTCCCAAGTGAAAAGTAACTCAAATTCTGAAAAAGCGCAACAGTAAAAAAGTTACCTCAAAAAAAAAATGTGTAAAAAGAAAGAAAAAAAAAAACAATTTTTTGGGCTTATACATATATCAGAAATAAAAGCCAGATAAAAGCATAAAAATTAAAATAAATATTTATCCCGCTTTTCTTTCTGATACATAAACCCAAAAAAATTTTTTTATACTATATATGATATATCATATAGAAATATATTAAATTTAGTATACCGTTTGTAACGTATCGAACCAATCATCGGACACAAAAATTAACTACACCAGGGTGTTAGAGATGACAAAATATTTTGTTTTCCGCATATCTGTTCGTCCGTCTGTCTATCCGTCTGTTCGGGCGTCTGTCTGTCTGTCCGTGAACAGCATAACTTTAGAAAAGATTGAGCTAGAGACTTTAACTTTTTTACAGTTGTGTTTGTCGTATGTGGCTAGGCCAAGTTCTTGAACAGCCAAAATTGGATCATTCCTTCCCCCTCTCCAATACAAATGAAACAAAGCGAACAACAAGATTTTGGAACGATTTACCATCCTATGTGTTCTCCCCGGACTATAACCCGCAGAAGTTCAAGGAGAACATAAACCGTCATCTCCTTTTTTTTTCAGCATTAAAGGGTATTCTAAAGGGTCTGCGGCATTAAAGGGTTTTTTGTAGTTTTCTCGAAAACGGCGAGTCATATTGAAAAATTTATAAAGTTAATTTGTGTTCGGAATAGAATTTTACATAACTCATCCATACACCAAAATCCTATCGCATATCTGTTCCCCCTCTCCCATACAAATGGAATACTTTTTTCGTCTATTGTCGAAAACTATGTGTCGAAAACTATGTATCGAAATGTGTTTAGAATATATTCTTATATAACTTATCCATACATAAAAATTAAACCGGACCACTCCTTGCCTCCTCTCCCATATAAATTGAATACTTTTTTGTCTATTTTCTCGAAAACGGCGAGTTGTATTGAAAAATTTATAAAAAACTGTTTAGAACATAATCGTTCCATACATCAAAATGCAATCGGATCACTCCTTTCCCCTTCTCCTATACAAATGAATTTTTTTTTTAAATTTATCTCGCCTCATATAGGGTATTTGACAAGGGCCCCTGGCAATTGTAGCTTTTCTTATGTTTTACATGGTCGGTATAAACCGAGACAATTTCAAATGTTGTTTTTCTTTCGTCGTTTTAACCGCTGAACTTCAGTGAAGTCACTTCAGGGGCGAAAAGGTATCATGGCTTTGTGGGTGTATTCTTGTAAATTTTCCCTAATTTTCGACAACTGAGCGCTACCTACTGAGCGCCTGTAGCAATTGATGCTACCGCAATTTCTGTTTTATAAATTTTGGCCTCGTGAATTGTCAAAGAGTTTACCTGTGTCAACGTTCATTATTCACATGTCGTTATAATACCTTTTATAATGATATAAGTGGTTAATTTACTTATGGGTTATTTTGAGTGAATTATTTTTCACTTAACTGAGGATTTAGTGTTTGCATTTTTTATTATCTTTCGCGATTCGCAAACAAAAAGTAGTTTATTAAAATATTACACCATAAGTGTTTTTATTTAGATCAAGTTTTTTTTCTTACAATTTAAAATATTTGATTAAGTTTCGTAATACGAGTTGAATTTTTTGTCGTTCTGAAAAAAGAGATTTGGAAGATGTCTCAATTTGTTAGACTTTATCTTTAACCGAGAACAGTTTATTTATTTTTACGGAATTCATATGAGGTCACACTCATAAATTCTAATTACATGAAAGAAAAAGAACGAAATATTAAAAAAAAAATCTATAAATTTTTTAACTAGAGGAGACCAAAAGCCGACAGTTTAATGTTGTAAATTATCTTTATGCTTTACAAATTGGAGGCTTATTACCCTCCCTCAAGCGGAACTACACTAAAATACTTTACAAGAGTTAAACTATGCACATAACCAACACATATCCCGTATATATTTAATACGCTTGTTAGAAATTGTTGGAAAAATTAGTAGACATAAGCTCAGAGCTCGTTAACAGCAAAACCGAAATGAACAGAAAAAAAAAATCCCCCGAAAGAAGAAAAAAAAAACTATGGAATAATAGTAGTAAAGTGCAAAGATTGAGAGTGTTATACTGGGATCCCACAAAGGGACGATTTAACACTTTCATATCCCCCGAAAACACACTTCATCTCTCCTGGACCTTCACCTAGGCTTGTGTGGTAATAACATAAAAGCGTGTATCCTTCAACTTTTTTCCGTTGTTTTATTTAAACCTATACTAGCGGTTGGTTAGGAAAAAAAATTTAAAAAACTGTGTGTTTAAGTGTGTGTGTATGTGTTCAGAAAAAAACTATCTCCCATATGAAAGTTCCCATCCGAGTACCGACTCATGAAAAAAAATAATCTAGTCCTGAGGGTTGATTTATTCATTTTTCGTTCTTTTCCATTTTATGGGAAGTTTTTTTTGTGGGATGTATTTTCGAAAGTGAGGTTCATTTTATCTTTTCTGAAGGCCATGTTCACAATTCTCCCGATGGCCACCTACTCGATGAGCGGATAGAGTGTCCCGGATACGCTGTCAGGATTGAATACAGTTTCGCGTTTTGTGGTGGAGTGTCAGGATCGGTCATCTCATATGTCAGAGCCATGCCATGGTGACCACTAGTTAATTTAGTGGTGCGATTTAATTGATTATAGGGAAAAGACAAAGTACGTTGATTGGCAGCAATTTTCCAACCAAGAGTTTATTTTTTTTTGAAATCCAAGCACCAAAATGGTATTGACTTGTTTCAAAGTTGTCAAACATTTCATAAAAAATTTGAAATCTTCTTTTGATGAATTTAAAGTTTTAATCTGCAAATAAACTGAGCTGAGTATATTCCTGGTGTCAGGCTCACTCACAAAAAAATTTCTGATCACATTTTGTTATATTCATTTTTTTGCAAAAGCATATAAGTCTCGAGAAATGTTCAAAAAACTGTATTTTATAAAAAAAAAAAAAAAAAAAAATTGTATGTAGGTTATCCGGTATAGCCAACGTTACTTTTCCAAAAGTTGATAGAAAACCACTATTTTCGTAACACTTATTTACAAAAAAATTCAAATCGCTAGCTCAACGCGTTCTCGAGTTATTTAAGATATACAAAACCGACAGGACATCCTCATTTTTTAGCCTGTACTGATCTGAAATTTTCGCGTCTATTTCATACGCAGGGCAAGTTTTGCCACGCTGCTTGCACGTCAATCAAAAACAGTAGGTTTTGATGAAAAAATAAGAAATCCGTTGACCTGTTATTTCCAAAATCAATTATCATAAAACTATAACGACCCTCAATTTTTAGAAGGAACATCCCAGTTGAAAAATCAATTTACTAACAAAGAGCACTCGCCTCTACTAATGGCCTAGCGACTAGTTATCTTTGAACTGAAAGATGAGATTCCTTTGAAGAAATGAAGCTCGTCATAGTATGTCCGCTTCAGATTTTGCTAAATCTATCATGTGCCTACCCTGCCAAACTGCCCTGCGTATGAAATAGACGTCTATGTGTTTCCGTTCTCGAGTCGTATTCTTTTTTTTCGTAATCATTCAGACATGTTATGGCAAAAATTTGGGGCACATTTCCTTTTGTAAGGTACTGAATCCTAAAATGAAAGGAATGAATATGTCTCCATTGATTATTGGACGCTCTCCTATAAATATGCGGAACGTTCTCATTTCAAATAGGATTCGATCCTAGCACCAAGTCCTACCCGATTGACTACTTTTTTTTTATTGGATTCTGTTCAATCTGAAGGGAACAGAAAAAAATATCTAGTTATCGAATATATGCGATAGTTCGCGGGGTTTGAAAATATTCCAGGTATCAAGCAACTCTAGCTTGATACCTGGAATATTACAGTAATTAAAAGATTTCTCCGGCAAAATTGTTATAGTGCGGTACTAGGCAAGTCCAAACTATATGAACCACGAGTTCGCAAACCGCATGCGAATTATAATTGAAGACAAAAAAAATGGTTTACATTAACATATTCGCTGAACCCTATTTGCATAGGAATGTGTCTGCCAACTCTTAGAATTCGTTCCAATTTTTTCTAAGACTGAGTTCTACAGAATATTGGAGTTACTTCTAAAAACAATGGGATTCCATTCCATAATATAGCATTGTTTCCCGCTCAGTATAGGAACGTTTCCAGTAAAAACTAGGAACGGATGCTACTTGTGTTGGAATATCTCCATTCTTCTCTTAGCCCTGGATACATAGTAATGATTCCACGAAAACTAGGACTTGCTCCAATATTTATGGAAGCCTTTGCTATAAAATGGTCCAACGAGTCCTATAATCGCTTTCCTATGTTTTATAGGAATATTTCCTATGCGGATTTTGTTCCGTTTAATGGCGTATCGAATAGCCTAATCTTTTTGTTCGAAAATTGATCGATCTAAATTTTAAATCGAATAGAAAATTTTGACAATTAAACTGTATTGATATTATTAATCAAACTGTTATTGAATAAAGTAGGCACTCTTCAACTCCAGAGTAGAGCATGCTATAAATCTGTTATTTGAATTAGCCATAATATAGGATAGAATAGAACGATTTTTCCGACGCAGTTTCCCTATTTTTCATAGGTAAAAATTTACTCACTCACCGTTTTCTGACAAATTTTTGCGTTGGTGAATTCAAAATTTCTTTTTAAGTGCAACATTTTTACATGGATTTTCTAGTGCTTTCTGAGAAAACTTTTACGACATGTTCAGAAAATTATTCGCATTTAAAAAATGAAATATTCACCCCTTACGAAATATTTGAATAATATTGTGAAAAATTACACGAGAATCTCATTCCGAACAAATTTTCCTCAGTTCAACAGTCAAGTATTCAATGCCCATTAAAAACATGTTTATATAACAAAATTAATTCGTGAGAATATTCTATGATTTACAACAACTTAATTTCGTTCAATTGGTTGCCCAACAATATTTTTTTACTCGTCTATTCCATTATTTGTTTTTTCCTTTTCATTTTTCTGTTAATACGTGGTTTTTCACTTTTATATCAACATGTAACCATGTTATGTGTACACGTTTTCCGCCGTGAAAATAATAACTCGATGTGAAAGGATATAATTTTGATCAAATAATTTCGATACTGGATTACATTGAGGACATTTTTTCATGCATTTGCTGGCGACAATACTTGGGCTTTCTTTGTTTTTTCGCCTTTTTTTTTAACCAATGTGTGTGTTTTTATGTAATATCGAAAAAGTGCTTGTTTAAACGAAAAAGTCAGAAAAGCACACATGACCCGGCGGGTGGCATGTTTAAATTTCGTGTCACGCATTCCGTGAAATGGAAAGGAGCACGCGACACAAGGACATTTTCCAAGCATTTTTTTCGCAAGCAATCAAAGATCCAAAAAGAGGAAAAAGCATGAAATTAAAGTAAGCACTCTAATTTCATCGTTTTCACTTATTAGTTATTACAGCGTGTGTGATGATGGCATAGAAATAACATGGAATATGTAACGAATGTACTTTTCGAGAGCAAATATTGATATGATTTTTATCAGGGGCTTTATCATGTATCTCGAATCGAAAATCAAATCGACTCGAACACCGCACTCGAAAACGGATTTCATTGGTATCATGTAAAACTTTCGTTTCGAGTAAAATGTATTGCCATAAATTAATCGAAAACAAGGAACCTGCTGGTAACTTGGAAATTTCGTGTTTATATTTAGTGCCATTATTGAATAGTTTTATATAATTTGTTGTTAGTTTTTGTGTTTTCTTTTTTGTGAAATTAATGCCGGCAGTTTAAAAAAATTTAAATAAGAACCGGATAAAAGTGAATGTGAAATAAGTGCCAGAAAAAAGTGACGAAAGTGATGATGGCGGTTTCAACCCAAGAATTCATACGGAATGGACTTCGTTTAAAATCGTGATTAACTAAATATTATATGTTAGAGGCCACTTTTCCTTATTTTTTATAGATTTTTCAAGGAATTTAAATATGTTTTGCTAGAAATAAAGTTCTCACATAAAAAAAAACATTGAAATGACTTAAATTTTCTTTTCGAGTTTCATTTCCGGCAACTGAAAAGTGTTCGAGTAAATTTCCGAAAATGAATGACAAATATTTGATCGAATTCGAGTTAGCTGATACTGTTTCAGAATTTTCCGTGCATTTCATTTTCGATTCGAGTTCCCTGATAAGGCCCCAGATTGTATTAACTTTAAACATTGAATTAAACTATCGCCACCTTTAATTTTAAATTTGATCTTGCATATTATTTATATTTACGGTTACCATATGTTCCGGATTATTTGGAATAGTCTCGGACTTTGGCATGTTGTTTCTATTTTTCATAGGTACAAATTTTTACCCCTCACAGTTCCGGAAAGTTGAGTTTCGTCCTGGATTATTCATTCCCAAAAACTACTTGTGCTAGAGCCGTGAAATTTAGAATGGTCCTGGAATGGTACGATCTTCTCAACTTTTGGCGAAAATTCGTTTACCGGAAAATCTGTTAACCAAAAGTATCCACAATGGTGGCTTTTTATACCCGTATGGTGAAACCAAAGGGTATATTAATTTTGCCTTACCGTTTGTAACACCAAGATCCCGTCATCACACACAAATATGAATTACACCAGTGTGATTAGAATGATAAAAAAAATGAATTTTGCATGTCCGTCCGTTCGTCTGTCCTTCTGTCTGTCCGTCCGTCCGTATGTCTGTCCATCCGTCTGTCCGTTCGTCTGTGGCGCGGACTGCGGGCGCACGGATTGAGCTAGAGACTTGAAATTTTACGCGTAAAATGCAAGGCTAAGTTCGTTAACCCGTTCGGTACATGTTTTTTTCTATGCGGGTTAATAATACTCTCTATACAAATTAATGATGTCAGTAAGCTATCAGTATTCATTTAAAAAAAAATTAAATTTTTTTAATTTTCCACAAATACGTTCACTGTAGTCCAGATTTTTACTCAACTAATCAAAATTGGGTAACAAATGCACTTAAAGGTGCACTAAATGAGAATAGAGTGTTTGAAAATAAATAAATATAAGTCAATTCAAATTTTTCAGCAACTTTTAACTGCGTTGCCATATGGCATCAAAATACCGAATGGGTTAATGGGCAAAATCGAATCATTAGGGGGGTACCCCCCATAAGAACGAAAACGTTTTTTGCGAATATCTTAAAAATGGTGCATCTTATTAAAAAAGTGAAAGAACAAAAGTTATTTAGGATATGATTCTACATAAAACTCCCATACATCAAAATCCGATTCGAAAAAATTAAAAAAAATCTAATTAGAAAGTTTGATTTCAAACTGGAATTTTGATACAACTGTTCGCGTTCACTCAAATCACCATACGGGTTTTCAATAATTGCCAAATTGGCAATCATAACTTTTTTTATGTTTAAAAATCCCAATGTTCGTTTTTCGCGGTGTACTCCAAAACTTCGAGTTTTTCAGTAATCTTATGACAAAAGATGCAGAAAAGTTGAAGTGCTACCCTGCCTTTTACTGGAACTCGATCTCTCAAATCGTTAATGAGATATCCCGTTATTGTAAAGAGCAGTTTTTTGCGAGTCTCTCAAAAACTAACAGGTTTAGATGGTTAAATCAAAAGAATAAATTCAAGGGAATACTATTTCACACAATTTTGTCTTCCTGTTTTACCCGTTATCTTTCACCTAATTTGATTAAATTATTACATAATTTGATTAAAATCCAGGAATAGAAAACGTTATCGTTACGTAATCAAATAACGATGGGAAATAACGAAGCGAAATAACGAAGCGAAACAACGATTTTCCGGTGTTTTCCTCAAAATTGCGTTGTATTGTTAAAAAATTTTTATTCCGTTATAATAACGGAAAACGTAACGAAAACCGAAAAAAACGAATTTCGTTTTTCGTTATTTTTTTTGCTTTATTTTATTTCTTATTATTTTTTTGTGAAAAGTTCATCAAGTATAAATCCACAGACCAACCACCTGCATAAAACATAATTAAAAATATTGGGTAGTATTTCTAAATCGGACTTTGTTTTGGCCAGATTCACTCGATTTATGAAGGTACGAAAAAGAAAATCTTTTAAGCAGCTTTTTTGGTTTCGAAAATATTTTTTTTTATGGAAACTGAACTGAATTGCTTTGTGATTAATAAACTATTATTAAAGTGCAAATTTTTTTAGTTTTCAGTTTCAATACAATGTGTAACGAAATAATAACGTAATAGCGTAACGAAATGAATTTTTTTTATCGTTACAAAACGATATAACGTAACGAAATAAAATTTGAATTTCGTTACATAACGAAATATGTGTTATACAGCGAATAAGATGGAAGTCTGAACATGAAATCTTCATATTTTTGCATGTAAAATGTATTGTTCTCCTTCAGTAATCCTTTCTGACCTCTTTTCCCACCGCTTCCACTTATTTTGTCTTGGAATGACCTAAACTAAATATGGTCACATATTTGTACAATATAGTATATATATTTTCTATAATTCACCAATATTTTACATATTTATATTTTATCAATCGCAAATTTCCTAATAACAGACAGCATCCTATGATATAAGCTTAGGCAAAAAAGCTGTAAACATAAATATGTTAAGAAAAAGAATTGATAGCCAATTGCTTTTCTAAATTTCAAGAAAACCCCCATAAAATATAAACCAAACCATTTGGGATATTAATCTCATTTGGCCAATGACGAAAATTTATAAAATTTGACATAACCCATTAATATTAAATAACTGGACAACACAGTTATGGACATAAATTTATACAAGATTTCCTCATTTTTGCGGTCCCTAATATCAATTTCTTCACGCAATCCTTTAACCCTTTTCTCAGTCGGGCTATTCGTAAACTCGGTACTCAGTAGGGACAGCCCACCCGTTCACCAAAGTGATATGAAAAGAGTAATCTTAAACCATTTGCCAAAGTATCAAAAAGACGCGGCCATAAAAGATTATTCCCAATTCATTCATTTTAAATTTTATTACAATATAGGCTGTATGTAACTTAACCTTTTTTCACAAATAAATCGTAAGAGTTTAAAGCGGTTACCGTGCCTGGGTTGAAGCAAACCGAAAATTCCCTCAATCTATCTTACTTGAGTAAATAAAAAATTATTCCAAGTACGTCATTTTTGAAATTTTAAATATTCATCGAGGCCATACATTAATAATGAACTGTTATGTATGCAACAAAAATAAGTCGTTATACTCGTATTGCCTGGGAATATCTTGAATGTTAAAGGAATTTGCTTGATGTGCACACATAATTCGTATATAGAAAAGGATTATTTTTTTCTGTTTATCAAACGACATCGGAATAGATATTCCTCGGATAAAAGTTCGTGAAACCGCGACGACGGCCATATAAAAAACCAATTCCAGCCACTTCAAATAAAAATAACCTCATGGCACAAATTCGTATTTTTGATATCTTTGTATTGAAATGGAGTCTTAAATGGGTTTTTTTTTTATTCTTCAGTTTCTTTCTATTTTATGTCCTTTCATTTCTTCCTGTTCTTCTCTGTTAATAATTCAGATTTGTTACAACGAATCGTAAATTTGAGACACAAGAAGGTCGTTATGTCATAAGGAGACATTTCAAATTCAATAAACACATATGATTTTGGAAAGGGTATAGTCTGAGGTTGCAAACCACATTAGGGTAGAGTGCCCTAATGCAATCTTTTGTCCTGATGCAGAAATCATTATATTGAAGAAAAGAATTTTCAAAAATCTTTCCCCACTAACATTTTTGGTGTCACCCCCTACATCTTCTCCTAATAGCAAAATTGTATCTAATTTACTGGCAAATACTTGATAGAAAATATTAGTGAATTTTTTTGGCCATAAACCATGCAACCGGCTTTGAGATTTTCGGGAGAAATCCCCGAACCGATACTTCGGTTTTTTTTAAAAATATCTTCATTTAGAAATTAGTTTTCATTGATTTTGTTAAATTTTTTTATGCCGATTTTTTCATTTAAAAAAAAAAATCTTTTTTTTGAAAATGTACAAGGCGAGAAGTATTTTTTCGAATCAACACAAATAACAGCAAAATTTTAAAATCATTAAACTCTATTAAGTCGGAAATTGCACGTTTTCTTTCTAAAAATATATATTTTTCCAAAACTTATACTTATATGCAATCCTGAAACCTCCGATAGCACTTCTTTGAAAACAACCTAATATATCCTCTTGCTTTAATGGCAATTTTTTTCTTATAAAAACCTTGCCATTTTCAGAAAGAAAAATACTTGATGGCAAAAAGTTTAGTGTTGCAAATATAAAGAAATCTCCCTAGTGTTCACATAGATGTGACCTCGCGTACACACTTTGTAAAATCGTTGCTAAAAACGATCTTTCAGGCTGAAACTTAAAAAGATATTCCTTCAATCTCACACTATCCGCTAACGAAAGAAGTCCGAACGTCTAAATGCATTGGAGGTTGGTTTTTTGGGTGCTGAAAAGGAGGGTTTCGGTGATGGCATAAAATGGCAATGAATGTTTTTTCTACTCAAAGTAGAATATAGGAAAATACCCATCATCGGCGATATTTCTTAAAGTTATATGACTTTTACGTTGTAAGGTTACCGAAATACAACCATCAAAAATACTTCCTGTGCGGCCTTTTTATTTGTTGATATTTATTGGGCGCATATGTGTCACGGATTTTTTTATATCATGTTTAGGATAAAACTTAGGCAAGGCTTTTTGGGGGTATGGGAAATGTTCCCTAAAAATTTTCTATGTAAATAAAATGTGATGGTAACGTAATGTTGACAACAACATAACCAACAAAAAATGTTATTGAAACTGGAAGTTCGTAATGTAACATTCTGAATATTCCTTAAGCCTATGAAGCAAGGTCAAAAATGTGTTTTATCGTTGTGTACATTTAAGATTGTGTGCCAGTTATTGGTTTAGTACTGATGGCACTTGGAAGTTTTGATAGGAATTTTAGAGGGAATCGGGATATTTAAATATTCACAAGGTGATTTCGATAACGCATCTGCGATATTTGAAAACTGTCGTTGAAGAGGGATATAAAACAAATTGTAAAGTACGACAAGATTGAGAATTTTTTTAGGTTGTGTTATTGGCAAATTCCAACCGGAAGATTTTTCTAGTTTTTCTCACATTGATTTTGTTAATTTTTGCACTTATAGTTGTTGAAAAAATGAAGATAAATTCATGAATAGTAGGGTGACCATACCTCCCGGAATGGCCAGGACAGTCCCGGATCTAGACGTGTTGTCCCAGCAATCCGGACTCTAAACTTTTGTTCAGGAATTATTTGTGTTTTAATTTCTTAATCACTAAAAAATCGACCTCTAAACCATACAATTTTCGACTGCGGCGCAGTTTCCTCAAACATTATAGGTCCTAGCACATTTTTCTTAGGAAAAATTTGCCAGCGGGGCTTTTTATTAAATAATTTTCAATCGTAGAATGTTCGGTCTTAATAGTTTTGCTTACAGCACAATTTTTGTGCTATTTTGAAAACATGAAACATCCATACCATTTTTTTATCTCTGTAACAACAGGGGCCGGTCGGTTTTTCGATCAAGCCAATTGCGTATGCGTGCAAAATTTCAAGTCAATCGGACGAGTGGAAGTGAGTCAAAATTAGATAGCAAGATTTGATTCTGACAGACAAATAGACAAATAGACACGCAAACAGACATAGGGGAGACTGGGGTGTTCTGGACCGCATTTTCATTTTGGCTAAAAACTCGCAAAAAAATAACTTTTTCTGAAAATTTCAAAGCTTGAATTTGTAGTACGATAAATAACCTCTCTTTGGGTCACAGCAGTTCGGTCAAATTGTATTAAATTATACAAGTTTTATCAGTTGGCGCAAAAATGGCGTTTTTGCGATTTTGAAAAATCTCGGGGTATTGTGGACCACTTTGTAAATCGATTAAAAATGGAAAAATGTGATAGACAAACTTTTTTTTTGATTCATATATTTATTATATAACAGACAAAGTGAAATGAAGTGAAAAATTGCAATGAAAATCAGTCCGAAACGCAATGTTCGCAAGCCCAGTAACTTGCAGTCATTCCGGAGCATCCCAAGTGAACAGCTCAATCGCACACGTTGCAATGGATGGTATTTCGGCGGTTCATTTTTTTTGGCATATTTTTCTTACAAATTATGCAGAAATCGATGTATTCTTCCACCTCACAATAGGTTGAAGATGGTTGTTTCTTCTGTGATGTCTTCGATTTGACACGATCTTTTTGCTTTTTCGATTATGGTTTATCACCTTTTCTCTCCAATCTCTTTCGCTTCATATCAGCCTTCTCCCGAAGGTCATTTACATCCCCTGGCGATGTCAAAACGGCCGATTTAGAAACTAGCTTGTATACCCGTCGTTGCCGGGTTAAGCTTTTTGTCTAAATTTTAGAATACGAAGAAAACCGGAAAGAACTTAAAAACTTTTTAATGGGTCTATGTTGGGGCTGGACCCACGACGAACATCTATGCCAAATTTCAGGCCAATCGGTTCAGTAGTTTCCCCGCAAAAGAGTAACATAGAGGGAAAACTAAGTTTCGAAATCACTTTACCCCCTCCCCTTACTCCCCCCACCCCTCGCGCTACTTTTCCGTATGCCTATGTTGGATCTAGAACTACCACAGACACTCATGCCAAATTTGAAGTCAATCGGTTCAGCAGTTTTTGCGTGAAAGAGGAACAGACAGACAGACAGACAGACACCAACTCATTTGTATATATGTATTAGTATGATTGCCGAAAATCTAATGCTGTGTTTTTGCATGAAAAAACACTTATATGCATCAAATACACGAAGTTTGCTTGTCAAATGTCAAGAATTGAGTGGTCCATAATTCCCCGACAAAAGTGGTCCACAATTCCCCGAATGCTCTTTTTTACAATATGGCAGCTATTAGTAACACAATGCAAACTTCATGCATAATTTCTTGTCTGTGTCGAATACTTAAGGCTCCGCGAATATTATGAATATATTTACCTGAGTTGATTCTCGAAAAATGTGGTTAAATTTAAGCGAAACACAAAGTGAAAAAAAAAATTTCGAAGTATCACTTTTCTATTTGCTATCGAAGCGAGGTGATAGTGCGTATACACAAGTCGAGTACTGTTAGGAAAATTAGCTTAACATGAGGCAAACTGATTACAGTTATTTGCAGCTACCAACCACTACTAGGGGAAAAAAATGACGCTGGTCCGCAATTCCCCGTGGTCCAGAATACCCCAGTCTCCCCTACTAAAAGATAGACAAACAAACAGACAGACAGACAGATACGAAAGCAAATACAATAAAAGCTTTTAAAAAAGCACGCAAAATTAAAGCTTTTTATTAGTCGCTGAGAGAAAATGACTGGAAATTTTGAGTGAATTGTCCCATTTTTTTCCAGCTTTTATTTAGCTTGCATTCATGTTTGTCTGTTTGTCAGGGTCAAAGCTTGTAATCTACTTTTCACCCACTGCCACGAATTCGATTGACTTACGTGACTTCGATGAGAATATAATATTTTCACTACTAATGCTACATTTACACGAATGACAAATTTGTCATTTTTTTCTTGTCATTATGTTAATTCCCGTGTAAATGGCATAATTTTTGTAATTTTTTCTGTCAGAAAATGTCAATCTCTCATAAAAGAATGAACTTGTCCATTCTTTTATGCCAGATTGTCATTCGTGCAAACGCAATATTAGTTATGACAACTTTAGTATTCAACTTTTGTCATAACTAATATTGCGTTTGCACGAATGACAATCTGGCATAAAAGAATGGACAAGTTCATTCTTTTATGAGAGATTGATATTTTCTGACAGAAAAAATTACAAAAATTATGCCATTTACACGGGAATTAACATAATGACAAGAAAAAAATGACAAATTTGTCATTCGTGTAAATGTAGCATTAGTCATTACGAAGATAACATAAGGACCTGTAAGGATAACGTGATTAGCATTTTCCTTAAATTTTCCGGTAAAAAATCTCAGCAGAAGATTTTTGGAGTTTCTGAATCCGATTCTGGGCTTAAAAATTTCGTAAGAATATTTCAAAGGCAAGGATATACAATGCGAAGACTGAAAAGTATATATAAATATGGCGAAAGACAGGCGTAATTTTGGATTTTTAATCATACTAATCAAACATAAAATGTCTAAATCGGTAATTTAAAGAAAAACTTAAAAAAAATATTGAAAAAAGCGTTTTATTTAAAAGACGTACCTACTAAAAAGAAAAAAAAAAATTGGACGCTGTGTATCAGAAATAAAAGCGAGATAAAATCATAAAAAAAAATAAATATTTATCTCACTTTTATTTCTAATACACATCGCCCAAAAATTACTTTTTCCGTTTTAGCACATTTTTTTGTGACGGATTTTTTTATATCATTTTCCTTTTTAGTACAAGCTTTTAGCTTTTATGTAAGAGTTTTAATTTTTTTTGTGAAATAAATATATAATATACAGTACAAAAATAGAGAAAAAATATATGTTATTTAATTTTCCCATTAGGGAATTTCCAGAAATTTTAACACTCTAACTGCCACGACAGTTTTAAACCGTTTTCGAATATTTAGTTGTCAGTCAAAAAGGCACTAAGAGAAAAAAAAATTGAAACAAAATTATACCTAAATGTTATTTTATTATCATAAAATGTGTGCAACTACAAAAAATCGTTGCGGTTGCAGCGAACACTTTAATAATTTTCATTGTGGCCGTTGTGTACAATTAGGAGTCAAGTCTTTTTGACTGACGTGGCAGTTAGAGTGTTAATACTGTATGTTAGATAAACGGTTAAAAACTTGTTTGCAATAATGATCCAAGCCGCGCATAAAAACTTATCAGCTGCGAGTTAGGGGGTGTCCATAAAAAACGTCATCTTAATTTAAGTCTTTTCGGATCCCTCCCGCGTCATGCTTTGTCTAGATTTTTTGTATGGATTTTAGTACCGCCTTCACACTCCTGCACATCCCTCCCTTTCTTCTTCCGCTAAAAATATGACGTATTTTATGGGCGGTCTATTAAACTTTTTTTTTCAATTTCAAGAACACCGCCATGCATCAAAATTCAATTAAACTAAGCCTTTTCACCACCCATAATGAAGAAGATTCTTGTAGTTTTCCTGAAAACTATGAAAGAAAATGATATAGTGTAGGGTTCATAGTATCGATCAAGATCAGTCAATAAATAGCCTTGGTCCAGACAAGTCGTATTTTATTTAGTTCTCCTATTTAAAGTCCCACAATAGATGAAAAGTATTCATAAATTTCTACAAGATCTTGTATAATTTAAGATACATGACCATACATTGAAATTCAATACGGTTCAGTTTAATCAAAGACAATTGGTAAAATTTACTAATTTCTCAGGGCTGTTGCAAAAAGGGCTTTTTTTTAAAAAAAAAAGAATTTTTACTTTAATATCGTTAATTTTTGGGTATGTCTAGTCGAGATTGCAATTGTTTCAATTTATTTGCTAGGCCGACATTTACACATGTTCCCTTCTAAGGTATCATGAATTACCACCCCTAAAGGCTTAAATATTTCTCACAATTTTCATATTTAGACATTTCTAGGCATTTGGTCAATGATGTCTGTTGCTATGTCGCCGCTCCCTGACCTCTTTTTTAGCTCAAACCTTGTCTTGCTTGCATCGAATATTTCGTGCCATAACCCTGAAGGTTTTCCATATACACAAAAACAATTTTCCAACGAATCTTTGCAACCATTCACATTCAAGTTAGAAACATAACGAGATTAGGATGGGGTTGAGATGAACTATGGAAACTTTCCACCCACTTGGGCAGAATTATGAAGGGGCTTTAGCAGTCATCACATGCCTCATTGATGTGTCTAATTAAAAACTGTGTCAACTAGAAGTGGAAGCACGGAACAAATTGAAACAAAGTATTAGAAAAAAAAATCTGAGATTAAGAGAAAAAGGAAAAATTCTAATAAAAACGACAATATATGAAAAAAGTACGAAGAAAGGATGTGAAGCTCGCCAGGACACAGATAACAAGACCAAGAAAATGTACTTAAACTTTTCTTAACCAGACAGTCTCTCGAGCCGTGTGTGCGATTGTCGTTTTTGTTGCGCTCCTTGACTAGTCCTCAAGTGCATGAAATACCAATACACAAATCTTTTAGACAGGATTTTTTTCAAAAAAGAAAACTTTTACAAACTCACATACGTATATATATAAATTCCATAAAAATGATAGTCTACTCAAATAGAGCCATCTAAGAGGCGGTTCTGTCTCAAACAACATCACGAAAAGAAAAATATGTTGATACTTTGGCATACATATATGTGTGTATAGAGGTAGTCCTTTTGCAATTGTCCTTGGACTTTGTCAACCTATAAATAGCCATTAAAGCAATAAAATAGCTTTCGTACAAAAAGGAAGCACTTCCTTGGCCATCAGTCATCGAAAATTAACAACAAAAAGCAATTTTGGAGTCAGCAAATTACTCGGAAACCAAAGGGAGGTCATCTCACTCTTTCCCGATAATCATTTCGATATTGGAAGCAGAGGAAGAAAGGCGGAATTACAATAAAATAGAACCAGAAAAGAACTATCCTTTGGCAGGATTCTTTGCTTCATTGGTTGCAAAATATGAAGTGAAATGCACAACACATAGCATTACATATTGTACCGAAAACAGGACACAAATTTTAAATGGCCACAAATTCGTTTTTTTGTTGCTTTTTACTGAAAAGTCGAGGAAAAACTCTGATAAATCAGTATTTGTAATTATTGTAGAGCTGCTATTTCTCATTCTTTTGTGTTGGCAGAGACGTAAACAAGCTTATAGATGGCAAAAGTCAAGAATTAATAACTTTCATTTGGGTAAAACTTTAGCCAACGAGCAGTTAGTTTCACTTCATTTTTACCCCACTCGAAGTTTCTGTTCATTGAGTTCTAAAAGTTAAGTGAATCAGGAAGTTTAATGTTGTCTTACAGGACATACTCTTATGTGAATCTGAATCTCCCCCTGAATGTTGGTAGGCCTGCATAAAATATCGTTCAATGATAGGCCATGACCATCTAAAGCATGTTTTAGGTGCAATTACAAGCTAACATTTTGTGGGGTTTAAGTTTGAGGTTCATTTTATGCTTTATCGAAAGAAATCGTTACTCGGCCTAGGGATTTTTCTGTATCAGACGAACAAAAAATATAAATAAGAACCATTCTAATAAAATAAATTCATGACTTTTACGATAAAAGTGGAACGAAACTTCGACTGGGCCTTCGAATGCATTTTATTCTCTTTTATGTTGCTAGCTAATCGTTTTTTATCACGAGATATTAAATGGTGGAGGGTCAGAGTATTTTATAAATTATTTGTAAATATAACAGATAACGTACCTAATAAAATAGTATAAACTTGTGAAATCTGTTGAAAAAGTGACGAAACATCGCAAAAAGTTTTTTTTTTTGGCAAATAAATCGCAATGGCCTGAATAAAATTTTTTTTTTAATATTTTACGAAAAAATCAGATCAAGGAGAATTATTCTCAGTGGCGGCCATCCAAAATTGTAAAAGAAAACATTTCATTACACAAAATATTATTTCGTATTAAAAAGTCAAGAATAGTTTTTTTGCTTTTAAGATACTTTAATTGAAAGCAAGCTTTTCATGTTTTTAAAACGGCGTCCTCTGTGAGAGCTTTGCCTTATTTTCAAAACTCTGAACCGAACTTTAGCCCAAACTCAAACCCAAAATTTTCAAGGTTTAAAGCTCTGATTAATACAGTTCTGTTAACCATTAAGATTTACATACCTAACTATTCGTTAAATGCGAAGCTTTCAATCAAATTTTTCGAAGCTTTCAATAAAATTTTAAAACATTGAGGTGTTCAATAGAATTTTCAAAAGAATTAATCAGTGTCATCCGATGACCGAGAAACCCAAGAACAATAAACTATGTTTTCATCTGATAATGGAAAAAATCGAAAGTTTGATCAGGTTTTTAGCATTTAGAGATATTTTCACTCACAGTAATTTCTATTCTACTAAATTCTACCACACCTGTGGCTTGTAATCCCCTCTCCTGCTATTTTCTGTTCCGTTAAAGCTGTGCCAGTCTGTCTTTCGTCACTATAAAGATTACCCTCCCTCCATAAAAATTACTGATTGATTACTAAAATCCAAAGTTAAAGCCATACAGTCAAAGGAAAAAAAGAACTATTTTTGCGTGAAATTTCCTTTATTTCAAAAATGTGAAAAATACGTGACATTTCTATCCACTAAATTATGAATAAAAAATTCTTAATGAAATGTTGAAGCTTGAAAAACTCTCGAATACAAACCTGTTTAGCCAACCATATACGTATAAACACATTTAACAATTTCGTCCCAAGAAAGCTGAAATAAAACCAAACCCATGGAAGTGAAAAGGCCCATTTAACAAAGGAAGACTTATTTAAGCTCCTATAGGTACTAATTATACACCATTCGGAATTCCTAAAGGACTACCTTTCGACCTTTTTCCTTCTTTCAACTACCAGACAAAAAAACCAGAGGAAACTTGAAAAAAAAAAGAATCTCACACAAGAAAAACTTTGTCAAGTTGACATTTATGTGCATGTTCTACAGTCGATGATTTCTCGTTTCAAGTGAGAAACACCAAAGCCAAAAATCAGTTAAAAACGAATATCCATACCTAACCTATATGAAAAGCAAAACTCCGAAAAAGTGAGGACTTGAATGAACAGCATAAAAAAACGACGTTTCAAAAGCTTTCACTTAGTTACGTTGTCTTCCTTTTAGCTTTTTTCTCCAGGTTTTATTCGCACTCCTTGTTAACCCCCACAGCACCGTGATTTCATGCATAATTAAGCTTCAAGGTGGTTTATTACATTGGAGGTCGTGATATCTTCCAAGTGAATACTTT
This sequence comes from Chrysopilus asiliformis, assembly GCA_964034945.1. Lineage (NCBI taxonomy): Eukaryota > Metazoa > Arthropoda > Insecta > Diptera > Rhagionidae > Chrysopilus > Chrysopilus asiliformis. The sequence goes on along the minus strand of OZ035961.1, from coordinate 85,126,046 downwards.
CCAGTCGAGATCAACGAGTTAAAAGTAGAAGAAGAACACAAAAACTTACATACATACAAAGTTTAGGAATATGAAGAACCAACTTTAACATGTTTTGATGACGGCGACGATGGGGTTTCATCATGGAAGAATATTCGAATTTGTGCTTAACTTTCTTAACTTTAAAAGAAAAGTACCAACTATGGGTGTTCATTGTTTGCTATTAGCTGGCTGAAAGGGATGTAAGGAAAAAGGATCTAAAAATCATGTTTTAAGCACACTTCGAGACTGATGTTTCTGAACGTGTGAATACGGTACGCGATGATAACATTTAAACATCTTGAGGTTTATTTTTACGTTGGGTTTGTACGCTTTAGGTGACTCTGTCGACCACAAAAGATGACAATTTTTTCATCCCCTGTTGATCATATCGTTCGCTAAGTTGGTAAAAGTTAACTGCTGAAAGTATCGCTAAGGGATTCGTTTTCGGACGCGTTTGCAACTTCAAAGGTTTGAAATAATGTTCGGAATGTGCAGGATGTGTTGAGCTTTGATTTTTGTATACAAAAAAAATTTCACTCTTCATTTATAAAGAATCGAAAATTTGAATTATTTTTAGAGCAATTTATTTGTGACTTTTATGGTTTATATCTCACCATCATAAATGATAAAAAGGTCACGTTGAGGTCTAGATTTTCAACAAAAAACAAGAATGTGAATCCATCGTCGCCGAGTTAAATTATCGTTTATCAAATCCAGAAATCACTTAATCAACAACTTTTGACAAAACAATGTTATCCGTACAAAGCCCCAAGGGCACAGTTTCAAAATTTTAGCATTTAGATTCGTGACCAGCGATCGCAGAAATCCCCAAATGGTAATTTTTTCAAGACTGATGGGACAAAAGGCTATTTACCTTTTGTATACTTTGTTCTTACCTTATCCAAATAGCATCGAAAACCATGAGCACATGAGATTTGTTCTTTACGACTTAAAAATTCGGCAATTTACGGAATCGGGTCTAAGGATTTAGCCTACCATTCACATCCGCGTACAAGAAGCGTAAGAACTGACGAGAACGACACACTGATTATACCCGCGTATGGTGAAATCAAAGGGTATATTAAATTTGCCCTACCGTTTGTAACACCAAGATCCCGTAATCACACACAAAAATGAATTACACCAGTGTGTTTTGAATGATAAAAAAAAATTGAATTTAGCATGTTCGTCCGTCTGTCCGTCCATCCGTCCGTCTGTCCGTCCGTCTGTCCGTCCGTCTGTCCGTCCGTCTGTCCGTCCGTCTGTCCGTCCGTCTGTCCGTCCGTCTGTCCGTCCGTCTGTCCGTCCGTCTGTCCGTCCGTCTGTCCGTCCGTCTGTCCGTCCGTCTGTCCGTCCGTCTATCCGTCCGTCTGTGCGTCCGTCCGTCTGTCCGTCCGTCTGTCCGTCCGTCTGTCCGTCCGTCTGTCCGTCCGTCTGTCCGTCCGTCTGTCCGTCCGTCTGTCCGTCCGTCTGTCCGTCCGTCTGTGCGTCCGTCCGTCTGTCCGTCCGTCTGTCCGTCCGTCTGTCTGTCCGTCCGTCCGTCTGTCCGTCCGTCTGTCCGTCCATCTGTCCGTCCGTCTGTCTGTCCGTCCGTCCGTTCGTCTGTCTGTTCGTCTGTGGCGCGGATTGCGGGCGCAGGGATTGAGGTAGAGACTTGAAATTTTACGCAGATTGGTTTTTCGTAAAATGCAAAGCTAAGTTTGTTAATGGGCAAAAATGGACCATTAGGGGGGTACCCCCCATACGAACGAAAACGTTTTTTTGTGAATATCTCAAAAACTGTGCCTCTTATCAAAAAAAAAGTGCAACTACAAAAGTTATTTAGGATATGATTCTACATAAAACTCCCATACATGAAAATCCGATTGGAATAAATTTAAAAAAATCTTTTTGAATAGTTTAACTTCAATTTTGATACAACTGTTCGCCGTTCACTTAAACTTCGAACAATGCCATATCACCATACGGCAATTATAGCTTTTGTAATGTTTAATGATGTGTCTGCAAAGCCACAAATGGTTTAATGGGGAAATTGTTAATTGACGATTTGTCTTTGCGTCATGAAAATCGAGCAGCGATGGAGCATCATTTGACGGTTGTCCGGTCGACATAGGGATGAGCTGTGCAGCCTGAATGTCAGTTTTACTTTGAAGAAGCGTGCAATGGGAACCGGGCCGACTCGATTGCCACTAGAGTTACCTCAAAGTCACCACAAAATAAAAAAAGTTAATGCCTTCAGCCGCCATATTCGCCATTGACATTTGATTTAAACGATTTCACTTCGAGAATGAAATTTCTTATTTCAGGCTAATAACTGAAGGAAATTGCATAAAAATGGATAAGAGACATTTTTGAGACAGCACAATTTTATTGGCATCAAAATTTTGACTGGCAAAATAAAATTAAACAAATTTTTGTTCAAGAAAAAAAAATTTGACCGGCAAAAACAAAATTAATCAAATTTTTCGTTAAAAACAAAATAATAAATTTTAGATTCAATATTGTCGAACATTTTTAGTAGCAAAAAAAAAACGGCATGCAGTTGGAGGAAAAGTACATTATAAAATAATACTCCATAAAAATTCTCCATTAATTTATGGGCGTCTATTTCATACGCAGGGCAAATTGCCCGGCATTTCATATTCCAGCATGGCACAGAATAATTTGATTTTACAGCCCAATATAAGTATTATCAAGGTCCTGTTATACCAATCACTGAAAAATTAAAAAAAAAGTCTAAAGCTTACTTACTATGACGATCCTCAATATTTAAAAGGAAAATATCATTTAAAAAATAACTAGCAACATATGAAATGCAGGACAAATAAATAAAAGCTATTTTACGACATTTCAAAAACTATTAATTTTAAAAACAGCAGGGCAACGAGTTTCTTATTTTCTCATCAAAACCCACTGTTTTTGATTGACCTGCAAGCAGCATGGCAAAACTTGCCCTGCGTATGAAATAGACGTAATTTATGGTCCTTCGATTTTTCTTGTTCGCTTTCTGTTTATGTTTTTATTTCTTCCTATTTACCATAAGTCCCGTAATGGCCGATATAGTCCCGGATTTGGGCATGTTACTAAACTTTTGTCCCGGGTTTTTCAATTTAGTGTTAGAATTTATCGAATGAGAAAAAAAACAATCACTAATAATGCAAAAAAATTACATTATTCTTCGCATGCGGTGTAGTTTTTCAGCGAAGGCGCATTTTTCAAAAGATTTCGCTTGCGGCGCTTTTGACTTTATTAGTATTTTTACAATTTCCTTTACCAGTATTTTTGGAATGTGAAAAGCGCGAAAAACTAAGTTATTTTTCGCTTATTGCTATGTAGCTCTTGATTTAAATTTTTGTACGGTCCACATTTCTGAATTATTTCTCAATAAAAAAATTTTTTTTGTTGTGTCGTTGGTATTCCGTTTTAGCCATCAACGATACCCCCCTCCCCCCTCGCCTTGCGCTCATCTTGTCATAGATTGAAGGTATAATCACCCTATTTTTACAGTACCTTCCAATGGCCCCCGCCTCCCCCATCCACAATACTTACTATTTAATCTAATTGTAAAAACCCCAAAATGGAAATCCTTTTCGCGGTTCAAGGTGAGGGATTACAAGGACGAGGTGGGTAAATTAAAGTAGAGAGAGAGAGAGTAGCTTAATGTGAAGAATGTAGCCAGGGTAGGGCCCGAAACTTACAGAAAAAATCCTCGAGATTCCGAAATGATCGCCCGCGGCGCACTTTTTGTTATAATTTCTACCTATAGTTTTTTTTTAACAATTTTAATACATAGATGCAAAACAATGTGTTTTAATCCTTTCTGTATTCCGCTATCGAACACGTTAAATCAAAAACTTCAAGCCAAAAGATTAAGGGATGAATAAAACACATTTGTAAAACTTTTATTCTAAATGTTTATTTAAACATGACGAATTAAAATTGCGGAAGGTTATCTTAAGTGTCCGACTGATATTTTACATAATTTCTGTCCATTCATTTCGAACTTCCGTCATGGTAACAAGAAATTACTGGAATTGATAAACGTTTGGGTTTGGAAATCTCCAGGTGGAATCACGTTTTTCCAAAGGATTTTCCTTCTGTTCCGAATAATGAATAATTTATTTTTGTGGAGGGGGGTTTTTTTGGGTCGTTTTTCTTCGGCTATTCCATTGCTTTTCTTTTGGCTTTTGAACATGTATTTTGTATATGACATTCAACAGATCAGGGATTTGGGATTTGTGTAATGACCTTAATGTTTGGTCTTTGTTTCTTTGATGTCGAATTTTCGGAAGTTTACACAAGAACAAGTCTTAAAAGTTATTTTAATTGCTGCTGTTTAATTGTATATGTTTTTTAAATATCGCGACATTTGCTGAAAACAACTCAAATAATATCAAATATTTAAATAGGATTTTAATGGGAAGGAATCTAAAGTGACCGTGAGCTATGAATTTTCCGTGCACAATAAATGTTTAAAAAATTTTCGTCGAAAAAAACCCCCCTTTTACACAAATTTTCTCGAATTTAATTTTAAATTTACATTAAATTTGTCATTTTTTTTACATTTTGCTGTTGAGCATATAGCCGAATGAATGGTGAAGAAGGCTGGTGTTGTAAAGTGACACAGTAGAATGAACATCGCGATTATATGAGAAAAAGGACTAAAACCGTGTACCAGAAACAGAATCAGGATCAGGACAATGTCATAGACATCATATAGGAGCCGTAGCCAATTTCCGTGGTTCTCGCATAGTTAGCCAACATTTCGCTAGAAACCGAATTAGGTTGACTGATGTTTTTCAGGCCTGTCTCTGATGTCTCATCTCTCAACTGTGAAATTAGTTTTTTGATAGTTTGAAGTTGACAGAATGCATATGTAATTAGTGTGCACACGACCTTAAATTGTGTACACAATTTGAGAGCCTCCTTCACTTCATATGGATTTAAAGTGATATTCGTAGGTACTCGCACACACTACAATCGTATATATATTTATTGCTGGGAAAATACTTAATGTATATTCACATATTGAAAGGGCTGGAAAATTTTTGGTTCACATTATGCTAGAAAATAAAGTTTTCCGCTTGCAGCACGAGAAATAGAGAATTTCATTTATTCGTTTGTTTCGCGCGAAAAGTTTATAATCGCGTTTTAATTTTACATCCTTCCTAGTTCCTTCACTTTGGTAATTTTTGGTACTTCCCGAAAAATTGGGAAGTTTTCTAAGTATTCAATTTCCACCAGCTTAAATACAAATATGGCATTAATTTTCTATATCTGTCAATACATAAAAACAAAATTGTAAGTTGGGTATTTTATGAATTTTGGATTTTGTTAAAAGTCTTGCAATGCGAAAATTTGTTGAAATCCACAATAAAATTTATGTTTGTCTGTCTATTTGCCTGCCTAGAGTCCGTCCTATTCTTAACAAATTAAGTTATGCTTAAGTAGGTTCTGGAACTTAAATAATTTAAGTTATACATAAGTTGCTAAGTTTCGTTGGTGCAAGAATTGTTATTCCAGCCTCACGCGAAAAAAGCTCGACATATTTTGTAAATTTTTTTAATGAATTTTAGATGTTGTGAATCAGGAATAAAGGGCTAAGTAATTTTTTTGATTATTCTTATATCACTTTTATTTCTGAAACACAACACTCGAAAATCTGTTTTTTTTTTTACTTTTTAGTGCCTTTTTTTTAAATAAAAGCTTTTTTTGTAAAAACAAATATTTTTACAAGTGAGTATTTTTCCAAGCCCTTTTATTTAAGATCCCACACGATGGGTATTTCACATAATTGACTTATACAACATTGCACCTGTCAGTCGCCATAAAAGGACAGAATATTTTATATAGGCCTCTCCTCCCTCTTCTTCGGTACCCAGTTTTCTGTGTTGGATGAAGTTTATTGCACACAAGAACCTGTCATTAAAATATAAGAAAAGCTACCATTGCAAGGGGCTGATTGTCAAATACTCTATATGATGACTAGGGCTTCTCATTTCCCGTAGAAATTGAAATCCCGGGATTCCGGGACAAAAATATTCAAAATCCCGGGATCCCGGGATTCGCTAACAAGCAAGAATTTATCCAATTAGATGGGAGAAAAATGTGTAAAATCAAAACAATACAAAAAAAATGCGTTATTGATTTTCACAATCACAATAAATAACTACGAATAAAGGCGAGTCTCGTTAAATATAAAATAACCACAGGCAACGATACAAACCAAAACCACAGTATACAGTAAGCAAACTCGAAAATAACCCAATTTACTATGTAAGAGTAAAAAGAACATACCATATTCATAGGCAGAAAACACGAGAGCAAACAGCACAGTCATATATGCGTGTAACCGAAAATTTGTAAACAAAAGCGACACAGCTGATCGGTATCTTTTGCATTTCGCAATGTGTTTTGCGTGAAATTTAGTCGGCATAAAGATTAAAAGCTAAATAAAATATCAGCGGAATACACGAAATAGTATGGAAACATACTAAATTATAAACTTTCTGTTTAAATCACTCACTTCATTTCACAGGAAATTGAGAAAAATAATGAAACCGAAATCCACCCGACTCGTTTCCCATCAAATCAGAGCAACTGAAAGAAACAATTGCAACGGCATTGCCGTATCTGATTTTTCTCCTGTTGATTTTATATTTCAGAGGAGGGAAATTTAAAAATTGAAATCTGTTTTGACCACCATTTCTTATAAAAGTACAAATATTCTTCATTTTAGGTTGAAAATTTGAATAGAAAATTTAAATTGTCAGGATTTAGTAGAAAAGCAATTAATATCAAATCTTCGGTCCATCAAAATCATTTTACAAACGACGTGATGCTAATTTCAAAGCAATAATAACGTTTGAGAAAAAATGCAGTACCAGTTTGGACTGAATTTCTAATTTTCTATATTCAAACGAACATAATTTGCAACTTATTTTAGAATTGTATTTAATTTCTAAGGCAAACAATACATTTCGCAACTGACTAATCTGGTAACGTCGTTGCGGCTCTCATCTTTAACAGTATATTTCTTTCTCTGTTTCACTTTGATTAGATTCCTTTGTGGTCATATTGCTTGTTCATTCTTTGTACCCCAAAAATTTAAGATTTTTCTAACCAATTAGAATGCCTAGATTTGGGTATTTCTGGGTTATTCGTTTTCGGTTACACAGGTTATTTTCACATTTAATGTATGAAGTTTGTTTACTGTATACTGTGCCAAAACTACAAAATATTGGTAACTTGATCTATTTTGAATTTTTCTAATTTTAAAATATTGGTAACTGGAGTACCATCTATATTATATTTTCCTAATTTTGAAGGTAAAACCTGAATCGTACGTCAATGCGTCCGTCATGCGTGCGTCCGTCTGACAGTTCGATGCGGTGACAGTTGGGCACGGCAACGAATCTGGAGTTAATTCATTGTTTTGCACTTCTTCTATTAGTTTATCGTCGAAACAATTACTTTCAATTTGTTCCATACTTAAATTGCTTAAAGGGCTCTCCCCATTGCCAGGATATTTTAGTTGCGATAAAATGTAGGGACACACTTATATAACAAAGGCTTGGTAAGAAAGAGAGAGAACAAAAAAAAGCGTACGTCGCCAGATGTCGCTTTTGTAGTTTATTTTATAGGAAGCGTTCGTCGCCAGGTGTCGCTTTGGTAGATGTATTTGAACTGACGTACGCTTCCTATAAAATAAACTACAAAAGTAGTCAAAATCTGTCTGATTTTGACAAATGCAGTTTCAAAACTTACAATACAATGAATAACAACGAATGTATTTATATTTATTACATGTTTTGGTATACAGACTATAATAATAATAATATATTTTACAGGTAGGAAATTTGAGATATTAGACGACATACAGATATGTGATTCGGAGATGCAAATTGAATGTTTTGGACATGGAATACGGTTTAAATTCCTATGATTTTATACTATAAAACTTTCTATAAAGACTCGTGCCCGTATTCTGTCTTTCCCATTGACAATTACAGCTATCTGCCTCTTTCTATTTGTAACACATTTTTATCGCAACTAAAATATCCTGGCAATGGAGAGAGCCCATAAATCGTAAACAAACTTTTTTGGGAAATGACATTTCTGTGCGTTGCCGCATGTAAAAGTAGAAATTCGACCTACTCTATGCGGTTACCGCATCGGAAAACGCATTATTATAGGAGTACTCATAGCAGCCCGTTGATTCTACTCGAACTGTCAACCGGACGGACGCATGACGGACGCATCGACGTACGATTCAGGTTCTAGCTTGAACGAAATTCGTTACTAGAGGGAAAAACGAAATTCGTTACTAGAGGGAAAAAGAAGTAAAAATTACGCAAATTTCGTGTTACAATATTTTTAATATCGTTAAAAAGAGTAAAAAAAATGTTAATAAGAAATAGCGGGATTCCCGGGAAATTTAATTGAAATCCCGGGATAACGGGATGATATTTTATCCCCGGGATCCCGGGAAAACGGGATCCCGGGATCCCGTTTGAGAAGCCCTAATGATGACAGACAAGATATTTATTTCACGAAAATTCATTTGTCTAGGAGAGGGGTAAAGGAGTGGTCTGATTGGATTTTGATGTATGAATGAGTTATGTAAAATCATATTCTAAACACATTTTACCTTTATAGTTTTTTTAATGTGACTCGCTGTTTTCGAGAAAATTGCAAAAAAAAACTGTTTCGCTTGGGGGGATGGAGTGGTCCAATTTTGCCCTTCTAAGAACTTTGCCCGTCTAATTTAGCCTAGCCATTTACGAGAAACGTAACTATATGTAATTCAATCCTTTCGAATGTTGTGGTGTTCATGAACAGATGGACAGACAGATGAACGGACATGCGGAAATCAAAATCTTTTGTCATCCATAACACCATGACGTATTTCATTTTTTAATTCGATGATTGGTTCTATGCGTTACAAACGGTGTACTAAATCTAATATACTCCCATATGATATATCATATAGAGTATAAAAAAAAGCTCTTCCCTTGCCTGAAAACCTCACTTGCCCGTTATCTCATAAAGAGCTTTAGGAATTTTAATCGGGTTTTTATATTTTAAACAAATTTTCTGTCCATCTAAATCTGTCGCCCTTGTCAGCTCTCTTCCGCTATCTCCTGAACCGCTGAAGCGAGTTTCATCAGATTTTTGCATTAACACGTTGGCTACTAGCCAAAAAAACGCTTACTCCGCTAGTATACACTGGGAAAAAACGCAAAAATCATTTCTGTACAATGTGAGTCACCAGTGAACACAAGATCAATACAGACAAAAACGAACGAATCGAATAAAATATAACGGAAAAAACTTACCACAACAAATTTTTCACATGAAATATGCTCCACAAAAAAACCCCCTTTGTACCGCACGAGCGACTGCACTCAACCATGGAACTTGAGAAACTGACGGTAATGACAATAGTGTGTGTACACCGGTGACTCACATTGTCCCTGTGGGTGACACGCTGCGATCACTGGTCACTCACATTGTCCCTGTGGGTGACACGCTGCGATCACCGGTGACTCACATGGTAGCCAACGTGTTAACTCTTTTTTTCTCTGAGTCTAAAAGCTTACAATTTTTTCCCCATTTAGTACCTACATTTTAACAACAACTTACTTTTACCTTTTTTAAGTAAGAATTTTTTTTTGCAGAAATGCAAACCGGTTTTTTAAATTGAACCAAAAACCAAAAAACCATTGAAATTTTAGTGTTATAAAACCAAATCATAAATCAAACCACTCTGAAAAAAAGATGAATGAATCGAACCAAAATCAAACCCAATTTTCAGAATGTTGGTCGAATCGAACCAAAATCAAACCAGTTTTTAAAAAAGATGGCCGTACCAAACCAAAATCAGAACCTGATTTTCAAATTTCAGAAATAAAAGTTATATAAAAGCATAATTTATCAAAACTAGAACTGTAACAAATGAAAGAAGAATTGGTGTACAAGTCTTTTTTATTAACTTTAAAATGACAATGAAGAATACAAGACTTTACTCGGCGAAAACTTCTTTAATACTACTCGTGCACCGGCAAAGCAACCTCTATTTATAGGTCCGCTCATCCAGAGCTGGTTCCAGGTGCAGGGTTGGCCACGGATCGTTACAGAATCAAATTTTTGAAATTTTATAAACCAAAATCAGAACGGAATTTTCAAATTTTAGGAACCAAAACTGGAACCAAAGTTTTGAAATTTTAGAAATCAAAATCAAAACCGAATTTTCAAATTTTAGGAACCAAAAGAAAACCCAAAAATTCAATTCACCCTTGCACCAAAACAAAACCACACTCAGAATAGTTTTGGTTTGAATCTCCGATTTTGTGTAAATAGCACCAGAAAAATTCTAAATTAAATTTAAATTACAATCTTAGAAAAACATCTTAGAAAAAACATTTTTTCTTAAATTAAACACACATGTGTAATTAATACATTGATACCATCGACTACCTCAAATGCTTGTACTTTCCCTATAAATAAAAATCGTTAAAAATTTATTGGACCGAAATTGCTAAACAAAACGAACACAATCAGAGTTAAGTACATAAATCAAGTTAAACTGTACTATAATAGTCCAAGATGAAAGACAAACATTTAACAGCTTTAGCCTTTAGCCAAAAGAAGAAAAATTATCTTCTACTCAACATTTCTATGCCTTAAAATGTTTCATGTGTGTAAGAATTTTTTCCCCCGAATGTATTTAACTTTTGTTTACTTCCCTCATTATATTTGTTGTTCTGTTGTTGTTTTCCATTGCTTTTCACACTTTGTACGAAATGTATCCTTTCATCTAAATCTAACAGAAAAGCTTTTCTTTCCATACACAAGAGGCATTTCCCTAGGGAAAAAAGGAAAATCTTTGATCAGATAACACTTTGCAAAGTATCCAAAGTTTTCTAATTGTTTGCCAAAGTTTTTTGTTCTCACATTTTTTTCACTCATTTATTTTCTCATTTCAACGATGTGTACTTTTTGTGATTTAAGTTTTCTTTCTTTTCTTATGGGAAAGATTTTTGACAACTTGGTCGAGTCTTTTACAATATTCCAGTGAATCGGATTTTAATAGTAAAGTTCTTCAAGGAGTTTTTGAGATATTGAAAGTGGTTATTTTACGCGATTCGATTTTTGAAAGTGATCACTTTAAAGTGCCTATCACTGGTCACCTTACACGATTCGGCCCCTGTTTTTGTTAGTGTTGGGGCACAAATGTACTTGTCGACGATTAGACACAGAATCGCATAGAAATACTCTAAACTTCATAGAGTGCTGTTTTATACAATACCAGAGGATTTACCATATCAAAAATAGGAAATTATCGGATAAAATTTCTGATTTTAGCGGTTCGTCACAAAGAAACCCAATGTCTCATATTACAAACCCAAATAGTATTTTAAGCAGCCGTGTCGTCTTCATTTACATATTTCGTCAGCATGTAAATCGCGCTGATATGTGATTTTTGCCACGGGCACATCGCCGTTGTGCGAGTGGTTTGCCACGCCGCAGTTACGAAACAGGAATGTAATTCCGACGCTGCCATTTGACAAAAAATACGCCCCCATTAACAAAATTAGCTGCTTCAAGCTTTTTGCGGAAATTTGTCCTTAAAAATAGGACAGCTTTTAATAAATCCGGCTTTATTCCTATCCTTTAATAGGATTTTACATATTTGAGGGCTGAAAGTAAACACTCTACACACATTTGAGTGGGCAACGGCGTACACGGCAAAAAATCCTGGAGTATTTTTCAATCGAAAAACTATATTGACGAAATCTTAATACATATTTTGGATGGGAATTTAATACATGCGAATTTTTGAAAATATTTTAGCCTTTTTTTCAGTCATATTTGAACAGTTTTTTATTATGTATCGAACTTAAGTACTTTTAACATTAATGTCTACAATTTAATCAAAATTTTATACTTTAATACTGAATTAAACCAAAAATAAATTTATAAAAATTTCTAATCCATATTATTGGATTAGAATTTTCCATTGAATTACATATAGGTCCAGCGTAATCCAGTTTTGATTGGAATTCACTCCAAGATTTTTTACCGTGTAGCATCAAATCATGATTTCGGACAATTTCAGAATATTTTAGCCAATTTCCTAACAATAAATCAAATTATTAAACTTTTTAGTTTAAAAACCAAACTATATGAACATTTCAATTTTATATACTCTATATGAGAATCGGATGGTAGTATATTAGATTTAGTATACCGGTTATAACGCATCGAACCAACCGTCGGACACAAAAATGAACTACACCAGGGTGTTTGAGATGAAGAAGATTTTGATTTCCGCATATCCGTCCGTCTATCTGTGACCACCACGACTTTAGAATGGATTACGTTAAAGGCTTGAAATTTTGCTCAATTGCCTTTCTAATAAATAAAATAATAAATAATTGCTGAAAGGGTAAAATCGGACCATTCCTTTTTCCCTTCCCCATACAAACGAAACAGTTTTTCGCAATTTTCTCGACAACGGTGAGTCGTAGTGAAAAATTTGCAAAGCTAAAATGTATTTAAAATATGATTTTACATAGCCGTTCCATACCTCAAAATCCAATCTACCTCTTTCCCTCATCCCCCGTGCCCAACAAATTGAGTTTTTTAAGAAAAATTTTGTCTGTCCTCGTTTAGAGTATTTGACGATTGCCCGTTGGCTATTGTAGCTTTTCTTAAGTTTTGTTTAAAATTTTAGTTTTACGGTTTTAGCTTTCGAAGTTTAAATTTTTAACTGCTGGATTAAAAAAGGCACATTTAAACTCTAAAAAGTTGAAAAACTCAACTTAGTTAAAAGTTGAAAAAAAAATCGAAGTCATTTTTTAACACGTTGATTAAAAATTTTTAAACTAAATAGTTGAGTGAACTTGTAAAAACCAACCCAAATTTTCCATTTAGTCGAGAAATTTTAAAATGTTTACAGCCTTATTAATAAAAAATCCCTAACACGGAGATAACTCATGTGCTAACTAACTCCGAGATAGCAAACTTATACATTAGTTAACTATTCTTATTAATAAAAATTTTTCCTCCATATAATAGCTAACTCGTATTTTATTTAAAAATTTAGTTTGAATAAGGCAACCCTTGTGCTGAATTGTACCAAAAAATACGAAAATCTTTTACATTTGAGTCATATTTTGGTTTTTTAAATCCGTTTCCTTGGAGACGATATTAAAATAAGTCATATTTTGGTTTTTTAAATCCGTTTCCTTGGAGACAATATTAAAATAGGAGTGAAATTAATGTTTTTATTTTAATGGTGATTCACTGCAAAGTAATTAAAAATGGAAAATTTAAAAATTGAAGGAAAGCGATCAGAAAAGTGGTGTTCAAGTGATAAGATAATATAATATAATAACATAAATTGCATTTTTTTAATGGATCATTGTTTCTTATAGTCATTATTGCAAGAGTTATGTGCCGTCAAGAGTTATCAACTCGTTAACTCGAGGGAATCGGTATGTTAGCTAACAGAGAGTTAACTAACGTCAGTTAAATCTTAAAAATTTTTATTAATAAGAATTTCGAGTTATCCACTGCGTAAACCATTGATAAAAGTTAACTAACGTTTATTAATAAGGCTGTTATTGTTTAAATGTTTTTGTCGGATTCGGTGGCTTTTATAACGACTCCGACTACGATTAAACGAATAACTTCGACTCCGCGACTCCGACTGCACACAATAAAGTGTAATAAAGTGTCAGATGAAAAATGTGCCAAAAAATTAATTTTTTTCAACTTCATTCAACATAATGTCATTAAATTACGACTTATTTTCGGTGTTGCCTTCGATGTTATTAAATCACCCCTAGTGCTTTTTAAAAGCCCCTAATATGCAAATTCCTACCTGTTAAATGGATATAATCCAATAAAATAGATTTAAGATAATCAAAAACAAGCATTATGACCTCCAGTGTCTACTCTGTGGTTGATCGTCAACAGAGTCTTGGCAATTTATCTAAGAAAAATCAAGTGTGTAGTAGAAAAATGAATAACAATATTTAAAAAAAAATGCGAAAATCTCTAACAATTTTTGTTTGTGTTTATTTTACAGATGGTGAGCCCATCAAACTTCCTGATAACTTGGAAAGTTTACCACGTGCTGACCATTTTCCCACGCAACGACATCGCTGGAATACAAATGAGGTGAGTTTTAGTCGTAGTGTGATGAATTATAATAAAAAAGCAAACCAGCAAAGACCTCTCTATGAATCCATTTGATACAAACAGTCGGCTGGTCATACATCTACAATGGTTATGTCCTTAGTTTCCCACTTCTCGTTTGTTTATACCCGAATGGCTACAATTTCCCGAGATACAATTTGCAGGATGAAACTGTCGTCTCCTGTAGGATATCGGACGGTTATCCATTTCTCCACTAAACGCAAGATTTCTTAGATGAAGGGGGCTTGGCTTTTTAGAGCAATTCAACAATTCCTCTTGATAGTAGCACTTCCTCTGTATATCATCTACCCAGAACGATGAGATACGAGTAGCTACAACTGAAAGATACTATATCCGGCGTGAGAGATACGAAGCCGAAATATCAACAGGCCCCACACCATTGCATTGATGACCTCTCCATTGACCCTACTTGGTACGGTTATCCTATCCAAGGAGATTCTTCCTTGACGAGTTCTTCCAACTAAACGCCAACTAAACTCCAGAGCAAAACTGTTAGATTTTTTCTAACCCTCCACATCCTCATCCCGCATCATATAATTTTCACTTTGCAAATAAACGTTATGAATATTTTGTTTTTGTTGGTTTTCTTCCTGGATCTTCTTGATGTGTTCCCAGTTCGGCTTTTTCTAAACGGACTAGGAACAGTGTGACTTTTCAGAGGATTTGTGGCTTTTGATGGAGAGTTGATTTTGTGTGCCCTCTCTGTGGTTAGAACATTCAAAGTTAGCTCAAGTGGAATTTAATGGGGTTTTATGAGAAGACCCAGTATCTAATTTTTTTTTCTTTGCTACTTTTACCCGTTTCCCTTTATTTCATTTTTTTCTGGGATTTTCGTGGTCTTGTTTGATTTAAAATTAATTGGCGGGAAATTCCAAGTAATTGTTTCTAGGTTTAGGTAAAATTGTGTTACTTCAATAAAATTTAAATAGATATAGTGAACCAAAATCACTTTTCATTATTATTAAGGAAAAAAGAAATTCTAAATGGATAAGGCCCCGTTTACACTTGTCAATTTCTCCGTGAACTTTTTCTTGAATTTATCCGTGAATTTTGTTCAGAATTTGTTTCGCTAATTTTATTCATCTATCGCAGAATAAAATCACTTAGGCCACGTCTACATTTGCGACTTTTTCTTAAATTTGTCCCCGAATTTGATACAGAATTAATTCCACGAATTTTGTTCATCTATCGCAGAATAAATTCACTAAGCAAAAGTTATCAAAGTTTGAATTTAGTCGGACGGTTTTATATAGAAAAATTCGAGTTCGGGCGTGTTTCAGGAATAAATTTCTAAATTTTGTGTCGCAGTGTAAACGGTTGTGCAACATGAGAGGTATGTTCGCTTAAAACTCGAAGATCACTGAACCGATTAGGATGAAACTTTCAGGGGAACGATGATTTTGAATTGTATTTATCAATACCGTCTACCTCCAATTTCTTGTAGTTTTCAATACCGTCTACTTCTTGTTTCTTGTTTCTTGGATAAATCGTAATTGTTATAGAAAAAGATGGACATATTAGCGCATACAGTCAGCGTATACACATTTAAACCTATTTCCAAACGAGAATGTTTCCTTTTTTTTAATTTTCTAGCACTAAATTGAACTACAATCTAACAGCGTTTGCTACTGAATTCTTTGGGTTTCGACATAATATTTATGATAGCACTAATGAGATCAAATTTTTTAATTACTTGTTTTTAAGGATTCCAGCAATTCATCATCAAACAGTAGTTTCGTCACATCATACTTTATTTTTATTCTATTTTTCGCGTGCCAAATGAATCTTTTGAATTGCGTAGTTTAAAAGATTTTTTTTGCCGTGTTTTTCTGCATCTACTAGAAACTTTTTGATAGAAAAATCCAATTTTTCTATTTATTTACATTAGTTAGAATTATGTGCATTAATTACAATAATTTACATTGATTACGTTAATTACATGTAATTAATAAAAATCAGTTAATTACGTGTAATTTACCAACACTGGCAGTTAAATCTTTAGACTTTAATAAGCCTCACTCGCTTACAATCCACCCGCATTGAAGGCTTTGATCTGTCCCGAATCTACATGGACTTACGACAGACCGCCTGAAAAATGTTTCAGGCCACATAAAAACAGATCGCGAGATATGCCATGGCCTTCGGTTAATCTCAACTGAGAGAAAACTGTGTGTGTTTTTGCAAGTGTGTGTAGGGACAGATTAACTGCAGTTGCGAACTATTTTGCGGCCACCTGAGATCTGTTTCGCACCCCACACTTGCAGATTAGGGACCGATCAAAGCCTTCAATTCCTGTTAAATGAGAGCAAATCTTGTGGGTGTGGCGACATATCTTATGACATCGGACCAGGAAGTGAACAACAAAAAATCAATAACCATGACTTTTTTTCGATGAAAATGGTTCCAGAAAGCATTTTAAAAAAAAGACATGAACTAATTTCATGGACGGGTGGTATTTACGCCTGTGGTATATAGAAGTATGTATATAGAGAAGTATATAGAATGTTGATAAGCAAAAATATAAATATTTAAAGTTGGTGGTACTTAAAAGTACCGACGGTCGACAAAGGGTTAGAGTCTAATTTTTCAGAGAGTTGAAAAATATTTTCAGTTTTCCTGCCATTTGTGCAAAAATAATTGATAAAATTTCGGTTTTCATTCACGCAATTTATTGAGATATATCGCCGGCATGACGCACTTTAGAAAATTAAAAGTGACTGCTATTCCGATATAACCTTAAAAGTTTAAGAATATTTAAACCTTAAAACCTTAATTGTTTAAGAAGAATATTTAAAATGTGGTCATTTCAGTCCTCTCTCTCTTCTTACGCAGAAAGACTTAAACCAAGATCCATGCCAATTATTATCAACTCTTATCGAAACTTTTACAAAACGAGGTGTTCACGAACCGAGGTTCCACTGTTTGTACACTCAGAGAAAAAAATGTTCATATGGATAAAATCATTCTTGAATGAACAAAATTTTTTTCCTAAATCAGCCAACAAAATAATTTTGTTAAATTAACAAAGGGAAATTTATTCTTCGGTAAATGAAAAAATTGGTCATGTGGCTAAAATAATTGTTCAACTAACCATATTTTTGTTAAACTCACAATAAAAATTGTCAATTAGAATAAATATTCTTTGTTCGACAAAAAAAATTGTTGTTTTCACGAAAATAAACTTACAAATAAGGTCCAGCATAGTCCAAGTGGTAAAGTATTTGGCCCTTGTCCTGGAGGTCGGTGGTTCAATTCCCGACTGTCGCACGCTGTGAGTCCATTCAACTTGCTTGACAAAATGAGTAGTGATAGTTGCCGCTTGGGGTTAACGACATCATCGGTCTAGATTGCTATCAAGGCCTCGCAACGTAAAACCTTAAAAATGTTATAATTCATCCATGGTTCACAATCCACGTAAAACTGTAGGTGCAAAGCGGGGAAGAAATGGTTATGAAACCTCAATTGAGGAGGCCCAGACTCTCCGAGAGTTGTAGCGCTGAGGATGATGATGAAGCTTACAAATGATGTTTTGTTAAATCAATAAAAGAATTGTGAAATGCCCGATTTGTCAAAATGACAAAAAATTGTTAAATTTACAAATTTTTGTTTTTCAAACAATTCTTTTACCAATTAAACGAAAAAAAAAGGTTTTTTTTTCATTTTTTGAGTGTATAATAGTTTTTTTTTAAATAATAAGCAATTTCTAACAATTCTCCAATTATAAAGTTTCCATTAGAAAAAATGTTTGTGTATATATATTTTTTTGTTTAACAATATCACAGGCTGCTTAACAATGTCCCATGATTTATAAACAAAACATTTTTCCAAAATTACCTCTAAATTTAAAAAAGAAATCGCATTATACTTTTACACCTTTACTACCTCAAGTAGATGTTGTAAAAAGTTAAGTAAAAAAATCAGATTCCTAGATACAATATGTCCTATTTTCTATTGTGATGCTGGATGAGTTTCATCATAGTTGAAGTTCTTCAAAAGCATCATATTCTCGAATTGCACATTGTGTCAACATTGAATCGCTTCTTGTGAAATGGTTCGTCCTTTACAGGATTTGTGAACATGAAATGCATTCACCAGCACGCGTTCAGAATTGTTCTTGTGTACTTTTTTTGTTTGTTGTGTTATTCAATTATTCATTTTCATATGTGTCTATTGCTTGCCGGGTGGTTTCCCTGTCATCCTAGTAACTTTACCATATTTTCCATTTTCCACTTTGCATATACGAATACACACGGCCCGACAATTTCTTCTATCTGCCGTTATTGTTTCAGTAGGGAATCCTTGTGTGTCGTCCATAAGTTTCGAGCACAACAGTATGTAGCATATTTTGTGCACATAAATGCGAATAAAGGATTTGACTGGTGAAAAAAGCATAACTTTAACATAGGATTAATGGACACGTGCTAAATAAACAAATGATTTACGACAACTTGGCAATCTGAATGTCAGCCAGAATTCCTTTTATTCACATTTAGTCTAAAGTTCTTGATTTAAAGTTTTCTTTTTTTTTGTACTGTCTCTATTGTGTCCATATATGTAGGCATATGTGGCGTAGGGAAACACACACACTAAGTGTAAAAGGATGAAAAACTTTCTTTTTCATAGATAAAAACCTAAGCACGGCTACTTGATGTGTTAAAAAAGAAAAAAAAGGCGTTGTTGCGAGTGTGACAAAGGAGGAAATTGGCTGAAGTGGTAAAAAGGACACAGAGTTCACCTTCTTGCGTAGAAAATACGAATATGTGTCTACTGCTTGATATGTGAAATAATGTTAAGTGTGTTTCAAAAGAGCGAAAACTCAATATTCACACATGTTCACATCTGAAAAACTGTTTTTCTAATATGAATTTATGAGTTTTTGTTACTGATTCTTAATATTGTTAGAGTTTTGTTATTCTGTTTGCAAAGATAAAGTTGACGTCTATTTTTAACCTTATGTTGTAGAAAACAGGATACCATCAAATTGTGAGATATAATCTTGTTGCTTTCTGCCTTACATCAACATCCTGTTGATCTATATATGTATTACTTTGATAGCTTGAATTTTTTATAATAAATCGTAAAAAAAGGGATTATCTTCGGGTTTTTTTTATTAATCTTCTAAGCTGGCCGATTTACAATAATAATTTTGCAATTTATCGAGTAATCGTCACCAGTATTTTTTATATCTATCTTCTATATATTTAAATATGTATGTTTGTCTGTCTATTTGAGATTACAAAACTCAAAAACTACTGGACCGATTTTTACGCGGTTTTTTGCAAGGTGATCTGCGTTGCCAGGAGCAGGTTTTTAGCTGTTAGATTTTCTAAAAACCTGCTTTTTTTTGGGGTCGCTGATCACGGCTCTGGTGTTGGAATTTCAAAATTCGAAACAGAAGATCCTGTAAGGGTAACTTTTTTTCCCAAAAGTTTTTAAGTTATTTATGGTTTTTTAGCATTCTAAGATTTATACGAAAAACTTTAAGCTGGCAACGAAGGGTCTGCTAGTTCTTTATATAAAAGTACATTAGATGTCATATACCTTTTGTAACGCATCGGATATGAACTACACTAGGGTGTTAGGGATAACAAAAGATTTTGATTTCCCCATGTCTGACCGTCTGTATATCTGTCTGTCCGTCCGTCTTTGAACACCACAATTTTCGAAAGGATTGAGCTAAAGAATTGAAAATTTGTATAATTGTGTTTTTCGTCAATGGCTAGGCCAAGTTCTTGAATGGTCAAAATTTGACCATTCCTTCCCCCATACATAGGATTTTATATAACTCATACATACATCAAAATCCAATCGCACTATTGCTTCCTCTCTCTCCCATACAAAATGAGTATTTTTTTCTGTTTTCTCGAAAACTGTGCATCGTATCGAAAAATTTATAAAGATGAAATGTGTTTAAAATATGATTTTACATAACCGTCCCATACAGCAAAATCCAATCGGACTACTCCTTTCCCCCTCTTGTATAGAAATTAATTTTTTGATAAACATTTTGTTTGTCATCATTAGGGCCCGGATTTAAGGCACTTATAAAATGGGAAAAAAGGCAGGCAAAAAGGCAGTATAAAAGACTGAATAAGCATTAATTTTTCAAAAAAAAAGGCATTTATTTAAACAAAAGGCATTTTCATTGCACGAATATTACATATCAATTATCACAAAATTGAACGCAGAACGCTTGCAAAAAATTTCAGATAAATTAAATTCATATAAATAAATTTAAAAAAATATATAAAAAGCTAATAGCCGTATAAAGAGTCTCACTTCATTTAAGTAATATGAGTGTTCGCTGCTTTTTACCTACAAATTGTTATAGTAGGGATGCTCATTAAACATCGATGTATCGGAAATATCGATGTTTCTGATTCGATACATCGAATCAATCCGATGTATCAAATCCATCTGCATTTATTCGATGCATCGATGTATTTCTTTCGATACATCGAAAGATTTAAATACGAGCAAATTCCTAATTACTCTACAATTTTCTCTACCATGCACACAAGGTTTTCGGGCTGGCCACATAGAAAACAACCAGTCAGCAGTTGGATGAATATTTCGATTTGTTTGCATAATACATATGGCATATATTTGCTATATTTAAGTCCTGTAAACATAGCCGATCATAGAGATTCTCATTAAACATCGATGCATCGGAAACATCGATGTTTTCATTCGATGCATCGTAAAACATCGATGTAGCATTTCGATGTATTGCATCGAAAAAAACATCGATGTTTTTTTTGAATGAGCATCCCTATGTTATAGTGACGTTACTTTAGGTGCATTGAGAATCATAATAGGTAATACGGATCTAATACTGATTGCAAGAAATAATTAAGTGAACTAATAAAACTTACCTAAAAGTTTTTTTCTAATCCCCGAAATTGTTTCTAAATATCAGGTTTCCAATTCTTTCGTAACGTTGATTCATCTGGAATTTTTTCATGGCAATATTTTTGAAAAAACTCTTTCAAAGTATTATTTTTCAATTTCCAAAGTGGAATGTTTGCTTTAACAAATGCCATACATAAATCTCTAGAAAATGATGAGACGCTTGTTCTGCTGATTGCATTTTTGAATAAAGCGACTTTTTTTGAACTTGCTTTCTGCAATAAATTCCTGTGTACGGCAGTTTTTATGTGTTTTGTGTCACAAAATACTTTTTTGAATGATTCACTACTTTTTCGCAAATTTTGCAAAAAAGCAAACTCCCGTCTGTCGAGAAAGACTCTTTGCCAAATGTATTTACAAGGTTCACGAGTATAAGGCGGTTTTCTCGTGTGATTTTTGGCATTTTTAAGTTTTCAATTTACTAACAAAACTAAACTGATCGCACATTGGCGCAACTGTCATAAATATAGGCATTGCCAAATCAAAAAAAAAATGATAATTTTTATGGGTACTTTAAATTACCCTAAAAAGAATTTATAAATCTTTTGGATCGGAATTATTAAAAAAGGCATTAAAAAAAGGCTAAATGGTCGAAAAGTGGGAAAATAAGCAAAAATGCCTAAAAGGCAGTTATTATACAAAAATGAACGAAAAAGGCAAAATAGGCAAAATGCCTTTTTGCCTTAAATATCCGGGCCCTGGTCATCATATAGAGTATTTGACGATTGGCCGCTGGCAATTGTAGCTTTTCTTATGTTTAAAAATAAAATACAATTTTTTAATGGAAGAATTTAGATTACGAAAAATACATTTTGAAAAATAAATGAAAATCGTGAATTTTATTGCAAATTACTTTTGTTAAAAATTTTCTCATAGAGAAATTCTGCTTGCGGTTTTGTGCAATTTTGTATTACATTATTTTTTTCAATGGTCAGTAATTTAAATAAAGGAGAAAATAAGTTGAAGGTGCATGGTTTCTCAAAGTGGTTTTACATGCCAACAGAAATAGGTGAAAATGAAAATGCACCGAGAATTTCGGGTATTCGAATAAAATTTCATTTCACTTTACACGTGAATTATGTACTGACCAAAGGACAAAGTTTTTTGTACTCGTTTTATAAAATTAACGTAGAATGAAAATATGTGTAGCTGTGGGGCAGAAACTTGGTAATATTTATGAAGAAAAAATTAAACTATAAAGTTTGGAAAAACTAAATAATTAAAATTATTATAACCTGAATACGGCTTTGGGTTAAGAGTAAATTTGGTGTTATATCTGTAATTTTAATTTAAACATTTAAACTCAAATATTAGGACAGAAAATTTTTTACCTGCCACACGGAATTATAGTTCTTGAATTACTCCATTTTTTTAACTTTTGCTGCAATTTTCTTTCGTTTTGGACCCATAAACTAAAGGGTTAGACTATGGGATACGCAGGGACAAGGTTTTAGAATAATAATGATATGTACTTTTTACATGATATAGTTTAAAAAAAAAAAAAGCTTTTATTAAAAAAGAACGCACTAAAAAGAAAAAAATAATTTTCTGGACGCTGTGTATCACAAATATAAAAGCTTTTTAAAAGCGAGATACATTTTTATTTTATTCTTTTATGCTTTATTTTGTTCTTTTTAGTCTTCGAATATATATCCTTAAATTTGAGATGTCCTTACAGGCTTTTTAACTTGAGAATCGTATTCAGCGACCCCAAAAACCCCCAGAATAGATTTTTTTCCGGAAAATTTGGAGAAAAGGATAATCACGTTATCCTTACAGGACCTTCCGTTATCCTTACAGACTTGTTAACATCAGAATCGGATTCAGCGACCTCAAAAACCCCCAGAATATATTTTTTTTTCGGAAAATTTGGAGAAAAGGATAATCACGTTATCCTTACAGGATCTTCCGTTATCCTTACAAGGACGAAGTAGTGAAAATATTGTATTGTCATCGGACTTATATAAGTGTGCAAAATTTCAAGTCAATCGGACAAGTGGAAGTGGGTCAAAATTGGGTTGCAAGATTTGATCTGACAGACAAACAGACAGGCAAACAGACAGACAAACAGACAGACAAACAGACAGACACGAAGGCAAGCTAAATAAAAGCTTTTAACACGTTGACGGACAGTAGAAACAAGTGAAATTCGAAAATTGACACTATATGTTTTTGTAATTTTTAGAATATTAGAAGTATAGTTTTACTCTTTCTGCTTAAATACACTTAATTTTGATTAATTCAGCACCTTTAATTAGGTTGCGGCTACAACCGTCATGGCGCCAGCGGACTCTAGACACTATGTAATGGGACGATGGCGGCTATAACAGCGATGGCGGCTATAAACAGTATAACCATAAATATCGCTAAATGTAGCAAAAAATGCTAAATTTTAATTTTTTTTTCTATTTAAAGTGTAAAATCAATCATAAACAAATACTTACCAGTATAAACAAAAAATATCGTTAAATGTATCAATAGGAACTGTAAATTGAAGAGAAAACAAGATCGCACTACTCCGTTCACAACCAAGTGCATACTCAATGTGTTAACCTTGCATACTAAATTTTTTTTCGAAAACATGACACTAGGCTTCTACTTGTACGCTGGTAAATGCACATTTGTGCTGCTACAGCCGCAGTGTCTAAAAACGACCGTTTCGTATTGGACGGCTATAGCCGTCATGTCACATAGTGAACTTGAACTTGACGGCTATAGACGCAACTGTCCGTCAACGTGTTAAAAAAATGGTGTGTGTCACGGGACACACTACCGAAGTAAAACTTGCTATAAGTAAATAGTATAGTACTATAAGTTTATTTGATTGTTTTGGTGTAACTGATAATGTGAAAATTGTCATATTTATACCCGTATGGTGAAACCAAAGGGTATATTAACCCATTAGGGACTTTTCGTTTAAATGTTGAAATTTTTTTAAATAAAATAGAATACTCCTACCGCACCGGTGAAATAAAGAAACTAATTAATAATCGCTTTCCACTTGTCTATAGCTAACACGTTTTTACATGAATTCCAACTCACATAACAAAAAGCTTTTTATTTATTTTTGCGTTATTTGGAAAATAAGAGCAGCATGTCAAATGTTTCCATATGGCAACGCTAGTACCTAATGGGTTAACTTTGCCTTACCGTTTGTAACGCCAAGATCCCGTCATCACACAAAAAAATGAATTACACCAGTGTGTTTAGAATGATAAAAAAAATTTAATTTTCCATGTCCGTCCGTCTGTCCGTTTGTCTGTCTGTCCGTCTGTCTGTCTGTCCGTCTGTCCGTCTGTCCATCTGTCCGTCTGTCCGTCTGTCCGTCTGTCCGTCTGTCCGTCTGTCCGTCTGTCCGTCTGTCCGTCTGTCCGTCTGTCCGTCTGTCCGTCTGTCCGTCTGTCCGTCCGTCCGTCTGTCTGTCTGTGGCGCGGATTGCAGGCGCACGGATTGAGCTAGAGACTTGAAATTTTGCACAGATCCGTTTTTCGTAAAA
The DNA here is from genome assembly GCA_964034945.1 of Chrysopilus asiliformis. Classification (NCBI taxonomy): domain Eukaryota; kingdom Metazoa; phylum Arthropoda; class Insecta; order Diptera; family Rhagionidae; genus Chrysopilus; species Chrysopilus asiliformis. Next base: position 85,101,391 of record OZ035961.1, on the reverse strand, counting down.
TGCGAGGCTAAGTTCGTTAATGGGCAAAAATGGACCATTAGGGGGGTACCCCCCATACGAACGAAAACGATTTTTGCGAATATCTAAAAAACGGTGCATCTTATCAAAAAAGTGCAAGAACAAAAGTTATTTAGGATATGATTCTACATAAAACTCAATAAATTTTAAAAAATCTTATTGAAAAGTTAGACTTCGAAGTGGAATTTTGGCACAACTGTTCGAATTTTGATACGAATATCACCATACGGGTTTTCAATAATTGCCAGATCGGCAATTATAGCTTTTGTTATGTTTTTTTTAAATTGACTATTAAATATTACCCATGAATAAACAATGATTACACAATTATTCCCTAATATAGTTCTTCATTATTAATGGACGAAATGATAACTTGTTGCGATTGATCATTCTCTAATTCTATAAATAAAACAATTAATTTCAAGTAAAGTGATCAACTTGAAAGACCGTCGAATCGATAGTCGCCTGTGACCTTACGAAATTCCTACAAAGATTGCGGTTACGCGTTATATGACGGGCTTTAATTCTAGTATAAATTAATGGCGAAAACCGAGTTAAAATTGCCCCATCTATGGTCAGTCCACCCATAATTTTTTTTGACCTCTTTCTTAATTATAACAACATGTAACAATTCCGCACTTTCATGGTTAAAATTCGACTAATTCGGATTTTTTTTAAACTATTAAAAGGGCACTTCCTTTCAGTTTAATTTTATTTACTTTTTACCAATTAAATGGCGACAATTGCCACCATTTAAACATTCCATACTCGGTGACCTATAAAAAAAAGAGAACAATTTTACAGTAAATTGATGACAAAAATAAAGAATAAAGGGAAATCAGAAACAATCTGAAAAAATCAAGTGAAAATGTATTGTTAAAACAGCTTATCGTCCTGTCGTAAATAAACACTTCCTGTATACATTACGACAAGGATAAAAACGGCCAGGATATAAAGACGGAAAACAAGGAAGGGCAAGGGTCACAACGAACATTGAAGAAAAAAGCGTAACAAAACCAAACATAAATGAGAAGGGGAGTGAAAAGAAAACCATTTTAAGTGGATAACATTCAGTTGTACAAAATGCTTTAACAAGATTGTAATAATTTTTCTCTCAAGTGTACACAGGAATACATGAGACATTTATTTATTTTTCATCTGTATTATAAATATATATACAGTTCCTCTACCCGATTTATATATTTCTATGTCTATCAATGTGTAAGAAGTTATGGGGCGGTAGTACAGAAAAAAAAGCGTAAAGTGGTCGTAGACAAACTGAGGCGCGAGCACAAGCCATTAACTTATTATGAAATAAACGACTTAAGGAAAACAACAAAGTTTTTAATAAAAAGTGTACATAAGTTTCAAAGAGGTTGCACAATAATATAGGGAGTTAAAGGGTTTGGTTTTTTTAGTATTTAAAGTAAACTTTTGATTTAAAATTTCTTAAAAAATACACAGTAGAACAATTTATAAACAAAATCTGATATTGACATTCTGTGAATGGTTTCCGAAAGATAATTGTAAGCTGAAAAACATTGCCGAACAATGCATATTTCTATGTCATCAAATTTTTTAGTAATTGATCCCCTAAGTTTTGCAAAGATTTATCATTCAAAAAATTATTGAAATTACAATTTTTACCGTATATTGATCTTTAACTTTTTTAAGGATAATGTGCTCTACTGCTATTTATAAGTAATATCTGAAACCCATTTTCTTAAAAAAGGACTAAAAGATACTAAAAATAACCTTTTTTAACTTCGCCGCCTTATAACTCGAAAATGGTTTGACTTACACAAAATCTTCTAAGAAACAATTGTAGTTCAATCCATTTACTATATGGCTTTACAGTTTTTTTCATAACATGCACTATAAAGAAGATATTTGCAATAAACTAATATTAAGTCGACTTACTAGCTTTCGTTTGCCTATATGAGAGCATATACAAATTAGTTTTTCGTAAATATAGAAGGGAAATATTGTGTATGTTATGAAGAAAAATTTAAAGACATATTTTATAGTAGATTTAATAGGCTATAATGCCGTTTGGAATATCTTTACGTAAGTCGAGCCATTTGGGAGTTATAAAGCGGTGAAGTCGAAAAAAGGACATTTTTGTAATCTTTTTATAATGGGTCTTTCAACAAGGACATAACAATTTTGTATTTAAATAAAACACAGAATAATTGAGATATCGGGCTGAAGTTTATTCCAGGTGTAGTGGACATGTTACATTTAAGTATGAAATTCGATGTCGTTCATATGGCCACCGCGAGAACGTTTGCTGATTGATTCTTTGGATCCAATTTTCCACCACTCTTCCACACATATCGGCCGGAACGTTGGCAATTTCGCGTTCGATATTGTTCCTGAGCTCCTCTAACGTTGTTGGCTTGTTGGCATAAACCACCGACTTAACATAACCCCATAAAAAGAAATCCAACGGCGTTAAATCGCATGAGCGAGATGGCCATTCGACCGGACCATCATTTCATTTCATCATTTTCATTATCATTTCATCGGACTCAGAATTTCGGTAGTAAGTTTTAATAATTTCCACACGTTGCTCGTTCGTGAACTTCACCATGATAAAAATGTAAACCTTGACTGACGTTTTAGCATTGCCAGATCATAAAAAAAGTTTTAGGGTGCGTTTTTATTAAAATATAAAATTGTTTAAAATATAAAAGACCCTATAGTAGTTTTAACGGAAATATAGTGACTGCAATCTTGGTAGGACAATTTACTCAATAACGCGAACCCCGTCAAAATTGGCCTAAGATTCAGAAGATAGAACGAGAGGGGTTTAAAGGCAAGGAGATGGGTATTATTTTAGTGAGTGAAAAATTTCATCGGAGGAAAACCTACCTAATGGCACATACTGCGTGAAGATTGGTCCAACAGTTCCTGAGACCATGAGAGGGGCTTACTGCCAAGGGGCGGGGGGTAAATTTTAGTAGGCGAAAACATTCCTTGGGGACAATTTACGCAATGATAAGAACCGCGTAAAAATCGCTCCAACCGTTCAGGAAATAACTGTTGACAGTCAAGCAAAAAGTTTGCTTGGGGACGATATATCCAATGGCGAAAACCGCGTTAAAATTGCTCCAACGGTTCAGAAAATAGCAAGGGAGGGGCTTACTAGCGAGGGAGAGGGTATTATTTTAGTTGGCTAAAACTTTCCTTGGAGGACAGTTTACTCAATGGCGCATACCGGAAAATTCCATAAGGGCCTGTGTGCATAGGTTGACCGTTTGGGAAAGGAAGCGGGAGGGGGGGGGGGTTCAGGAAGGAGAAATTTTTGATTCTTGGAAATAAATAGAAATAATGTGCTCTCGCTGTATAAACGGTATTTTACGCCCCCAGTCTTGTCCAAAAAAAAGTTTTACTTCTTTGGAAGATTTTGTGAAAAAATACTTTATAATCGATTTTTTATAAAATACAAGTTAAAATTTAAAAAAAATGAATGCTGGTTGTAGGATTTCTTGAAAAAAATGCGCCGCAGGCGAAAATTTGCAAGTTTTTGGACTAGATTGAACAATTCTGGACAAATATCTAGTTTCGGGGACGTTGCGCCGGGATAATACGTTCAGATTCTGGACTGTTTTAACTAATCGGGGACGTATGGTTACCCTCCTATGTAAGCATAACACAAATATCATTTTTTTCTATTATTCTCGGGGAAATCAGCATTAGATTTGATTATAATTTTTATTAACTTGCAGTTTGTATAAATTTAACCCATTATAAATTGATACAAAATTTAAGGTTATTAAAATTATTACATTTTAAATATTTTTAAAAAATGATGAGAAATATTTTAATTTCAAATTAATTTCGAATATTTAAAAAAATATATCTAATAATAATAATATCTTATTCCGTTTATTTTTTCATGTTTTTCACAAATATTTAAAATTCGAAATTCTATAGAATAGAAAATAATCTATCTCTCCTACTATAGTTTTTTTCATTTTTAAAAAAAATATTAAAATAATGCTAACGATAAAAGCCATACTTTTTACAAATAAATGTTTTACATAAAAAATATCTCAAAGCATTTTTTTTTTCGAATTGAATTTCTTTCGATTACTTCAAATACGATTTCAGCATAAATTTGGGGTTTTCCATGCCATTTGTTGCCCATTCTTTTGAATTCCGCAGATTTAGCTTTTCGCCAAACAATTCCACAAAATTTATGCAAAAAGTAATTTATCTGAGAAACAAATAAAAATGAAGAACTGAGAACCACAGAACAATTCGCTTTGCCGTGCAATCGTCATACACTGGCCCTTCGGAAAAACGGTAATGGAATCGGAAAAATGACTCCAGATGGAAAGCTGGGCGGCATCAGACCAGCTGGAAAAAAGCCACTCCAGTTACTGAATGAATATTTCATTTGAAGGACTATAAAAAATGTGTATAAATATTTTGTTCGTATTAAAATACGTCGAATGACACACAGAGAATTTTTCAAAGACAAACCAGGAAAAAAAAACAGACACCGTCAGGATATTCAGTTGTACAGCTAAAGTATTCCATACACCGCGATATGATCTTTTGTCACGGTTTGGCCCTCATTTTTTAACGGGGGAAAAATGAAAAACGTTTGGAAAATCTGTACGAGGTCCTGCATCATCTAACCTCGGAAATATGGCGTTTCTCGCAATGTCTGTATAGGCCTTTTCCATTTGACGTGTTTTATTTCATTTTTGTGATCCTTCTTGTGGCTGAATAATTCACTACCCTTTCGCATTTGATGTGTGCGTATGCATATAGAGTTCCTTTTTGGCAGGGTACCCCATAATATACCCCACCTGCCGGGTTTATGTGTAGCATAAATAAAAAAAACCCCCCACTCTATAGTCGAAGAATTAGGGAACCGGGTTGGCCGTACAAATATGTACGAAAATGGGAAGTAAATAGACACCCCCCGAATTATTCGTGTGGTACGAAATTTGGGGTTAGAGGATCATGAAGCAAAAACACTTTGTTATAAGGAAATCAGTGCCGAATTGGTAATGAAGACGTATGGGCTCGAATCTTAACCACATTTCGTTTTGAATTTTTTATGGCTCGGACGGATGGTCGGCTCGTGTTTTTGTTTGGTCCCGTATTTCATGAATCCGGCCAACACTTGATGAATTTCGCCAATTTAATTTGGTCGCACGTGGGTCGGATATGGTTTTCAGAATGATTTTAGGCTTGGGGAGAATCGCCAGTGGGATCGAAGGGATATTTTTTCGCTGTTACTCTTTGTCTCGAACCTTTTATTAATTTTATGGTCGAAGCTTTATGGGGATGTGGAAAATTGTTTAGCTAATTGGTTTTTGAGCTCCTTTAAGACTTAGTCTTTGAGTTTTTTTTTCTTCCACACTCTCGAAAAAATGGGGTCGATTACGCACCGAAAGGGAGTTTGAGGGAGTCCATCACCTTTTGGAGAAAATCCAACTCCGGGCCAAGTAGTTGCACGGTACTTCTTTTAGGTGCAATTATTTCTACAATTTTTAGAAGTAGCTGAAACTTTGTGTTTGACGCTACTGATTAGTACTTTTGTGGTGTGTATCACACACTTCGAAGGTGCAATTTTTCAACTCCTCCTGGAGCCTAAACAACTCTTTCTTTGAGTAAATTATCCCTGAAAAAGAGTTAAATAAGTAACTACCTGGATGTGTTACCGAAACTCCCGAACCGGAGTTTCTTAATTACCCCGTGTATGTGCTTCTGTAACTCTGAAAGAGGAGTTAAATATCTCGCTCTCAACAGGTGTTTATTTTATTCTGAAAACAGGTTTAAAATATCCCGTCACTGCGTCCTTGTTATTAAAAAACTTTTTTAACGACACATAGGTACTTTAATTCATTTGTTATTACATTGTTATATGTTATTACATTGTTTAATTCATTTGTTATCACATGTTATCACATTGTTATGACTTATGTTAATCTACTCTATTGGGTTCAAAACGAATCTATTCCATTTTTGAAAAAAATGAAGTTACGATTGATTTTGGTTCCTACTATTGGTTCCCACGACTTACTTAACCATTCGTTATGATTAAAAATCGGTTTAATAAAAATTCTTATTATCACAAAGGTGCTTCAATGTGTTATAATTGAAACACACGCAAATGTATTCGTTCGGGGATTCGTAACATATGTACAATTTTTTTCGCACCAAACATTATCTTGTCGAATTCCGATGGCTACTTGTCGCGCCTTGGGAAAGCTAGCGCTCTCATATTTTTGTTTTCTTTTGTAGTTTGTATTAAATTCCGGAAATGGGTTTTCCAAAAACTTTAATTTTTTTTTTAAATTTAAATTGTTTTGTTCTGCCGGTAATAACTCTGAAATTTCATTTGCAATGGTTTTAGTTAATTTTGATACGGATTGTAAAATGGAATCTATTTTAGAAATTGGCAAATTTAAATTTGAGATTTCTTGAACGAACTCAGCAGCACTAGTATTCACACAGATGCCTGTGGTATATAAGTCATCATTATTTATACAAATATTTATCGGACTAGAGAATTCAACATTGATGCTTTCAATCGTTGTGTTTGAAGTAGGTGAAATTAAATGAATTGCAGATATTTGCTCGTCAGTTTTCAAAATATTATTTGCCAAGGGCTTTTCATTTTGCAGTTCGTAGTTATTTAAATGTTTTCTTAAACCACTATATGTTCTAAAAGATTTGGCGCAGTTTTGCACAGGACACAACAAATTTACTTTATCAACTTCATATATTCCATGTATTTGTTTAAGATGTCGTATATAACCTTTTGTACCAAATATAGATTTATTGCAATGGACAATAGCGCAAGAAAAATTCATTTTTAAATTATTAAGCCTCTCGAAATTGGAAAAGTAGTTATTTTAAATTAATTGTAACTAAATGAAAGTGGATTTCAAATTTAAATGTAAATCAATGTTCATTTACAACGTTTCTCAATTACAAAACCAACCAAGTTCTTAAGTGAAACTGCTTCACAATTTTTAGGACACTTATAAAAAAATTATACTTATGTTCTTTCTTAAATTTAGTACCAACAAATCTTTAAGATTTCATATTGAAAACTTTTTAAAAATAGTAAGTCTTTCAGTTTAAAAATTAAAATGTTTTCAAAAAATTAAAATTGTTTCCAAATTCAAATCAAAGTTTTTGTAAATCAATTTTTTTTTAAATTTAATTCTTTAAGGTTTAAATTAAATGTTTAAAGAGCGTAATTTTTTATTCATCGATACCGAGACGTACTTTAATGTCTACCATTCTAGTGGTCAACTTACATAAATCTAGTTTATATATCGCTTCTTGAACAAATTTGAAAAATATATTTGCCTTATCTGGATATTCACAACTCAATGTGAAAAAAGATTTAAATAATGTGTCAAAAGCATTCAACGAATCTCCTTCAATTGGTATTTCCTGTCCATCGATTGCTAAGGAGTATCTGGATATGCTGGCTTTATTTATTCCTTTCGCTAACAAAAACGGTGTTGCAATATGTAAGGCATTTGGTTGACCAATCTAAAAATAATTGTTTTAGGAGTATTAGATTAATAGAAAACAAAATATCACAATAATTATAATTTAGAGAAAAAATTTCTATATTAGTTAAACTGTTTTTTTGCAAAAAGAAAGAAGGTAAACAAATTTTTTTTCACTTACTTTTTGAAACTTTATTATTTTGTATGACTCTTGGCTTTTTCGTCCCTTAGTAGGCAGAAGCTTTAAAAGCATTAAGATTGCGGTTGTTGTGCGATCCCACTCTGAAAAGACAGATAAAGTATTATTTTTTTAATTTTTACCGCAGAGTTTCCTTTACTTTCTTCGTCCACAGAATCTTCGTCATAAATTTCAAATTTAAATGAGTTTGCGACCGCTTCAATTTTGGTTATTAAGGTGGGGAAAATGTCGAGTAATTTATTTACTTGTTCCGGATATTTCAAAGAAAAATCTAAATTAACCTAATAAAAAAATTATAAGTATATTTATTGTTTTTTTTAATGTGATTTGTTACCAATCCTGGTGTATCCAAAAATCTGGGAAATATTGTCAAAATGTCATGCGGATTCTTTCGTCGTAAGCCAATGGTTCTTGCTGTTTTTTCAAAAATTTCCTTTCTCTGTAAAATAGGGTTTGCGTGTTTCAGAAACAATATGTCGTCCGCAAACGTGTTTTCCTCGAATAATTCTACAGCGGTCTGTGTTTCGACAGCTTTGTTGGTTTCATAGCTTGAAGGACCGCAAGTTGATGTCCTATTTAAAGTTTTCAATTTATTTCCTAGGTATCCAGTTCGAGTAATTGGATTATAGAACAAATACTACAGAAAAAATAGATTTAAATTCTTACAAAACTTTGAAATTGCATTTTACTTACATAATTATTTTCACCGCTTCCACATAATGAAGGAAACAATTCTGCTAGTCCTTGGGCATACTCAATTTTCTCTGTTTTTGTAGGGTAATTTCCCGCTTCTGCAATTAATAAATTGGTGACAACGTCAACCAGTCGCCTTCTTGATAAGTCGCTCAACGTATTTGATGTGTCATATTCACGAAGAATATTCTGCCCAGTTTTAGCTTTGCTTAGATTCTGCCGAAGCTCCTTTAAAAATGGCCCTTTTTTTATAAATAAAAGTGAAAAATATCTTTAGTTGTACCTTGGCTAAATGCTCGGCATTAAATTTTTGTCTTTTCGAAGCATTTTCAGCAAAAAAATTCGACGGTCTTAAAGGTTGAACAAGTTGATCATAATTGCAAACCGTATCTGGGTCAGTTTGACACTCACAATCAGACGTCAGATTTTCAAGAGTATCTTGTGTTTGAGTTCCGACACTCTTTAATCGTGCTGCAAAATTATAAATAATTGCTATATGTTTTCTGAAAAGGTTTCAATTGATGACTGTAACTAGTAAAGGCCCTCTCGCTACAGAAATAAGGTTTTACAGGTATTACAGCAAAATGCACCCAATATTTTATTTTAAAAATTCACAAAATCAATTTGCCCAAGCAACTTCAAAGAAGCACTACAATTCTATAATAAACAATTGGAAGTATAGTGCAAGTACAAAATCTTTGAAAAGTTCTTTTGTATATTGTAATACATGAAACCCTCATGTAAATATATCCGAACGCGCGTCTGGACTGGTTCTCCAGGAGTCGAACCGCAGACTCCGGTGTCCAGTAGCCAATTGCGATCGGCCGGACGCCGTGAAACAAACCGGCAACACATAAGTCCATAAAACTACTCGATTTCAACGATCGCCGCATCCAAAGGTGGGACAGACAGACAGACTGACAGACAGACAGACAGATTGACAGACACACTAACTGACAGACAGTCAGACAGACACACTAACTGACAGACAGGCAGACACACTGACAACAGACAGACAGACACACTGACAACAGACAGACAGAAACACTGGCTGACAGACAGACAGACTGACAGACTGGCTGACAGACAGACAGACTGACAGACTGACAGACACACTAACTGACAGACAGGCAGACACACTAACTGACAGACAGGCAGACACACTGACAACAGACAGACAGAAACACTGGCTGACAGACAGACAGACTGACTGACACGAAGGCAAGCTAAATACAAGCTTTTAAAAAATTACCATTTTTGATGAAATGGCAAATAACTGTTTCGTTTGTGTATAACACTCAATAAATGTATAAAATAATAAATACCTTCGTTAATCACCTGGCGCAATACAAAAATTTCATCCGATTTTGTCGGATCTCGCAAGAATAATCCAAACACTTCCTCGTCGATTATTACCCCTTCCGTGTCCGAAATCTCATGAAAAAAATTATCATTAATCGCCAAGTGGAACTTTTCGCAAGCTGAAAACAAAATTATGTAAATCAAAATATAAATATTCTATTATAAAATATACCTGATAATATCAAATCGTCTATTGAAGTCACACCGGCAGAGAAAACTACAACATACCGCATTACCACGTTGTGTTTTACACGAAAAACTCGCTGACTCATATTTTTCACGTCTCGTTTGCAAAGTGACTCAGGAAATACTGAGAGCAAAATAAAATTTTGGGGGGAACTTACATTTAAAGGGAGCTAATTCAACTCCGATTAGTGGCAAAACCTTTGAAAATGCGCTCTTGTTCTTCTTACACTTAACTGTAAATTTCGTTTCGTCGGCGATGGTTGCAGGTGGCCATCTAATCGAAGGAAATTCAACTCCTATTAGGTGCAAATCTTGCACCATCGGATATCGCGGTATACTTGCCTTTTATAGAAGTTGAATTAACACATATTAGGGGTAAAATCGAATTTTTTTTTGTAGTGAAAAGTTTTTGGTGTTTTCGGAGTTAAAAAAAACTTTTTACTCCGCGCCGAAGTTATTTCAAATTTACTCCACGCTGTGGTGTAAAATTTTTCAGGTTTAGCACCGCTTGTCGTTAAATCTATGCTATGTTTTCGGGCGGTGTTACTTTGTCCCCGGATTTTTTCGAGAGTGCAGCATTTTCAAGATTGATAACATCTTTCAATATATTTATCTGATAACAACGAAGCTTTCAATTTTTTGTGATTTTTTTGTGATCATAAAAAGTCGATTTGTGTGAATAGATTCAGGCAGCAATTTTTACGCAAAAAAACATAACTTAATCCACTCAACCGTTGGATGACACCTTTCTTACATAATCAAAACTCATATCCTGAATATAACTGGGTATAATGTTGAAAGTTTTCATAAAAAATTTTTTTTTTTAAATGCACTACACTCAGAAAAATGGAGGCTAACTTGACGACCTACATACGGCGTAATTGGCCTCGGGCAGGAAAATTTAGCCTATGCGAGGCGCGCGTTCGCCTGCATGAGGGAAAGTAAAACTTGTGTTGACCTGTGGCCGGAGAAATTCTGAAATTAAGCCACGAGCAGGTGAAGTAGGCCATTGGGAGCTGAACGAGTTGACCTTAGATAGGCATTTCGAGGATGTAATGTCATGTAATGGAAACCTCTGTCAGCCAGCTACAGGTCAGAGTTAACCTGACAAAAAGTTGACCTGACATTTTTCTGAGTGTAAAAAAGAAAAAAATTTTTTTTGGCGCGCTGTGTATCAGAAATTAAAGCGTGATAAATACTTTTTTTGTTTTATTTTTTATGCTCTTATCTCTCTTTTATTTCTGAAACACAGTGCCCAAAAAATTATTTTTTCCTTTTTAGTGCATTAATGCCCGGTTCGTCAGTGACAGTTTAAACTCCGTTTAACCGGCGATAAAGTTTAAACTGCCGTTTAGCACGAAATTGTGTTTTTCAGTGACAGTTTATCTCTAACCAAAAGTTTAAACGGAGTTTAACTTAAACGGCCATGGATGAGGGTTTAAACTGCCGTTTTTCAAAACTTATTTGTCATTTGTAGATCCATGAAGAATAAAACACATAAAAATGGACTGCATCACTTTTTTTTTTGCTCTCCACAATTTCACTATATTTTTTTACACATTTGAAACACAATTACAATCGAAATAACAACCGAAATCACAACGGAAATAGCATCCGAAATAACAACCGAAATCACAACCAAAATAACAACCGAAATAAGATCCGAAATAACAACCGAAATTAAAATCGTTTTATTTTTTATAGAATTTTATAATTAATGCGTAAACAAATATTACGAAAGTGATAACTAGACAAATACATCAATGATTTTATGACTGAAAAATTTGACATTTCAATATATTTTACTTGTATAGTAGACTGCAAAATTGACAAAAAAGTTTAAACTTTAGTTTAATAAAACGTTCAATTCCGTTTGCCTGAGAAACACCAAAAGTTTAAACTGTCGTTTAAACTTCATTGTGAGTTTAACTAAACTAAAGTTTAAACTTTCACTGAAAAACCGGGCATAAAAAAAACATTTTCAAAAATTATTTTTTTTTAAAATTTTATCTTGTTTCGTGATTTTGTATTTGATTAGTATATGACTAAAAATCCAAAATGGAAAGGATAATCACATTATCCTAATAGGACTTTCCGTTATCCTTACACACTTCTCAACGTCGGAATCGGAGTCAGTGATCTCAAAAACCCTCAGATGAGATTTTTTTTCCGGGAAATTTGAGAAAAAGGATAGTCACGTTATCTTTGCAGGACTTCCCGTTATCCTTACAAATTTTTTAATGTCAGAATCGGATTTAGCGACCCAAAACCCCTCAAATACGTTTTTGTTCCGAAAAATTGGAGGAAAAGGATAATCACGTCACCCTTACAGGGCCTCCCCTTATCCTTACAAGGCCGAAGTAGTGCAAATATTGTATTGTCATCGGACTTCCATATGTGAGGAAGATTTCAAGTTAATCGGATGAGTGGAAGTGCATCAAAATTTTATTGCAAGATTCGAATCTGACAAACAGACAGACAAACAGACACGAAGTCAAACTAAATAAAGGCCTTTAAAAACATTTGAAGACTCGAGAACTAATAGAAGTAGAAAGATGAAATTTGGCATAGATCAGGCTTCTATCAAAAGATAAAATTCATCCGAAAATGAGAAAAAGTGAGCCACCCTTTCTCTATTCTTCCGTACAAATATCAAAGATTTTTGCAATTTTCTCGAAAACGGATCATTTTCTTCGAAAAATTTGTTTAGACAAAAAGTGTTTATAATATGATCCTACGAAGTCTTTAATACATCCAAATTCAGTAGGATCACTCCTTCCACCCTTTCCCATATAAATGGAAAAGATTTTTGCGATTATCCTCAAAACGGTCCTTTTTATCCAAAATCGAGTTCCGTAGGGTTTTATGGGGTGATAACAGCTACCGAGTGCAAAAAAATCGCGTTAAAATCAGTTAAGGTTTACTGGTAGAGGTCGATCTTATAAATTTCGTTACATAGAGTAAGTGCGGGTATTGTGGACCACTGCAATATCCCAGAAACGATACTAGGAAATTAATTCGAATTCTTATTCAAACATGCACCGGCGACACTTGATCTGTGAAACCAATTGTTTGCGTTGAAAGATCATTCAGTTTCACCCTTGGAGCACAATGAATGCAACCAAGCCGCAACCAACACTGAATGTCACTTACGAATTTATTTCACAGAGATACTTTTGAATGAGCACAGTGAACGCATTGAACGCAACCATCGACGCAGAAGTTGCCAAAATTTGAACTTTAACGCAACAAGTCTGCGGACAGTTCATAAAGTGAGGTTGGGGAAATGTCGTTCGAGGAAAAATTGATAGCCTTAGTGCAATAACATACAAATAATAAAGATAAAGACCAACAAAGCAAATTATCGCTTCAAAATAATCCATTTTTTATATATTTTTCTACTTTATTTCACTTCTAATTTTTCTGTGTTTGTCTCACAACGCAACAGACGACGCTTCTATTGTGCTCAACTGCTCCTGAACTGCATTGCGTGACAGTTCGAAGCGTCCTTAGTTGCGGCTTGGTTGCGTTCATTGTGCTCCAAGGGTCAGCATTTTTTGGAGTAAAATCATATTGCCAGAAAAGTCGTGTTTTTTTTAAGTGAAAAAGAAAATTGGTTTGTATGATCTGATCACACAAACATTGGTCCACATTACCCGCACCCAAACCAGATTGACTGATCGTGTAAATCTTCACATTTTTGGGATTTGAAAAGACAAAAATCATCAGATCAGGATTTTTTAATTTTACATTAAAAGGTTACGATTTTCTCTTGGATATTAAACTGCTGTTTTAAAAAAAAAATTATAGTTGCCTCATAAAAAATAGGAACGGTGGTCCACAATACCCGCATTTACCATACATACATAGAAACGAACACACATAGCATACGGACAATTAACACACGGATACACAACACTCTCATACAGACATATTGCGGACTCATCGAACTGATTTGATGGGTATATGTCCCGGGAACGTACGGGACTCCATTATGTTTTCAGTTTTTGGAGCGATTTTAAACCTTATGCTACATTTACACGAATCACAAATTTGTCATTTTTTTCTTGTCATTATGTTAATTCCCGTGTAAATGGCATAATTTTTGTAATTTTTTCTGTCAGAAAATGTTAATCTCTCATAAAAGAATGAACTTGTCCATTCTTTTATGCCAGATTGTCATTCGTGCAAACGCAATATTAGTTATGACAACTTTAGTATTCAACTTTTGTCATAACTAATATTACGTTTGTACGAATGACAATCTGGCATAAAAGAATGGACAAGTTCATTCTTTTATGAGAGATTGACATTTTCTGACAGAAAAAATTACAAAAATTATGCCATTTACACGGGAATTAACATAATGACAAGAAAAAAATGACAAATTTGTCATTCGTATAAATGTAGCATTACATATAAGAAGGTATTAAAATCACTCCAAATGTAAAATATGTAAAAAAAGGCAAAACAAAAATTCTATTTTCCCAAAACCTATTCCAAAAATTTGTACAAATATTTAGCGAATTGAAGATATAGAGTGAAGCGAAAAAATATCAATAAAAATTTTCACGTGGCGGAAAATCTTTTGGAAATTCCCGAAAAAACCATTTTTGTTAATTTTCGAAAATAATCCACAGTTTTTCTAGAAGTTCTGCGGGGTAGATTTTCTTTCTGTTGGTATAAGTTCAAACTCTACCTACGTTAAAAATTTTAGGCAAATCTAATGGGCTGTCCATAAAATACGTCACACTTCAGTGTTGAGAGGGGCGGAGGGTCTGTTATGGCGAAATTAAAAAAAGGCCTTCTTTTCGGTCCAAAATCGGGTACAATTTTATTGTACAAATTGTATAGATTTACGAGTATAAATATGTCAAGACTCCCAACAGAAAAATGTTGGGAGCCACTGACATATTTATACTCGTAAATCTATACAATTTGTATAATAAAAATTATTAAAATTTATTGAGAATATTAGCTACTAAAAATAGGATCCACATAATCCGAACTCAATCCGATGGTGTAAGAGGGGGGGAAAAAACTAATAAAATTTATAGGATATTCAAAGTATATTTGTTCAAATACATTTCGGGGTTGCTCCGAACATTTTCAAAAAACTAGCAGAAGTCATAACAGAAGTGACAATAGTACGACTATACAATAAAACTTGTCGCCAATAACCGTGACCAAATAAAATTTTTTCGGTTTTTCCGGTGGCAAAATATACTAAAACTAGGAAAAGCTAACATTACCGAAAAACGAAAGAAGGAAAAAAAATGAAACCCTAACAATTGTTTGGCATTTCATGTTTATTTTCGATATATACCTACTAGTAGTCATTTGTACTATTGCTGTTGTTATTTCTGTTTATATTTTTCTATCACATATTTTCCAGTTTTTTGTACCACATGTGCTTTCTATTGGCTTTTCCAGCAACAAAATTGCGGGGAGAGGGGAATCATAGAGTGGCTATTGTTGAATATGTACATTTGCTTACTAACGCCAGATAGAGTGACAACCATTTTCTAACTCCAGTGTCAAACATCGAATTTAAGTTGAACTTCACGCCTCATACTTGCACTCACACTGAAAATATTAACCAACATCGTGCCCAAAAATGAAACGAAACTAACAAAAATTGGGTTTGCAATGTCACGTATCTAAATTCGTAAAAATTTTTTGGCAAGAAAAACATTGGTATATTTTTTTCTCCCACTCGATGTTTGGCTTTTTCGAACATTTTACATCAAAGACAACATCAAAAACATAATAATTGTATGCAAGAATATGTCCATGTGTATTTTTCCGAGTATGCATTTTCATTTTCCATATAATATTTGAAGAGTCGAGTTGTTTTTAGTCTTCTGGACTTCAAGAGGCTGAATAAAAAGAATCGGAGATTCTTCCTGATATGAAAAGTGGGCTGTTCCCATTATATCATGCATAGTGGCCAACGGGAAGAAACTACCTTAAGAAATTCAGCGGATGTGAATGATCAGGAAGGGGGAAAAAAATTACCACCAAAGATGAGCTAGGGGTTGTTTCAAAAAGCTTGTTTGTATTCGCTTTCGCTTGAAGGGAAATTTATTTTGACGTGTCTTCATGTAGGTGCGGAAAATTGTAAAGTCGGAAAACGACATCCTGTATCCAAAGATCTTTTGGCTACGAATGGAATAGGGGGCTGCAACCTTAAGTAAGAAAGCCATTCGCCTTTCACATTTTAGGCTGATTTTCTTCCTTTTTTCATTTTCATCTTAAATTTTATTGGATTTTTTTTTCTTCTGTTCACCGCTTTTAGTTTTTCACATTCTCTCCATCAAAATGGCAAGAAGGAAATTCGTATACTTGCAATGAAATTGAGCACAAACCAAGAATTTCCTCAACCCTTACGGTTCGAGTTGCGATGCATAAACAACACTCTGTGCAAACTTGAATGTGCGGGGATTGAGTTATTTGGAAAAGTCGGAAAGGACGGAAAACTAGCAGCCAAAGATAAGACGTGATGTCTAAATATTATTCAATTGTGTGTCACGTCAGTCGGCCGCCTCCAAAAATGGCAAATATCGAGTCAGGAATTTCGGAGTCAAGAATACAGGGGACTTTATTTTCGGTTAAGATCATATTCATCCTTGGAGGATGTCCTCGGAAGAAAGAATGAAATAAATTCAGGCAGTATAAAAAAAGTAGGTGGAGATTCTTTGTACAATATGTGAATATATGGCTTTCTGATAAAATTCAACATACCGACTAAGACATGTGTATTATTGGAACTATGTGAATGCATATTTCGTATGGTTCTGGCCAAAAACTACCCTGTTTTTTATCGTCTGTGACATGTTATTCCTTCAGAATTGCTTATTTGGCCGCTCAGTCGACGGTGCATTGTCTGAACGATCTAAACTTTTCCCCCATTCATTGTTGGCGGCAAAAGAATACATCCTTATAAAGTATAAGTCTTAATCAATTTATCAAGGACTATAAGTAGTTTTATGAAAATAAGAAAATAAATTCATTTATTTTTAATCTCTAGCCAAGATTTGTCGGTTTATTTTTTTCTCACTAATTTTGTTTTGAATTCTGCTAGCAGAAATATTATTTAATTTAAATAAATTTCATTGTACTCAATTGTGGCAAAAATTTTGTTCTTTTCAGGAAATCGCGGCCATCCTTATCAGCTTCGATAAACATTCCGAATGGCAGTCCAAAGAAGTCAAAACTCGGTAAGTTATTTAAACAATTATCTTGTGATGGAAATAAATAATAACTATATCTAGAAGTATTTTTATCTAAGAATTTAATTTTCTGATTTATTTACCATGCGGACGGAAATTTGGCTACTTTTTTTTATCGTAAAACGGAGACTGATGTCCAAAAGATTTATTAAAATTTTCAGATAAGAAATGACAACTTTATGATTTACTTTTTAATCTACCAGAAATTAATTTACTTATATTTGCATAGGTCGTAGCTTCTGACATACGGTTTGTTAAATTAGTTAACAAAAAATGAATCATGATTTTCAATAGAAATCCTATTATACAAGCAACAAATTGTGTGTTTATATGTTTGTGTTTTTTTTTCTAAACTGCTCCAACAATTTTGATGAAAAAAAAATCCTTTGTTATAAAGGGTGATCCAATAAGAGCTTCCTGTTTTTTTTAAAAATAAAACACATAATAATTAATTTATTGAGGAAAATTTTTATTTAAGTTGTTAGTTTGGTTCATGCCATTTAATGTTTAAAGATAACTTCCTTCAAATGTTGCCCACGACTAACTCTTAAATGGTTCATTCTGTGGGTCCAATTTTCGACCAGTCTTTCAAGCACGGGTTATGTTTGCTTCCAAAGCTGTAATCGTTCCGGGTCTATCGACGTAAACAAGAGTTTTCGCATATCCCCACAGAAAGTAATCCAATGGTGTCAGATCACAAGATCTCGGTGGCTAATTAACAGGACAATTTCTTGAGATGATGTTTTCATCGAACGTTTCCCTCAATAAAGCGATTGTATCGTTAGCTGTATGACATGTAGCGCCATCCTGTTGAAACCATAAGTCAGCTACACCAATATCTTGAATTTTTGGCAACAAAAATTCATTGATCATTGCTCTGTAGCGAGCTCCATTGACAGTAACACGCACTCTTTCCGCATTTTTAAAGAAATACGGTCCGATGATTCCGCCTGCCCATAAACCGCACCAAACAGTGCATTTTTCGGGTTGCATTGGTAGCTCTTGGATTGCTTCTGGCTGTTCATCGGCCCAATTTGCTTGTTAACGTAGCCGTTTAACCAAAAATGAGCTTCGTCACTAAACACAATTTTTCGATAAAAAAAAGGATCAACTTGAAGTTGTTGCAAGGCCCATAAACCCAAATTAAAACGTAAACCAAGGTCACCCGGCTTTAATTCTTGAACGAGCTGTATTTTATACTCTTTTAAACCAAGGACATGCTTCAAAATACGCCACAACGTTCCATAAGAGATGCCCAAACCTCACAAACACTCTCTGCTACTGCAGCAATATTCTCATTACTACGGGCTGTACGCACTCTGGTTGATGGATGAATGTCTAATAGTGTAAAATTAGTTCGAAATAGTGTAAAATTAGTTCGAATGGTTTCACGATCGACAATTTTTATTAGAAATTTAACTACTTAGTAGTAAAATTTACTATTTTGTAGTTAAATTGAATATTTTTTCAATTGAAATTAACTATTTTAGTGATAGTCCGGATTTCCCATTATAAAGTAGTTAGATTTATTATTATTTTTCTCTGCGTGGTTAGATTACAAGATTCGACTCATACTAATAAAATGGTTAAACAAGTGAAATAAAATAAAAGCTTGTAAAAATAAATGTATTCCACTTTTTGGAGCAAATTTTCAACTGTAGGTACTTTACTTAACGGTTACTTAAGATTTAACAATAAACACTTTATTCCGAAGCTCATTTCTATACATACTATACATACGGCCCTTTAAATCAAATTTTCCGGTAAAAATCAAATCTTTCGTGATCTTTTATGTATCCCCACTTAGTCTTTCAAATGAAAATTTGTTCACATTTTAAAGGATAAAATCACATAATTTGAAAGTTTTCATGGGGAAAAAAATTTAGGGTTTTTTTTTAAATAAACCAAATTAAGTTATACCTAATATTAGAAAAAACCTTCTTTTATTCTTAATGTATCCTGTTGAATTAACCCCTTTTACATAAATCAAGGTCTCTAATCTCATTTTACGACTTAAGCGTGCTTGAACTTACATCCGGACCGTTTTGTGTGTAACAAATTCCTCTTAATATGAAGAATTTTCTCTAAAGAAAAGTGCCTTTAATCTCGGCACGGAATTCTCTTAGCCTGTGTGAAATATGTCCTTTCAAATGTCTACCATTTACCTTACATTCGCAATACGAACATAATTCGTGCTGGCAATGTGGGAAACGTAACACATTCAACTGTCTTTATAGAGACAAAATGATAAAGCTAAATGAAATACTTTGTGGAAAATTGAAATAAAGTGAGAACGCCTTATTCCGGAACTTTAGAAATTTCTTTCAAATTGGGGCATTTGTTTTCTCAAAAAAAAAAAATTAATGTTAGTAGTTGAGAAAAGCACAGTACATATAATATGGAAACTTGCGAGATTTTTTTAGTAAATCTAAAAGTGCCGCTTCACATGAGAGTAAATGTCAGCGAGAACCTCTCGATAGCAGCTACTCGCAAATGGACACGTCTCTGAGAGTCACTCGCAGAAACTCGCAAAAACTCGCGAGCTAGTTTCTGCGAGCTGTCAAAAGTGATTCTTCTCTCTAGTCAACAGGCCTCCACTGAACTCTCGGAGAGTAGCTCGTCAGATACGAACGGCTTTTGAATTTCGCTAGTAAC
This sequence comes from Chrysopilus asiliformis, assembly GCA_964034945.1. NCBI lineage: Eukaryota > Metazoa > Arthropoda > Insecta > Diptera > Rhagionidae > Chrysopilus > Chrysopilus asiliformis. Next base: position 85,081,553 of record OZ035961.1, on the reverse strand, counting down.
TCTCGAGAACTCGCCAAAGCAAGATTTCAAAAAAATCAAGATATTGGGCTTGAAAAGAGAAAAATAGCCGAAATTAACTCTCAAATGGACAGCCTCCTGCGAGTGACTCTTGAGAGTTTTTGAGAGTTACTCCCGCATTTAAACTACTTTGGAGTTTGGATAAATAAATCTTTAGGATTTGTACCAAAAAGATAAGCACAAGCTTTTTTCTTCTAAAAGCACACTTGAACTCAAAAACACTTCAATTATAAATCAATACCTGACTGTTTTCGATCAAATTGTCGCGATCATTATCTTTTGCGAATACACAGTTTTTTTTTTACTTAATCCTGTGGTGAAAGCTTAAGAAAAATTTATACAGTTTTTAATATTTTCTTCAAAAAAACATGAAAGTGGTTGAAGAATTAAAGGGGTTTTATAGCACACCCTAAATATTTTTATGCGATATTTTTGATTAAAAACCTTTTTTGAGAAGAAAACTAAAGAATTATAAGGGAATGCCTAGGCGATTATTGCTTGTGATCACAGAATTTTGATCCAATTGGAAGTTCGCTGTATAAAATCAAAGTATCCAGAAAAACTTTTAAAGTTATGTGGCGTTCGATTTGAGAGTTATTTTGAAATCAAAATGTCGAAATTTTCTCCCGCGGCGTATTTGTTAAAGAAAATGGCGCATATATCCCTTATGGGGTAGACTTCTTTTTTGATATCTTCTCCAAAAGCTTGTTTTTCGATTTCTGCACGACATGCGGTGTATTCAATGGTTATAATTTAGAAAAAAAATTATAATAATTTTACACTTTAATTCTTAAAGAGACAAAAAATCGTAATAGAATGCTACAGGGACGTTTACCTTATTTCTCCATGATCACAATATCAAGGCCGAAGCTATAACATTAAAAGTGAATTGTCGTCGTCTTGGAATGCGTGATACTTAACTATTAATATGTATCTATATTTTATTTGTAGGTATAAATGTTGTATATTCACTCAAATTTTATTCAATTGTTGGTACACTCTCTATAAACTATTAGGGAACTCTATGTAAATATATTTATATATAGAATAAAATTCCAGACGAATGTCAGGGAGTTTAGTTTTGCCACAGAATTTTGGGCATGATGTAAAGAAATCATTGTTCAAGTCAGAAGGGGTTTTAAATCTACACAACTATAATATAATTGCAGAAATAATACCCTACAAGTCTACATAACATGAAAGTCTTTAGGAGTAAGTAATCTCATAGTCCTTGCGATAGTTGCAAGAAAAGACTGAAACAGTTGTTATCGTTTATTCAATTAGAATTGTACATAAAATTTCAACTATGGCATAAAATAGTTAAATCTTTTACTCCAAAATTTATTACTATATACAAACGATTTTATGTAATTTATGTAAAATCATTCCATTAAAATAGGAATTTTGTAACCTTGGTAGTAGAAAAGCATCACCCAATAATTTGAGTATAGTTATCACGGAAACAAAACTCATGTCCAGCACGGATATAAAAATATCACCTTGAAAAACTTGTACCGGTACTTAAATAAACTTTACGGCACAGCATAAAATTTCAAAACTTTTTTATCGCTTTTTGTTCAACACTCCTCCTATTTCAACATTTATGTTGTTTGTTACCATGATGTTAAAAAAAATCCCAATTTTTCTGGGAGTTGTTTTCCTGGATTTTTCCGGCCGGTTAATTAGCAATATTTCAAACGTTTTACATCCACCTTCAACTGTTTATAATTATGGCTATTTTAATTACAATTTGTTGGTGGTTAAAAATGATTTCACTGATTTAATTTATTTTTACCACAACATTATGGTTGGTGTGTATTTTTAGGCGAATCCAACTCCAATTGATTGCATAAACTGGATTTAGACCAAAAATAATAATACTAAAAAAAATTGCGACAGATAATTATTGTTATTAGGTTCATGTTTGAGCCAATTGTTGTTAACGTTATGAATCAACAGCTAATTATGTGACAGAATTGAAAAAAAAAAGAATTTAAAAATAGGATAAGGTACGAATAGATGCCACGGTGGGATAGATGTCCCGAAGCGTGAATCTGCTAAACTAATCTGCCTAGAGCGGATAAAAATTACTAAATGGAAAACCCACATCGCCCCTAGTATGTTTACAAAATTACAAACAAGAACAATCCGCATGAACTCTATGACAGCTTTAAAAAAAATAAATTGTAGCAACAAGTGGCTGAATATGTTTTGCGCTATCAGAAAAAATTGATGTGACAACCAATTTTAGGCGTAATCAGTTAACTGGTTTGAGGGAAGGATACTTCTTGTTGCAAACATGGATCAAAACATCCAGGCCAGGTCTAGCAATTCAACACAGTGTAGTTCAATGTTCTCCGTTGAGGGGTTCAAAAGGTTACAAGGGAACATCCTTCTTTGAAAGCTACAACCGAACGCATATACTCTTATTTTTTGGGAAATCTCTTAAAAATAAAGGGTCTTTCAACAAGGACATAACAATTTTGTACTTTCATAAAAACGCACCCTAAAACTTTTTTTATGATCTGGCAATGCTAAAACGTCAGTCAAGGTTTACATTTTTATCATGGTGAAGTTCACGGACGAGCAACGTTTGGAAATTATTAAAACTTACTACCGAAATTCTGAGTCAGTGGTCGCAATCGTGTAATCTCGAGAAATGGTCCGGTCGAATGGCCACCTCGGTCATGCGATTTAACGCCGTTGGATTTCTTTTTATGGGGTTATGTTAAGTCGTTGGTTTATGCCAACAAGCCAACAACGTTGGAGGAGCTCAGGAGCAATATCGAACGCGAAATTGCCAACGTTCCGGGCGATATGTGTGGAAGAGTGGTGGAAAATTGGCTCCAAAGAATCAATCAGCAAACGTGCTCGCGGTGGCCATATGAACGACATCGAATTTCATACTTAAATGTAATATGTCCACTACACCTGGAACAAATTTCAGCCCGATATCTCAATTATTCTGTGTTTTATTTAAATACAAAATTGTTATGTCCTTGTTGAAAGACCCGATATATTAACTAAATATTTGAAACCTATTTATTACTTTTTTTAAAACTTTTTGATTTTTTGTTTTAATTTGTTTTCAGGCCGAAAAGCGGTTCCATGCTCCTGTATTCCCGAAAGAAAGTTCGATACCGAAGAGATGGCTACTGTTGGAAAAAGAGGAAAGACGGAAAAACCACTCGTGAAGACCACATGAAATTGAAAGTCCAGGGAACCGAGGTAACATATTTAAAAAAAATATATTTTTTAAATTTTTTATTGAAAATTGTGTCACGTGATTTGATCTTGTAATGAAATTGTATAATAGACTCTCTGGAAAATATGTCACACATTTTGGGTTTTTCTTTTGTACAGCGCTAATCGTTTTTCAATTTTAACAAATATGAATTAAAATCCTAGCGAAACCATTAATAAATATCGTTCGTTAATAAATATCAGCCGAAATAAATATCACTAACCAGTTGATTTCAGGCCAATCGGTTCAGTAGTTTCCCCGCGAAAGAGTAACATAGCGCAAAAACTAAGTTTTGAAATCACTTTATCCCCTCCCCTTACTCCCCCACCCCTCGCGCTTCTTTTCCGTATGCCTATGTTGGAACCAGAACTACCACAGACACTCATGTCAAATTTCAAGTCAATCGGTTCAGCCGTTTTTGCGTGAAAGAGGAACAGACAGACAGACAGACACCAACTCATTTTTATATATTAGTATGATATGATAAATATCAGCCGAATTAAGTCCCATTTTTGAAGCTTTGAGCGACTACCAATTTAGGACTTCATAGTCGTCGCAACTGTTAGAACGTTTAGGTATACGTTTAGCGGTCACCACGACCTTCCCCACTTTCGAACTTACGTCGAGTAGACATCGAAGCCAATTTGAAATGTTTATTATGGTTACAACTTATTGGTAGGACTTTATGGACGGAACGATCACCTCACGGCTTGTTTGGTTACTGGAGCTAAGCTTATTAGGAGGAATCTTTCGGATGTAAAACACCCACATACAAGAAATTTTTTTTTGAAATATTTTGGGTTGCCAAATATTTTTAAAGCGGTCATATTGTACGTTAAGAAAAAGATTGTTAAGCGAGGGTTCTACAGAAAGACTAATACAACCATGGCTGTGGAGTTGTAATCGAGGAGTTGAAGTCGGAGTCTTATGAATTTAAGAGTCGAAGTCGGAGACAATTTGTCGACCCAACTCCGCACCGGTTATTTTACCTTCATGGGCTTCCAGTTTAGGTCAAACCTTAATGCTTTGCAACCTAAAACATACTTTGATTTGGGGTTTGAGGTGATTTAATAATTTCCTTTAGCCGAAGGAGTCGGAGTTAAACCTTCTACACTTTCAGGAGTAGGCGTCGGATATTATAAAATTTCAGGAGTTGGATTTGGATTCGTAGTCGAAGGTTGAGCTACCGTATCCGCAACCCTGAATGTAATGCCAGTTTTTCAAGGGAGAATAACTAATTTTACAACAATATTAAAGTTATATTCCATTTTGAATGCATTTTCCACTTTCCTCTGCTATAGAGCAAATGTATTGTATTCATTGGGAAAGGCCGAATAGAGAACGGAGGCAGGTAAAAACTTTTTTTCCAGGCAACATTATGAGGATGTCTGTACATCTGTCTGTACAGTCTGTCGGTCTGTCCGTTTTACGTATCTTAAATGACTCGAGATAGCGTTGAACCAGTGACATGCAATTTTTTGCAAATGAGTTTTACAAAAATCGTAGTTTTGTGTCCCCTTTTGCATGGCCTAACGACCTGAGCCATAGTTCGAAATCTTGAAATTTTTACGATTGTTAATCATACCATTGGTAAGTCTGCGATTGTGGGATAAAAATTTTTGGATCCATATAACACTTTTTAACTCCAATATCGGAGTCAGCAATCCCTAAAAACCCCAGATGGCATTTTTTCTGGAAAATTTGAGGAAAAGGATAATCACGTTATCCTTACAGGTCCTTCCATTAAGCCGGCCATTCATTATGAGAGTTGTTCTAAAACCATGTTGTACAACTTGTTGTGGTGGAGGCAAAATCAAGAGGGTTTTGATTTTTGTCGAACCTAAAATTTGGTACTACAGCCGACTCATACACGATCCAACATTCCCTACAACCGAACTAAGTTTACAACAAGTCTCATAATGTATGGCCGGCTTTATTCTTGCAACATCGAAGTTGTGAAAATATTGTCTTGTACGGATTTACGTATGTGTGCAAGTCAATCAGATGAGTTGAAGTGGGTCAAAATTAGATTGCAAGATTTGACTCCGACAAATAGACAACTCAAGCTAATAGGCAAGCTAAATAAAAGTTTTTTGAAAAACAAAAAAAAAGCAAATGCTTTAGCGGTTTTAACGTATCTCTAACAGTTCTCAACATATTTCAAAAAAATAAAGTCTCGGAAACAATTCGTTTTGAGAAAAAATCCATATAAATTCAAAGAAAATAAAATTTTCTGCTCTTTTTTTTTGTCAGTTTTTACGCATCTTTAACTGTTCTTGAGATATTTCGGCTAAAAGTGAAATTGTGCTAAGTCCATTATACCAAATTTTCCAGAAGAGCAATAAAAAACCTTGTTAAATCATTTTAATTTTCATTTAAAGAAAACAGAGTCTAATTTAAAGAAAACTGAGCCCAATTTTTCTCATTTAAAGAAAACTCAGTGTTATTGAAAGAGAATTAAAACGATTTAATAAGGTTTTCTTTGCTCTTCTGGAAAATTATACCAAACGGACTTAGCACAATTTCACTTTTAGCTGACGATTTTCAACCATTTTTCCGAAACTAAATATTGCAGAGGAAAATTTTGTGTTGATCTCAAGTGATGTTTTTTAAATAATTTAAGTTTCCCTTGGAATCGCTGCTTCTTAAAGAAATTAAGGAATAGCAGAAATGTTTAGAGCTGCTTATATAAATGATTATTTATTGAAAATATAGGTTGACCTCTACACCGCCATACACTCTCGAAAAAATCCGGGGACGAACTAACTCCGCCTCAAAACATAGCTAAAAGTAAACACCTCGCAGTGTTATTCAGAAAAAATGTAACACCGAGTTATTTTTACATTTTTATTTCACGGAGCTAAATATTCATTTTAACACCGTTTTGACCTTAATTTTGAATTAACTCCGAAAAGGAGTCAAAAATTCACTCCAACTCCTTTTGGGAGTTATTTTCATTGTAAAGGGTGTTCACGTTTAGAAGAGGCTTGCCAATTGCCTTCAACAGCCTATTGGGAAGGCAAATGGTTTACAATTCGAGAGGTCCCGTGTTCGAGTCCCGGCAGAGACATGAAAGAAAAGTTGTTAACAGTCACAATATATTAACTTTGAAAACACGAAAAAAAAACTCAAAACATCTCAAATGCTTGCAAAAAAAGAGAATTTGCGAGGTTTTTTTTGGGCCATCTCATAAGTTGGTTTAACACCGAAAAATTGTTAAAAATTAACACCCATAAGGAATTGTTGTGAACTCCCTAGCCCGGAGCTCGATTTTCTCCGATAGGTGATGGACTCTCTCAAACTCCGTTTCAGTGCGTGATTGACTCCGTTTTTTCGACAGTGTAGTTGGGTGGGTTCTTGGAAAATGCCTTGTTATTGGGAAATTCCGTCATTTCTCAAATTGCGATGTATGGATTTATCTGTACTTCGATCGGCATTCATAATTAAAGAATGTTTTTTTAATTATTAAAATGCAGATTATATACATATATATATGTATATATAAATATATTTCAATTTTTGTCTTTTCCACGACTATGTGAAGTTCACTCTAAGAAAATTGATTTTCTTCTGGCTGACTAGAATTCCAATTATTTACAAAGTGGGTGGCGTCTTTGGCTGTGCATTAACACTAAGAACAACCAGAAAAATATGATTTATCTATTCATTTCTTTTGATCCCCTAAATCTCCACGGATTCGTTTCCAACACTTACAACACAGCTATAAGCCCAATACTGAGTTTTTGTGTAAAACTGAAATCCTTTTATAGCTCTTCCTTAATCCTCGCGCCTTGTGCAAGCAAAACTGTATATGAAAATAAAATAGAAAAAAAAACTCAAAGTCTACATACATTTGTAAACAAAAATATTGGAATTCATATTTTTAGCGGAGCCGATAAGGAGTCAGAAATTCTTTTTATCTCTATTTTCTCGTCTTAAATCACTTTTCCCGAACTGTTTATCTTCAGAAACGTTTTAGTTATTTTTTTTCTCGTACGGTTCCTTTCAAGAAGTTTAATTGTGAAAATTTTTCTCGATAGAAAGAATTTTATGTGTGTTTTTTTTCAATCTTTAGTTTTTCTTTAGAAAAGTAGAAAAGATTTTTGGCTCGTTTCCTATAGATTTTAATTGGCAGAAATAAATTATGTTCAATTTATTAGTTTTCAGTTTATCTGTTTGTTTAGATTCAATCAGTTTTCTTCTGAATCCTCATTTAGTACAAGAAAAACTTTTGTCCAAAGTCTATTCTGTACAGAAAGTCAGAGAAATATGAATAAAAACGATTTGAGTACAATTTGTTTAAAAAAATTCAATTTATTATGTGGTAAAAGATATTTTGCCCTCTCATAACAAATCCATCGTAAAACTTCCCAAGTTATATCGTGCGGTATTAAAATGTTTCATGAGTTAATGAGTATCATAAGAGTGTGCCACAAGTACCCACCTATTTCTTCAATACAATTTTGCAATGTTGTAAAAATATTTGTGAATATTTACCACCGGCATTTTGTCCTCCTATTTCTGTAACTGAATGACTTTGAATGCTTTTAATACAAACTGTTGCCACATGCAGGGGTGTAGAAAAAAAACCACAATCATTTTCCGGCTGGTGTTTTCTCATAAGATTCCACGGATTTTTGAGCTTCTTTTTTTGCCTTATGAATTCATGTCTGTAAAGCCCTGGAGAGTTGAAAAACAAGATCATAAAAGAAGTCAAATTACAAGACACCACATCTAAAGAGCATAAATCCGACTTAATAAAATTCTTATTTTTCTTTCTATTTTTAACAACCAAAACAACAACGGTTTTATATAAAAATAAAATAACAACACCATCAACAATGGTGGCGATGGCAATGACTACAAAAAATTTTGTGTTTCGGTATCGCATATATCCTGGAAAATCCAAAACGAAAAAAACAAAATTACAACACATATTCACAACAACAACAACAACAAAAATTAAAAAAAAAACACCAACAACAACCATCTTTAGTGCATCTATGGCTGTTATGTACACTCAGCGATCCTTCCAACATTTCATCGCAGGTGTTACTGGCTATTACAGGTGAGTCCTTTTTAGTACTTAAGCGGGGGTTTGGTATATCCACATCCATATTATCCTCTCAAAATTCTATACGAATGAACTATAGGTTGAAAATGTTTAACATAGAACGTGCACTGTTGAAATCTAACCGTTCGTATGAAAAGCATTTTAGAATCATCCACCAGCACACGTTGAGTTAAACAAAACTCTTCTATCTGGAAAATTAATAAGATGAGAGCTTAAAATGCATACATATATGGATGTTTGTTTATAACCTGCATATAAATATATATTTTACGTGTGTTTACAAATAGTTAATCTCTTTTATTTTTCATCTTCGCAGTTTTAATTTTTCTCTTTTTTCGTTGATTCTCTATATTTCTTGTTTTTCATGCGGCTGTTGCTTGTATTTTGCAGAATCCGGATATTGTCCTCGTTCACTACTTAAACGTTCCATATCCGGATGATAATAAAATGGCAGTTATAACGCCCAGTCTAGCCTTGTGGGGTGATAAAAAGGAATGGACCAAGGAGGAGTTGGTCAGTCAATTAAAACCGATGTGTAAGCATTTATTTATTTACTATTTGATACAATATTCACAATAGGATTATATCTTTTTAATGTTTATTTTATATCGTTTTAATGATTTCATCTCATTGCTGTATTTTATTGTTCTTCAACAGTCTTTAGTGAAGATGAACCTGATGCCACTAACGAAATTGAGATCTCGGTGAGTAATACATTTTAAAAATGCTCAGAAAATTTGATACCTTTGACAAATGTATATTCGCATGAAACATTTTTAGAGTTTCTTGAAATTAAAAATTTACACAATGGCTTTTAACGACCGAAGAAATTGAAGTATGTTGAGATTTTCTAAAAACATAAGAAATATTACAATTGATGGGCTTGCAGCAGGAACGGGGTAACGGGGTTAGTTTTCAAGATAATCGCAGAAAACAGTTTTTTTTCATATAACGGCATATCGCGATACCGACTTTAGAAATCGAGTTCTAGTAGACGAAAGTGTAGAAAATGTTATTTTGGTCAGACATAATACAACTGAAAAATATAAGAAAAGCTACAATTGCAAGGGGCCAATCGTCAAATACTTTATATCAGGGGTCATCAAAGTAACTGTCGCTCCCCTCACAATCAAAATTTATAACCACTACAAATTAAAATACAGTTCAATGAAGCACAACCTTCCACGGCAATGGCTTGACACGAACTGATTTAAAATGAAATGCGTCATGCTAATATTGCACCGATTCCAACTCAAAGCACGATTCGTTTTATTCCTGCGATCCGAAGCCGCACACACAAGCATTACAGCACACAATAAAAGGTCGATTATAGTGGCTACGCTGTTAAAGCCAACATGTGTGATGAGCCAGCCGAGCCACTAGCTGATGATGCCTGCTCTATATGATGACAGACAAAAGGTTTTTTTCAATCCCCTCGTAAAGGGGTGAGGGGGGGGGGGGGGTAAGAGTGACCCGACTGGATTTTGATGTATGTAGGTAACAGTTAAGTAAAATCATACTCTGAACAGATTTTACCTTAATAAATTTTTTAATACCCCTCACAGTTTTTGAGAAAATAAAAAAATGTGTTCCGTTTGTATGGCTTCCCCGAGTGGTCCGATTGGAATTTGATGTATGGATGAGTTATGAAAAATTTTATTCTAAACACATTTTATCTTAATAAACTTTCAATATGAGTAATCGTTTTCGAGAAAATTGCAAAAAATTGTTTCGTTTGTATACAGGAGGGAGAAGGAATGGTTCAATTTAGCCGAGCCACTTACGAAAAACGTAACTGTACAAAATTTTAAGTCTCTAGCTCAATCGTTTCGAAAGTTATGGTGTTTACGGATAGACAGACAGGCAGACAGACAGAAAGGCGTTTTTGTAATAATGCTTCAATTAACTCACGAGTGCTGGGGAAATATTTTTAGGCAAAATGAAGTAGCCGAATTGCCACTCTTTCAACCGTATCGGTCGGTATTCCGCGAATAGCACGGGTTATGTTTGCTTCCAAAGCTGTAATCGTTCCGGATTTATCGACGTAAACAAGAGATTTCACATATCCTCACAGAAAGTAATCCAACGGTGTCAGATCACAAGATCTCGGTGGCCAATTAACAGGACCATTTCTTGAGATGATGTTTTCATCGAACGTTTCCCTCAATAAAGAGATTGTATCGTTAGCTGTATGACATGTAGCGCCATCCTGTTGAAACCATAAGTAAGCTACACCAATATATTGGCAACAAAAATTCATTGATCATTGCTCTGTAGCGAGCTCCATTGACAGTAACACGCACTCTTTCCGCATTTTTAAAGAAATACGGTCCGATGATTCCGCCTGCCCATAAACCGCACCAAACAGTGCATTTTTCGGGTTGCATTGGTAGCTCTTGGATTGCTTCTGGCTGTTCATCGGCCCAATTTGCTTGTTAACGTAGCCGTTTAACCAAAAATGAGCTTCGTCACTAAACACAATTTTTCGATAAATAAAAGGACCAACTTGAAGCTGTTGCAAGGCCCATAAACCGAAATTAAAACGTAGACCAAGGTCACCCGGCTTTAATTCTAGAACGAGCGGTATTTTATACTCTTTTAAACCAAGGACATGCTTCAAAATACGCCACAACGTTCCATAAGAGATGCCCAAACCTCACAAACACTCTCTGCTACCGCAGCAATATTCTCATTACTACGGGCTGTACGCACTCTGGTTGATGGATGAATGTCTAATAGTGTAAAATTAGTTCAAAATAGTGTAAAATTAGTTCGAATGGTTTCACGAATAGTGCGTTCAGTGGGACGATTATGACGACCAAAATGTGGACGAAGAGCTCTATAAGAATTCCTAACTGAGCACTGATTTTGGAAATAAGATTCCACAATTAGTAAACGTTATTCACACGTAAGTCTATTCATGATGAAATGGCACTGAATACTGAACACAAACGTCATATATACAAGCCAGTTGACACATAAGAACTGTCAAAACAACCCTATTGGAAAAAGTACCTCCAATTGGATCCACCCTTAATAAATATGTTTTTCTGATGCTAAAAGGGATTATTAAAAAAATTATACACTAAAAAAAATAATATTCTAAAAAAATAATATACTAAAAAAAATTAATCACATTGCAATTTGAGCTTTATTTTAAAATTAATGTCGTAAAATTGAACAAAATCCAATTAAAGTGTGAGAAATAGTCTAAAATGTATTGTTTTTTTTTCAGACTGCTGAAACAGTTGAAGCGATCGTCAGCCAATTGATGGAAAAACAGCGTCTTGCACGTCAAGCAGCTTTGGTGAAACAACTGGAATGTGGCTGCCCAGATTCGACATGTGCCGATGGAAAATCCTGTTCACATCCAATGCGCCGGATAAATGCTGCAAAATCACTAACTGATAAAAGACCAGAAAATAATAACCAAGTTTCAAGTACAACACCAAATGTTTTAATTGGTCCAAGAGTAAGTCAATTTTTTCTTCTGATTTTTTGTCAATACATTAACTTGGTTTAATGTTTTTTTTTCACTTCATTTAGTTGTATTCGCGATGGATTGATCGACGGACTCGTGAACCCATCACCGATCTATCCCAGAAAACCCTCGATGGCTCCATACATTTCCAAGTCATTCCAAGTCTTCACAATCATTCGAACCTCGCCAATCACCACCATCAGCAGCAACAGCAGCAGCAGCAGCTTCATCTCAATCGGCAGCATAATGCGAATTTGGTACATGGATCGGCAGCATCACAGCTTTTATCTGGCTCCACATCATCGCAATCGGTGGCAGTGGCGAATAGTGTCGCCGGTACTTCTTCATCTGGCAATCAACCCTTTAGCAATGCGTCTAATCATGGCAATCAAATAAATCGCATCACCAATAATAACGTTAGTCAAATGATAATAAATACGAGCCTACATAATGGCAACACCAATAGCAGTAGTACAACAACATCAATAAACACCAATAATGGCCATAGCAGTAATAGCAGCAATGGTAGCTGTAACTCCACCAATAACCAAATGACATCTCATTCCAATCAACAAATTAGTTTAACAATTTCAAGTGATAACAATAATTTAAATAATTTAACAAATAATGATGGCCAACATCACCACCACCACCATAACCACCATCATCAACAACAGCAGCAACAGCAGCAACAGCAACAACAACAGCATCATCTATCGATGTCAGGGCCAGCATCCTCAGCACATCATCATCACCAGCAGCAGCAGCAACAACAACAAACACATCCCCATCATCACCACCCACACCAGCAGCAGCAGCAGCAGCTCCACCAACAGTCGATAATTGATAGTAATGTTGTCAATCAGAGACTGTCGTCAAATCTAATTAGCAACAATTCGAATGGCCGATTGACCGTTGGCGGAGGTGGGGGCGGCGGAATGAATGGAGCACCAGGAAGTGCTGGTGGCAACAACATTCCCGGCACTGTATCCGGAGGCAATGGCTCAAATGGAGGTCGCTGCAATCCCAGCAACCCGACGGTCACTTCCGCACCGCCACTTGTTCTAAATTTGACCCAGGTGAGACGTAAATTTAGGTCGGCTATTATATCAGGATCTACGAGGATGCTTTCATCTATGCTGCCGGCCGAATAGTGTTTGTTACTCGTGGTCAGGATCTGCTCAATTATGACCATTGTTTCACTTGTGCACGAGTTTGTACTCGTATTTTATCAAAATTTATGTTTTCTCACTTATGAGATTTCGTTGGTCGATTGAAAATTAAGCTCGATGGTATTTCCGTTTAGCTTTTTGAGTGTGCGGGTTCACCCGCAGGGCTGGGGCATGTTATTGAATCAGAATTGATTTGTGGTGGCCATCGTGAGGAAATTAACTCAAATTACGTAGTAGTTAAATAGTGTAGGGTATTTAGTAGAGTTCGAGCAAAGGTCAGATTTTGGCCGAAACCGAAGCCGAACTCCGGCCTTTTTCTTAACCTTCGACCGAAGCTAACGGTTTGCATAAAAAGCTGAGATGAATGTTTACCGTAAGGGAAAACCAATTGCGGTTCTATTAAAATAATTTTTTTGCCGTTAAAAATAATAGAAACATTTGAAAATTTACAAAAAGCACAAACAATTACAATCAATAAGGGTATTCACAGAAGGTAGTAAAGTAGTTGTTATCGTCGCAAAATATTATTATTTATTAAAGTTTTGTAAACAACCACAAAATATACGCTGGTATTTGTTTTGTTTTGAGTTTATTGCCTTTTATCAGTCGTGAAAGTTTTTTCTGTTAAACCTGAATTAGGTCCAGTACAACTGTGGCACTGTGTTATCACCGTGAAGGTTCATGTTTCGGGCTCAGGGGAGTGACGAAGCCTTCGTCAGATAGAGTTGTGTCAACTCCTCCTGCTCTCTATTACAGAAATTGTTTATTGGATGGATCATAGGAACTTACAAGAAGTTTATATATTCACCATCTGACTTAATTCGGCTATGCGATTTTTTTTAGAAAATCTCCGGCTCGAGAATTATTGTTTGTGCATTTACTATTGCAAATGCGAATGGTTTTCGACTGTGATTCCAGTGAATGGACATTGGACATGCCCATTCATTGGAATCACAGTCGAAAACCATTCGCATTTGCAATAGTAAATGCACAAACAATACGGTGGTATGTTTCCAACTTTAACACATTTGTTTAGTATTTACTGCTTAGTATAAAAAATATTAAATTTGGGTAAATATTCGAATTAAAAGATTTGCCCTGCAACGCAATTTCCTTTATTGGTTTTTTTTAGTACAAATTCCATTGCAAGTATTTGTAGAAAGCGCGAAAAGTTACCCGGCCTTTACACGCGACTATAAAGTCTGTCAGTAGCACAGACTCCAAATGTCAAATTACTGACAACGAATTAGAAGACATTTAGCGAACTGGCAGCCAGTTCATTTTCAAAATGACTTCGTTTGTAACACAGCTACAGTCCCTCGTATTTCAGAGGCATGAATTTTGCTCGTATGCTTCATTATTTTAATTATCTCGTTCCTAGTTAGTCTTCTTTCGCCAGCTGAGAGTTCTAAAAGTGAAAAAAATAATTAAAAACAGTGAATTCATAATAATTTAATAGATTTACCTCAAATTCTTCATTTTCGCCATCTTCGCCATCTTCAAAGTCTGAAATGTCAAATTACTGGCATGTCTGTACTGACTACAAAAATGTCCCGTTAGTACAGACTTGTCAGTACCAGTAAGCATTTACACGAGACGGTGTCAGCGACTGTGTCAGCTCTACAGACTCGTGTAAAGGCTGTGTAAAGTAAATGTGCCTGCGGTACAGATTGCTTGACTGTTTTTCAATCAAACCAAGTTTTATTTTCTATATAAAATTTGCGTTGGTGTATCGTTTCAGTCATCCTCTCGACCACCCATAATTGACTCATAATAAATATGGTCCACTTACTCTTAGGGTAGACCTAGGAAACCCTAGGGATATCATGAAAAAAATAGTTTTTTTTTGGCAATTACTGAAAAACTAACTATCCGATTTTTACTATTGTATTAAAGTGGTAACCTATGAATGTAAATACCTCTCTATTCGACCTCTATTTTTTACGCCCCCCAAATATTTATTAAAATTGAAAGACCAAAAAATGAAATTAAAGCGTTAATCGTTTTTCTTTAGTACCATGTAGCATTGGTAACATATATAATTGTTTTGGAAGTTTCTCAGATTGACTTTCAACTGTCAACCTCTTGTGTTACTTATTAGGTCGGTACTAACAAAGGAACTGCCCCTTTTTAAATGAATCTAAATAACAATTTTCTTTTCTGTCGCACCTGAACTTTTAGTCTACAATGGGTAATTGAATCTTTTTTTTTTCAATCCATGAATAGCAAACACCGCAGCGGTTTTCCATTTTTAATCGTATTGTTTATCCTTGACAAAATTTCGAAAATCACTAAAATTGGTCAACATTAAATTTGTTAATGATTGTATTTTTCTAACAATTTTCTTCAGTTACAGAATTCACCTGGCAGTCTCCTGATCCTAAATGGCCAGCAACAGTCATACGTCTGCCAATCACCGCAACAACAACAGCAGAGACGATCCTGTACTCCAAAGGACGATAATCCGTCCCAATCGATAACACCAAATCTAGTTCCTAAGCAGGAAGCAATGGATTCGACATCATCGTCCAGCTCGGATAAGCATATGGACTCCTTGTACGATACGCTTAGCTACAGCTCAAACAATCAGACCACACCAATGGAGAGTCCTAGCAAGGAGAGTAGTCTAGTTAAGGAGCTAAACGATTCGTTGCCATTCTTCAATGAGACTCTGGATCTATCGCAGGAGGATATCCAGAAGACACTAAGCGCCAATATGCCGCTATCAGCGAATGGTGTGTCGAATGGCCACGAAGATGGGATCGATTCCGATATAAATCCTATGGATTTCATTGATAATGTCTGTGATGTTGGCGGCAACAGTGATCCTAGTGGTTGTGCTGGTCCCAATGGCCATGATCCCGACGACGTTTTTGTTAATTTAGATGCCTTCGATATGCTCGTCGAATTCCCAGATCTAGAGCTCGATACGAAAAGCGCCTTCCCACAGGACACCATGGAGCATATACGCAGCCAATCCGTTTTGCACGATGGCGGTGACAGTTTGGCCAGAACTGAGGTCCTAAATCAGGAAACGTTCAATATAACCGATTATAGTCCAGAATGGGCGTATCCTGAGGGCGGTGTTAAGGTTCTGGTCACTGGACCATGGAATTCCACATCATCATATACGGTTTTATTTGATTCATTCCCTGTTCCTACAACCGTTGTCCAAAGTGGTGTTTTACGGTGCTATTGTCCAGGTAAATTTCCACCTTGGCATTATTAAGAAAATTATTTAATGGGAATTACCTTTTGATTTGTTATACCGCTTGTAGCTCACGAGGTTGGTTTAGCTTCACTTCAAGTCGCCTGTGATGGTTATGTCATTTCGAACTCTGTAATATTTGAGTACAAATCTCCGCCGAATGTGGAGACAACATGTGAATCAACTACTAATGACACTGTATATAAGTTCAGTTTACTTAATCGTTTATCATCAATTGACGATCGAATGCAAATTAAATCTGAGCCAAAGGATATGGTAGGTTATTTATTAATCCCTATATATAATTAATTTAGCTAATCAAAAATACCACGCTTTATAACTAGGGTGACCATATTTTTTTGTGTGAATCCGGGACACATACCAGAGAATAGTGGTGCACGGAAGGAAAAAGGGGATGAAGAAATGTTTAATGAAATTTTTTATTAGATTATTATCAATTGGAAAAATTTCGAAATTAATCTTTAAAATGTCGAAGGATTTGTTCCAATTTTTGTTTGAAAAAAGTGTCATAGGAGTTTTTAAAATACAAAAAAAAAAAAAAAATAATTGCGCCGCAGGCAATGAAAAAAGAAGAGTGCGCAATACGCAGTAATTTCTGAGGAACCTGTGCAGAAAGCGAATATTTTTGGGTTTCGAGGTCAATTTTTTGACCTCGCAGTTGCTAAGCTTTCATATTTGGATTTTCATGTTTCGATGATAGGTTGGGGAGATGAATCCAAGACACATTTAAAATTAAATCGCTCTAACCATGAAAGTCGTGCAGTGGCGTGTCAAATATATATATTTGTTTTCAAAAATTTCAAACCGCTGTAGAATTGGTATTTTCCAACTGATGTTAAATCCGTAGACTTTCTATGCCAGGAGGGGCGACAGCTCCACTTGAAAAATACACGTACGTCACTGGAAAAACGAAAATCTCTTAAATCTCATTCTGGAGCTCTTAAAATGTATTTCGGGGGTTGTTAACCCCCGAACCCTCACCCACTAAAATGAATTTTTGTGGCACCCATTTCTACCTTCCATGCTACAACTAGATTGCATAATTCCGGGACAAAAGTTTAGTTTCCGAGACGCCGGGACAAAATGCCTAAAACCGTGGCTGTCCCGGCCATTTCGGGGCGTATGGTCAGCCTATTTATAATTGAATTCAGATATCAAGAT
The DNA here is from genome assembly GCA_964034945.1 of Chrysopilus asiliformis. NCBI lineage: Eukaryota > Metazoa > Arthropoda > Insecta > Diptera > Rhagionidae > Chrysopilus > Chrysopilus asiliformis. The sequence goes on along the minus strand of OZ035961.1, from coordinate 85,064,174 downwards.
TTAAAGAAAAATTATTTTCAATTAAAAATCTACATTACAGCCAGAGGATATTGCTATATTATCCCAATCAAATTTTGAAGAACGTTTAGTCAATTATTGTCAATTGCTGACCAATAAGACGTGGCGCTCAATGACTCCTGGATCTTGGCCAGCTGGTAATAAAGGTATATTAACTATAATTCGATACAAATTGATATTTATGAGCCTTGAATATGTTTGGATATTTGGTTATAAGACAATCATGCACATGTACATCTGTTGTCTATCTTATAATGATGATGATGATGTCTTGAACTATCTTATTATTTCAGTTATCTTATAACCTTGTCAATTGAATCATTTATTGAATTTAAAATTAATAATTTCAATTGCAGGTATGACTTTATTACATTTGGCTTCGGCACTTGGATATTCCAAATTGGTTTGCGCCATGCTAACATGGAGGTCGGAGAATCCAAATGTTATCTTAGAAACTGAAATTGATGCATTAAGTCAAGATGTTCAAGGATACACACCATTGGTATGTTGTTATTCTGTAGAAGATTTTTTTTTTTGAAATTCGTTTTTAAGATAATTGTGGTTTCACCTAATTTATATCACATTGACGACTGTGCAGTATTTTTTTTTAACTATAGCTGTGTTTGTAACCCCCATTTTTTCTTACATTATCCAGTGCAAGCAAAATACAGACAATAACTGGTAGTTTCTGCACTACACTTGATAAAGAACGATGCACGATTTTGCCCCCCTAAACTAGCTTTTAAATTAGTGTAGTTTCAACTTGGTTAAGTACTTATGGTGTGTTCGACAGGTTAAGTACTTTTTGGAAAGGGCACAGTCTCTAGTTTCATCCATATATGGCGTCAAGAGCCACTGGATTGCAGGGGGATGGTGAGGGTTAACGAACTTTCTCGTGGGCACAACTTCCATTTATGCCATGATTTCTGTGAAAAATCACGAGAAAGTTCGTTAACCCCTCACCATCTCCCTGCAATCCGGTGGCTCTTGACGTCATATATGGATAAAACTAGACACTGTGCCCTTTCCAAAAAGTCCTCAACGAAAGTGAAAACTACACGGGTTCAAAAGTTAACCCAGAGCCACGAAAAACGCTATTTCTTGCATGGTTCTTTTATGTACTTGAGAATAAATACGCGAGTAACTCTCAAAAACTCTCGAGAGTTATTCGCAGGAGGTTGTCCATTTGAGAGTTAATTTCGGCGATTTTTCTATCGCTGCTAGCGAAGGGGAGGCCTGTCGCCTAGAGAGTAGAACCACTTTTGACAGCTGGCAGAAACTAGCTCGCGAGTTTTTGCGAGTTTCTGCGAGCGACTCTCAGAGACGTGTCCATTTGCGAGTAGCTGTTATCGAGAGGTTTTCGCCGGAATTTACTCTCATGTGGAGCGGCACTCTAACACTAGAAGCGCATGAATCAGAGGGCAGTTTCGTTGCGGAGAGTTTTCTTCACAAGAAAAACCTCCGAAATAATTAAAACTTTAGAAGAAAAAAAACTTGTTAGCTCCAAGTATTTTTTCTTCTAAAAATTAGGACCTCCATTCAGCGGAAAAATGAGAAAAAGGATATTGTTGTTATATTTACAGAATTTTGAAAGTTTGCTCCAACTTTACTCCAACTGCCCCATGGCAACTACGCAACGGTTCTCTTATGTTAGGTGCCGTTTACACTGGACACTTTATTCCGTGAATTTTATTCTTCGACATTAAAATCGTATTGCACAACAGTTTAAACTACGACACAAAGTTCGGAAATTGATTCCTGAAAGAAACCCGAACTCGAATTTTTTCATTTAAAACCGTCCAAATAAATTCAAATTGTGTATAGAAAGTATAGAAGCTTTGGTATAAGAGAGATATTTGCCATACACAGATATTTTCTTTCATAAATCACAAGATATTGTTTTAAGTTATTTTGATTTAGCCAATAGACTTACTAGAATTTGTAGTATCTGACACGTATCTGCCACAATAAATTTGTATTAATAAGTGGCAGATATGTGTCTTACACAAAAAATGCTTGTGGGGATATCTATTAATTTTTTTTTTATTTTAACAAAATGTCGTATTTTTAGACTTGGGCTTGTGCTCGTGGACACAGTGAAACTGCCGTAATCTTATATAAATGGAATCATAATTCATTGAAAATTAAGAATTGTGTACAACAAACACCAATAGAAATCGCTAAAGCCAATGGGTATGTAAATTTGTTTCCTTAGATTACGAAACTTATTTGGAGTTATGATAATCTTTTGAATATTTTAGCTTCACAAATTTATTCTTGGAATTGGAACGTCTTGAATCTGATCGACTTAATGGCCAACAGCAAAATATTTCATCGTTATCTCTTACATTCACAACAGATCAAGAAAGTACATTGAAAATAAATGGCGCTTCATCGAACGATGACAATTTAAAATCGCACTTCACATACGATAAATCTTCCAATTCTAGTCAAAATAATAGTAATAATGATAAAAACAACAATAATAATAATAGCCACAGTTTAATTACAAATAAGAGTTCTAATTCAAGAATTAATGCAAATAATCTTGATGAACAAACTTCCTATAACTCCAATATTAATCACAATGATGTTAAGTCAAATTCTGAGCAACAGTCGCTCACCCCAAATCAACAGCAATATTCCAATAAATCAACAATTAATAATAGCAATAATACCAATAATCATAGTAAGCAAAATAAAACCGATCAAAATAAAACAGACAACGAAAATACGAATAACGGCAACAATAATAGAAATAGTATTAATAATAATTTAAATAATGAAAATATTTTACAACAATGCTCTTCACCAACATCGACCGGATCGATTGCTTCAGTTGCTAGCAATCGTAGTCACGATGGAGTTTTTCTTCGGCCTGGGGCGGTTTCTAGGTACATTTTTTTTACTTAAAATCAATAGGGGTATTCACGCAAAGCTGTGCTTTGACTTGTATCGCCGCAAATTAAGGAGTAATGCCACTCTAAAGAGACAAAGCCTTTATTCCTTGGCTTTTTTTTTATAACAATGTAATAAATGAAATACAAAATTTATGAAAAGGCTTTTTCATACATGATTTGGGTCTCTAGAGTGGCATTCCCCTTAATACTAATTTATAAAGTGTTGCCAACAACAACGAAATGACCGACAGAATTTTCGGCTCTTGTGGTTACAACTTTGCGTGAATACCCCTTTATAAAATTGTTGCGGAACGGTGAATTTTAAAAATTATTTTTTTAGTGGACAAAGTCCTCCAGGAGTTCGTCTGTCAAAACGATCATCGGTTGATAGTGGAATTAATATGGATATTCGTTCAACATTTTCAAGATCTGGAAAAATGTTCCGCGATCAGCAAAAATTTCAAAGGTAGGGTGTTGAGCTTATTAAAATATATTTTTAGAAAAATCCTGGGTTAAAGAAAAATTTCTTTAAGGTGCCGCTTCACATGAGAGTAAATGCCGGCGAGAACCTCTCGATCGAGCTAGTTTCTGCGAGCTGTCAAAAGTGGTTCTACTCTCTAGTCGACACGCACCAACTGAACTCTTGGGGAGTTACTCGCCAGATACGAACGGCGTTCGAATTTCGCTAGTAGCTCTCGAGAACTTGCCAAAGCAAGATGTCAAAAAATCAAGATATTGGTCTTGAAAAGAGAAAAATCGCCGAAATTAACTCTCAAATGGACAACCTCCTGCGAGTAACTCTCTGAGAGTTACTCGCGTGTTTACTCTCATGTGGAGCGGCGCCTTTAGATTGAAAAAAACGCCTTAGGAATTATTTATTTTAAAAGCCTTGCGTATACTTAAAAAAACTAAAATAAAATAAAAACCAGAAAATCTAATAGAATACATTTTCCAGTTTCGATACAACGGAGAATAATTTTTCCCTGTCAATGGACTCTGCCATGGACGGTAATAGTGGAACCGGAAGTAGTACAACGTCTGGCTCCTTGCTATCCCCATTAAGGAAAATGGATTTTGCATTGTGTAAGTTAAAATCTTTGAATTTCACAATATTTTAAATTTCTTATTATCATAATTAATTTAACTCAGTTTTTTATTTATTGAAAAAAAAAGTAAAATGTCAAAATAATTTACACTAAGAAATTTCATTGAGATAAATTTTTAAATATTTTTTAAACTACTATATTTCTGCATTGCCTAATTTATTTATTGTTTGTCCAATTCGAACGAATATCTCTATTTCCATTTATCTATCTCTATTAATCTCTCTCTACTCTTTGATTATTTTGTACTTTTGTTCAAAATTTCCGTTGCAGAATATTTAGTTTTTTATTTTGTGCGCTTTCAAGAAAAAAGAAATTATATCCATTTAAAAAAAACTTGAGTACAATTTTTACTCAAAAAAACTCTATTAGTGGTTGAATTATTTCATCTAAGGTAGGTAATAAAATGTAACAAATATTTTATATATCTCAAAATTTTATGAATGGGACTTAGAGAGAGTTTTCTAGACAATGCAAGCTCAAAATGTTTTTTTTAAATTCTAATTGTAATTTTTTCTATGAATCAGCAAAAATTTTGCCGGATTAAAATTTTTTTATTTCACAAAAAATCGGGGTTGGTAACTTTATACATTTCGTTATGTATCGAAATTCAAATTTTATTTCGTTTCGATATCTCGTTACGTTGCGATGACGTTTTCCATCCATGCAAAAAATGTCTGATATTATTCTTATGGGATTTGACATGAAAGTACGTTGCGCTGTAGGGCCAACACATAGCCATTGAAGTATTATATTGTTAGACGTTGGGTTGGTAATAAAGTAATGTCCAAAGTATTGTAAAATACACCAACCTACCACAAAAAAATTACCACCATCTAATTAAAATTTAATGCATTAAATAAGAAAATTTGACAAATATAATTCAACGAATAACTACGAAACTGAATACCAGTTCCAAAAACAGTTAAAAAAAATTAAAAAAAAAAACTAAAACATAATTTTTAATTTAAAAAATGTACTAAAAAGAAAAAAAAATCCTCCGCTGTACAAAAGCCAAATAAATATTCATTTTATTTTATTTTTACGTTTGATCTCTCTTTTATTTCTGATACGCAACGTTCAAAAAATTATTATTTTCTTTTTAGTACATTTAAAAAAAAAGTTTTTTATTTGTTTTTTTTTTTTGATCTTTTTTAGTGATTTGGTATTTGATTACTAAGAATAAAAATCAGAAATGACCAAAACGATATAAGGACCCATGATTTCCTCACACGATGATGGCATCAAGCGGCCGCCATTTTGTTTGAAAAACGAATTCTTGTTTTTTTTTCAAGTTCTTTCATATGAGATTCCACACGATGGGTATTTGTTTGTCCGGTTTGAACAAAATGGCGTTTCCCGGCCGACATTTTGTTTTATTTCGTACATTCATACACTACACACATATTGTATTGCCATCGGAGTTTTGTCAAAATTTGGTTACAAGATTTGACCCTGACAGACAGACAAACAAAAAAACGCGCTAAACTGAAGCCTTTACAAACATCCGCAGTTTTGCTTTTGGCAAATCTTTTTCCGCAACGTTTTTTTTTTATATTTTAAAGCCAGGAGCTTTTTTTAGGCCAATTGCCTCTAATGCCGAAGCACAGCTCAAGACATCATTCATTCAACCATTCATACAATCCATTCACACTCTGAATACTCCTCATCCCACTGCAACAAAGACTTGGCGCGACAGTACATAGCCTTATCGACCATTGTGTCCAGTTACAGAGCTTGGAGGAGTATTCAGGCGGCGGGAGGCAAAGACCAAACTGGTCCGTGTTTAGGTCCAGGAGCAGAAAAGTTCCAAATTTTTCGATATTTTTCCCATAATATATCAATGTTATTTTGACGTTTTTCTCTTCAATTCATCTTGTAGATCGAGCTGCCAAAAACCCGGTATTTTTCGAAATAATCGCAAAAAAACCGATTTCTTTCAATTTTTTTTTCTATTTTCTCCAACTTTTGTGAACATAACTAACTAAAAACGTGTAGTTTCGGAGTAAATCGCAAGAAAATGAATTTGCGAAAGAGTGGTCCGCTTGGATTTTGATATATGGAACGGTTATGTAAAATCATATTCTAATAGTGGGAAAGAGTGGTCCAATTTTGCTCGTTCGAGAACTTAGCCTAGCCATTTACGAGAAGCGTAACTATACAAAATTTCATGTCTCTAGCTCAATCTTTTCGAAAGTTCAGGTGTTCACGGGCGGACAGACAGACAGACGGACGGACATGCGAACATCAAAATCTTTTGTCACCCCTAACACCCTAGTGTAGTTCATTTTTGTGTCCGATAATTGGTTCCATGCGTTACAAACGGTATACTAAATCTAATATACAGTAATCCCTCCAACTGCGCGGTTTCTAACTGCGCGGTTTCGCAACTGCGCGGGTAAGTATTTAATACCAAAATTTCGAACTGGGCGGTAAAAATTTCGCAGCTGCGCGGTTTTTTTTTATAATTTTCGTTTTAAAAAACATGTTGCTAACCTCAAAATTTCATACAAAGTAGGGTTCACAGTGCGCGGTTTCGGTTTGCGCGCTCTTTTTGTGGAACGTATCTACCGCGCAGTCGGAGGGATTACTGTACTCCTATATGATACAGTTTAAATTCGGTAATTCAAACACTTGGTAATTCGAATATATTTCGGTAATTTGAACAACAATTTTTTTTATTGGATATCTTGTAATTCGAATTGTGATTTATAAGTCCCTGTATATCGAATTTTTCTGCTCGAGCATGGAATGGGCTTGAATACAATAACTAAGGCATTTACCAGGAAAATTTGCATGGTGATATGTACGTACAGACATTAATTTTGAAACCAAAATTTCAAATATCTTTAAAGAGAATTGAATGCTGCCACATAGGTATATATACTTTTTGAAAAATATATTTTTCCGTGTAGAAAAATTTATTAACATCGATTAATACACATTTTACATGATGTTATGGAAAAAAAATTCTAAAAAAAAATTTGAGCTTGTATTATGATCAGCGTTAAAAATCCTATAATATGAGCCTTTAGGACAATTGTGTGATAGTAGTGAAAATTGAGAAAAAAAAGTTAAATGATAAAAAAAAACCAAAAAAAAAAATATGAGTTTCATAAGTTTGATTTTATATAAAAAAAACCTCGTGTACTTCTTCAGGCGAAGTCTCAGCGGGTGATTCTAGTCCCATACAGGATAAGCGTCCCGGATCATCATCCGATGATGAAGACATTACGGATCCAAATAATTTGACAGAGCATGGTGTTGTGGTTGTAGGTCAGTTCCTCGTTAATCCCTTCATTTCTATAACAAAAATAATTGTTTTCTATCCATATTTTATGTTGATTTATTTTTCCACTATTTTTTCCATTTTTCATTTCTTATCAAAAAACTTCAATTGATAACAATTTAACAAAAAAAAAATCTCATCGGAATCCTAGGTTTACACAATATATTCTGTGAGTTGTGTTTTTTTTTTGTTTGTTTTGTTCTTCTAATTTTAATTTAGATGTTCTACGTAAAAACCTCTTATTAACATAAAAATACCCTCCAACTAAAAAGAGAACATAAAAACTTTTTGAAAAATATTAATTAACATACAAAGAGTTCAAAAATGCTGCTGTATTGTTATTCCACAAACAATTTCAACCCTTGTTAAATGTTGCTACTATTTCATAATTTTTGTTATTTATTTATTCATTTTTTTTCCTGATTGATTTTTAATATGAATATTTTTAAAGTTGTAATTTTGGTGTGGGCTACATTTCTTTCCTAACCGACATTTATTTTTGAGTTTTTTATTAATGGTTGCTTTCTATGTGTTTATAATGACGAAACGAATTTAATTTAATTGGCAATCAACAGCAATGAAAAACCAATGAATTCTAAAATACACGAAAATATTTTTATTTATTTTTTTTTTTGAAAATGAAGTTATAGTTTAATCAGAAAAAAATGTGATTTTCTTAAAAATTTAGAAGCCAAGCTGTCTGTTATTGTCTTTGTGCTATGTTGTTATATTTATTACGATTATTATTTTTATATATTCACATTTTCACGTTACATCTTATTATTTTTTTTAAATATTATTATCATTTTTCCTATTCAATATCTAATACTTGTTACCACGATATATGTTCATCTTTTATTAATCAGACAAAACCAAGAGTTAAAAATTATTTTGAATACCGTGAATTGTCATTAAAAAATCATACAGAGAAATGAACAAAAATCAAATTCAGAACATCTTTATACCAAATAAACCAAAGAAAAACCACCGAATTTCACTAAAAAAATTAAAAAAAAAAACTTTAAATAACGATTTTAATTAGAATAAATTTAATTTTAAGAAATAATTATGATAAATCAATAAATAAATATACAAGACAAACCAACCACAAGGTAGGACATAGCCACTAATATTTTACGCTTTTAATATTTCATAGTTAATAATTTATTGATTATTATCTCTATATAAACATATATATTATTTTGTTCGAAAAGCTTTTTAACATCTTCATTTTGGCTGATTATAATATAATGTAAATAAAGTACTTAAATGAAATGATTCCAGAATACTTTAATCATAATTACACATGAATTGCGTTCAAATTTATCTGCTTCTAAAGCTTTATTTAGAATATTAGTTGGAAATTGTTAAAGGAACATTTAAAAGAAGATTAGTTTATGTCTAATTGCTTAGTTTTTATTTGAAAACCTTAGAATTAAGTATCGTGGAGGTCTTTGAATTTAGTCACAAAAGAAATTGTTATTGCCAATGGTGTTTTTTTTTTAAATATTGCATAAGAAAAATGCGCCGCAGGTCAATTATTTTTTATTCTGACACAAGATATGAATATTTGGTATTACAAAACATACAGTAAAAAAGCACAAAAGCAGCACACCCGTTTATCGACGAAAAATATATTTTCTTTAAGGTACATGTATTTGCACAATGAAAAATTTCTGTATATTTTAAACAGTAATTATTATAATTTTTTTCTTGCCAGAATTTTGAGTCCGCATACCTCAGGTTGGAAACTACTGTTTTTAGAGGTTCAAAAAATAGCAATAATGAAATGGTAAGGATCGGGTGGGGAAGATTTCAAAAAGAAAATTATCGTTAAAACATCAAGAGTCTAGAACAAGAATGTCCAAAGTGTCGACCTTTTAGGTAGCCCTCGGAATAAGTCCAATGGAACCAAAAATAAATGGCCGAGTCATAGCAGTGGCGTGCGGTGCCAAAATCCTTGAGATATGCAAAATTTCCTAAAAACAAAGCAATATAATATACCCTCATTTACACCCATTCTAAAATATACATTTTCAAAGATGAAAAAAAAACGGTATTTTCGTTCATGTTAAATGACAATAAAACTTAACTTATTAATAATTTAACCAAAAAATAGCCGAATTTTCCCGAACTTATCATTATTCTGGAACATTTAATGGAAAAGATTTCCACCATTATCTTTGTTTTAATTTCTCAAAAAATTGGCCTAGATTTCAAACTAAAAGACAAGCCTTTTCTAAGCTACAAATTCATGAAAGAAATTGGCTTTAAAAAATCAAAAATATTTTTGCGATTTTCCTAGACAAATCCAGAGTTAGATTTGTAATAATTCCATGCAAGTCTAATAAGCAACGAAAATTACGATTTAAAAATTTCGTGAGAATTGAATAAAAAATTAATTTAAAAGACAATAAAACAATAAAATTATATTCACTTTTGCCTTTCACCGTAAATCTATATATTTGACCTTTCTCGAGATATGTTCAAATAGGTGCAGACATATACGCCGCACCCAAGGCAATTTAAAGCAGCCATAGGAAATCACAGCAAATTTACTGCTCCTGATCTCGTTTTGCTGTCTCTGTATTTCCTTCATTCATTCCTCCTTCGCATTAAACGTACTGTATCACACCAAGTAGTCTGTAGACCGTTAATGATTTTTTAAATTGTTGGCCACCCCTTCTCTAGAAGATAGCGGAGTAGGGGCTAAAAAGTGCGGATGAGTAAATTTTAATAGGGAGAAAATTTCTTTGAGTTGAGGCTAATATAAAGATGTACATATACTTAAGCAAAATATCTTCAGTGGTCTATTATATATAAATAGCGGGATAGGGGGTTACACCGTAGAGTAGTGGTTTCCAAACTTTATTTTACCACGGCTCCCTTAAAAATATTTGAACCGTTATGTTTGCTACGGGGTAAGGGTAGCATCAGCAGCATAGTAGTTAATATGTACCTATATGTTACGTATTGTATTAGCTGCACGTGCACTTTTTTTGTCAATACTGGCTAATATTCGCGCCTCCTCTTAGACTAGTCCACGCCTCCCTAGGGAGGCGCGCCTCCCAGTTTGGAAAACGCTGCCGTAGAGGATCAAGAAAGAAAATATGACGGTATTATGAAGTCAAGTTTTTTTTATCATTTTGTAATACTGACAAAAATTTTCTCTTCCTAATTTTAGGCTTTTCGTAGCCTCCTTGTCATTTTCCCATAATTTGTTGTATTAGAATTAAAAATTGCTGCCCTACTACCGCAGACAGCCGTCCCACCGAAAAGTGTATTTGTTTTTTTTTTCCAGACTCTAAAGCTCAATTCAAGCTAACGATTACGATTGCGATTACGATTACGATTACGATTACGATTACGATTACGATTACGATTACGATTAGGATTACGATTACGATTACGATTACGATTACGATTACGATTACGATTACGATTACGATTACGATTACGATTACGATTACGATTACGATTACGATTACGATTACGATTACGATTACGATTACGATTACGATTTAGATTACGATTACGATTACGATTACGATAACGATTACGATAACGATAACGATAACGATTACGATTACGATTACGATTACGATTACGATTACGATTACGATTACGATTACGATTACGATTACGATTACGATTACGATTACGATTACGATTACGATTACGATTACGATTACGATTACGATTACGATTACGATTACGATTACGATTACGATTACGATTACGATTACGATTACGATTACGATTACGATTACGATTACGATTACGATTACGATTACGATTACGATTACGATTACGATTACGATTACGATTACGATTACGATTACGATTACGATTACGATTACAAATTACGATTACGATTACGATTACGATTACGATTACGATTACGATTTCGATTACGATTACGATTACGATTACGATTCCGATTGCGATTACGATTGAAGCTTCTCGACCAATGAGATGAAAGCGTTCAACGATACACTGAGATGAAAGTTTTCAAGGATGGGACATGATTCCATTGGTTGAGGAAGCTCAATCGTAATCGCAATAGTTAGTCTGAATTGGGCTTAAGCGTCCCCATATAAATTATTGTTATTTTGAGAAAAATTTCTGTCTCCAGCGGGCTTTTTATTTTGAAAAATCGCCAACGGTTTTTTTAAGTATACATTTTTAAAACACCTGTTCCTAAAAACCTTGCCTGTGGTGCAACCTTTATTGTAGGTAGATACTCAACAAAATAGCCACATAAAAATGAGTGTTTTTTTGAAAAATAGTGGGAAATCGTAAGATAGTTTTTCCGCGGATGCCTCTTAGCTTTGTTTTATCCTTTTCAATTAATTTCTACGCATTTAAGTTTTTCTTTTATCATACTCCTTCTCGTTTAATAGAAATCTGTCCCGGACTCTCAAAAAAAATGATTGCCTAATCTTAGGTCTTTTTTGGGTAATTTGGTATCGCTGACTCCGAATCTGACATTAGTATTGCTGTGTCCACTCTTGCTTATAAGATAGCAAAGGATTACCCGTAAATACCCATTACAATACTTGTATGAACCAATTACACCGCGTATCTCAAAAACTAGAGCCGATCTAGCCATACCATCTGCCAAATTCCAAATTAACGACACTAAATTGCCCAGGAATGATCCTTATATCGAGTTTACAAAATAAAAATCTGATCTCCTCAATCTGTGTAAAAAAATCGGTATTTGAAAATCATTTTTTATGCACACACAAGACATCGTTTTTGAAAAAATCTTTTTAAACACACTTTTTTTTAAGACAGGGAAATATTTCTCGATTTTGTAGCGGCATTTTTCTTACATAAAGTTTACAGAAAGTTTTTTTTAAATTTTTTATGATTATGTTATGGAATATGTAATTTTATACACATTAATCGAAAAAAAGTTAACTGGCAATAAAATCTGAAAACTAAAATTTGCACACTAAATTCAAAGAAACCAATGATAAATTACCCTAGATTAAAATTTGTTTTGAGAAATGAAGAACTTTGTTTCCTTAATTTATAGGGGAATCCGATGCTAAAGTATTAACACTCGCTGAGCATATAATCGCCGCTATGCCGGAACGAATTAAGGTAAAAATCCATTATTTTATTTGAGAAAATGTTGTTGAATATCTCAATTGTTTATAATAGAACGAATCTGAGGAAATTATGTCATTGGGCAGTCCGATGTCCGAATCACTCAACACCGACACACCTGGAATGAATAGCCTTAATGACTCGTTTATGGAGCCACTTCTGGATTCATTGCCAAATCCTCAATTCGATCATGAATTCAACTTTGAGTTCAGTGACCACAGCTACAGATATCACGACGTCGGAACACCTTGCTCAAGTCTAAGTCCTGCAAGTTCTGGCCCACTTCAATCACCGGCCAGCTATTCAATTCCACCTGACCCACCGATGAGCTCACCCAGTCCACCACCATCTGCTGAGGAATTGACGGAATTCCTACAGGCATCGAATATCTCCCAACGTCCTTTCGAAGCGGATTTCTCCAATTTAACGTTGACAGGTGAGGATTTAGGAATTAAGTTTAGGGTTTTTTTTATATTTTTTCTTTATTTTAATATTTATTAATTACACTTTACAGATCGTGAGCAACGTGAACTCTATGAAGCTGCCAAATGTATTCAGAAAGCCTACAGATCCTATAAGGGTAGAAAAAAGCTAGAAGAACAGGACAAAGAACGATCCGCAGCGATTGTAATTCAAAATTATTATCGAAGATACAAGCAGTTCGCGTACTATCGCCAGATGACACATGCAGCTCTGGTAATTCAAAATGGCTATCGGTCTTATTGTGAAAATAAACGTTTCAAAAAGTCACAAAATCAGACTAGTTCAACAGAAAGCCAAGACTCCCAGTGTCTACAAAATTACTATAAAACCTATCAAAATGATCAGCAGCACAATATTAGTAATGGTGGAGGAACTATGTCCAAGGAGCCAAGTCCATCCGGTCCATTAAAGTAATTTTCACTCCCTTTCTGTGAAATTTGCATATAATTTTTAAATATTTCTCATTTTACAGACGAACATATTCACAACGAACTCAAAATCAAGCAGCTCGCAAAATTCAGCAATTTATGAGGCAATCAAAAATGAAGTAAGTTTAATCAAGTGGTATTGATTTTGTTAAATGTTTACAACAACAACAAACTACAGAAAACTTTTTAGTTTCTTTAAAAGCTTTTATTTAGCTTGCCTTCGTATTTGTCTGTTTGTCAGATTCAAATCTTGCAACCCAGTTTAGGGATGTCAAATTTTTGAAAAAAACCGGTTTTCGGTTAAACCGGTTTTTAAGACTTCGGTTTAAACCGGGCCGGTTTAACCGGATCCAAAAAACCGGTTATTAAAACACCGAAAAACCGATTAGTTCAAATTGGGTAGGTTAGGTCTTAGACGCAACAAATCATCATACTAATAAATAAAAATGAGTTGGTGTCTGTCTGTCTGTCTGTTCCTCTTTCCGCAAAAATGGCTGAACCGATTGACTTGAAATTTGGCATGAGTGTCTGTGGTAGTTCTGGTTCCAACATAGGTATACGGAAAAGTAGCGCGAGGGGTGGGGGGGGGGGGGGGGTAAGGGGAGGGGGTAAAGTGATTTCGAAACTTAGTTTTCCCTCTATGTTACTCTTTCGCGGGGAAATTACTGAACCGATTGGCCTGAAGTTTAGCTCCAACATAGACCATCAAAAAAAAAAAAAATTGAAAAAACTTAACCCGGCAACGACGGGTATGCAAGCTAGTACACTATAATACAAACAAAACACGTGAAGTGCCATATAATCCATTAAGAGGCCATAAATGGCACAATATAATATTGTATTTGGTTTAGAGTGCCTAAAAAGAAGTGTTTCTAACAAATCAGTTGCACGAAAATTGGTTTAAAATTATTTTTCCGTACAAAAAAAAAAAGATCGGTTTTTTGAACGGTTTTTGGCTTTAAAAAAAACACCGGATATAACCGTGCAAAAAAAACACCGGAAAAAACCGGTTAACCGGAGCAAAAACAATGGGTAACCGGTTTAACCGGTTCTTTTTTGACATCCCTAATCCAGTTTTGACCCACTTCCACTCATCCGATTGACTTGAAATTTTGCACACATACGTAAGTCCGACGACAATACAATATTTTCACTGCAAGGATGAATGTAAGGAAAAGGGAAGGTCCTGTAAGGAAATGGGAAGGTCCTGTAAGGATAGCATGAATATCCTTTTCCTCAAATTATCCGGAAAAAATCTCATCTGGGTTTTTTTCCGGTCGCTGAGTCCGATTTTGATATAAAGAAGTCTGTAAGGGTAACAGGAGGTCCTGGAAGGATAACGTGATTATCCTTTTCCTCAAATTTTCGGAGAAAAATCTATTCTGCGGATTTTTAGCCGTAAACCGATTTTGTGTCGCGAAAGAGAACCAATAACCGATAAACGATAAATTTGGTTTGTTTCTCGTTATCGCCTCGTCTACGCTTTACGTGTGTGGCGGCCGTAATATAACATTTCCGTACATTTTATTTCAATTGGAATAACTTAAAAAAACAGCTGCAGTTTTTATATAATATATCACGATTAAAATGAATAATTGAGACGAGAACGATTCAGAAAAATCGGTAAGATTCTGTAGGCATACTCGTGTTCAATTTATTGAGATGACGAATCTGATGTTAGAATTTCCATTTTTTTAACCCTTAGGCACCATTTCCATCTGACACTTTATTCCACGGATTTTATTTAGCAACAATAAATTCATGTTTCACAACCGTTTACACCAGAGTTGCCCACATTTGATTCACTAAACTCCTCACATGCTAAAAAAAATTTATCCATAGCAATAAAAAATTTTACACAATTATGACGAATATTGTCATATTTTAAGTTGTATCTCGTAAAAATTTGTGCAAGCATCAAACAGCGGACGAAAAGTGAGTCAGGCAATGACGAAACGACAAAGAATGTGTTTACATTGGGATTCACTTTGTGTTTACATTGAGAAAAATGACGAAAGACGTGCTGCCTCAAAGTGAATCCCAATGTAAACACAGTCAATGAAAGACGAAATTTAGCTTTTATGACGTCCCCATAAGAATCAACCATGAAATTTCGAATCAACCATGAAATTTTGACGGCGAGCTGACCAACAAAAGTGAAATTTTGATTCAACTTTTTCTGACTACAAAGTTGGTCGGATTGATTGTATACAGAAGCATAAGGTACTATGGGTTTAAAATCTGAAATGTCGCCGTAAACGTTGTGTCGGGCCAAGTATATTCTGGCTTTACACTGTGACACAAAATTATGACATTTGTTCCTGAAAGCTTCCGCAACTGGAATTCTTTCAGACTTCGCACCAAAATAATTAAAAAATCTGCGGTAGATAAAAAAAAACACCGGAATAAATTAAAATTTTGACAACTTTTCCAAAGTGAGTTTAATCTGCGGCAGATGAAAAAAATTGCTGAAATTTTTTTTATGTAGTTCCAGCTAGAGCTTAGGGGAAGACCCTTTAATGCTGAAGCACAGCTCAGGATGGTCGGAAGGACAAAACGAGATGCCGATGTATGTTCTCCTTGAACTTTTGCGGGTTATAGTCCGGGAGGAACACATCGGATGGTAAATTGTTCCAAAGTCTTGTTGTTCGCGGAATGAAGGAACCCCTAAACTTTACTGTACGAAAGCGGGGAGGCTCAAGGAAGAAGTCGTGCGCACGTGCAGCTGCACGAGAGGGTGTAGGGAAAATATGCCGTGGAGGAATAAGTTGGGAAATTTCGGTGGAACATTTCCCATGGAAATATCTATAGAATATGCTGAGTACCCCAACAGAGCGACGATGCTCGAGAGATGGTAATAAATCTGTCAAATACTTGTCTCCAATCAGTCGGATCGCACGTTTTTGAATTCGGTTGCAGGACAGTTTTTGGGACTCCAGCCCAAATGTGCGAATTATACTCAAGTCTCGGTCGAATGTAGGTCTTGTAGATGCTGAAGACGTCGATTGGTGTGAAATGTTTTTTGCAGCGTCCCAGAAAGCCTAGGCACTGCGATGCTTCCTTTGCAATTTTGAAAATATGATCGCTCCCTTGAAGCTTCTCATTTATTTCGACGCCCAACATTATGATGTTTTTAGAGTCACTAATGGACTCACTCATAAATTCGATCGTTTCGGGGGATTTTTCGTATTTCATCGACAACAGCATTGATTGGGTTTGCTACATAGATATACTAGATCGCTCGATTTGCTGTCTCAAATGGTCCCATTTCAAAACAGTTCAGTTTGAATTTTGCGACCTTATACAGTTCAGTGGATGCGTTCAAGTACGATAAAGAGGGAAATACTTTTGGGACCATTTTTCAGCAGAGCTTTGTATGGTGACAGTTGTTCTATGTTATATAGTTCTGTGGTTTGCTAACTTCCATTTACTTCCATTTACTTCCGCCATTTCCTCGGCAAACCCGATGACTTACAATTCGATACTACTCATTTCTACATTGGCGTTTCAGGCACCTCCGGCCGTGGTGACGGGCCGCCCTCACCATAGCAAGCTATGGCTGGCCGTATTTAAGCTGGCCTTTCAATTCGTTGGGGATTTCTTAGATACTGTTAAAAATCGGCTTACAGGTTTTAGATTCATTGAATTCCAAACGGTTGATTGCAGAACTGTGTTTCAAGTAAAAATCGCAAGTGTAAACGTGGCTTCACAAAATACTTTAATCCGCCAATCAGCTAAGTTTTATGATTTTTTATACACAAAACAATTAAATGCTTTTAATTGAAAATCTAATGAATTTTTTTTATCCATATTGCTTACATTAAGCATTTGGGATGATAATTTGGGACTCATGGTATGGAAAATAAATCAAAAAAATTTAATAGTTTAAACATTAATATTCTTTTTTTTCTAAATAATTGATTATTAAACAATTTTTAAAAATTTTAGACTACAGAAAGAACGAGCAGAAAAAGAGAGGCTGGCGCACCAACGCAGGGCGGATTACCTCCAAAACTTGCAGCCTCACGGGCAACCAGAAATACTTCGCATTCAAGAACAAAAGTATGAATTTTTTAAAATCACTTCATAATCCGCTATTTATATCCGGTATCTATATATTTTTTTCTTTGAAATTTTAGTGAGGTTCAAAGAACGCCACAATATCAATTGAACTCCTTAAATGCTATGGAGCCAAGAAATACATTCTGGAGCCCGTAAAATCCCATCAAATGACCAAAAGACGGAGAATCATGTCAACTTTTAAGGAAATTTCAAACACAGTTTAAGATAATGGCAAATGAATAAAAATTCAAACGACTATTTATGTAAATACATAGAAATACAAAATTAATTAGATAGTTTAGTTACATTGTTACTTAATTTTAAATTTCATTTTCATTTCAAACCAACTTAAGCATATAAAACACAACACTCAAAAGTCTTTCTACTTAATTAAATTCTAAGCATATTATTATACATACTAAAAAAAAATCTGAACCTATAAAGATAATGTACTTACTGAGAAAAAAAATATTATGATTATAATAAAATTGCCATTTACATTATACAGCATTAAGATGAAATTTTAAAATCCAAACCATAAAAAAAGTTAATTAAAATAAGAATAGATCTTTTTTTTCTCTTTTAAATGTTAATTTAGTTGACAGTTTTCAATCTAAGAATGTAATGAATAGCGGAAAATATTATTACTATACAAAATATATAATATTTATACAAAAACATTAAAAAGAATGATTATAACAATATTAAATATTGTTGAATTAAAACCCATTAAGAGTGTACTCAATAAAAAGATCCTCTGAAAGTTGAAAAAAAAAAAATGATCGTGTAAATAAGGAAAATATGAAAATTACTTCAAAAGATACTATTTTATTACACTTAATATCTTAAATACTAGTTATGGTACACATTAAATTTTATTAAGCAATGCATTGAAAAAGGCATACTTGTAAAAAACAAATACTGAAATCCGATTATAAAAAATGAAATTGCATTAAATGGAAATGAATCAATATGCAATTATAAAAATGAAAGCCGAGATTTTTTGAAATGTATTTATTTTTTAAAAATATATATTTCAGCTTTCGCATAGCCGATAGTATTCAAATATAAATAAAACCTTTTTAGATATAAATCTTATTATAAATGAAGATAAATCTTGAAAAAAAAATCTTATATGCAATTTATTTCGTAGTTAAATTTTTTGCTTTCCCCCAAGTTGAGAAAATTTCGTTAAATTTCAAATTTTCAAAAAATTTGTTATATTTCCTTATTTTTCTGAGTTTCTTTATTTTGTTTTGTTACCAAGCAAATCAAAGCAATTCTAGATATCTTTGAGCAACATAAATATTTCAAGCAATAATTTCTAAAAAAAAATGAGTTTTGCGTGCTAAACTGTTTGTTTTTTTGAATTTCCATAAACAATTTTATTTTTTTGTTCACCTAAGCGGCTGTGAATATTATTTTCATCGAGAAACCAATGTTATTTTGAACATATATGTTGTTGACCTCGTTATGTACTTATTGGTTGATTTTTATCCGTAATGTTCATTTTTATTGTTGTTTACCTTAACCCTAGGATGCATATGTGAAAATTTTTACACCTATGCATATGATGGGTCCTGCAGACCCTCATATATAATAATACAAAAACATAAACTTCAGTAAAGATTTATTGCGTTTTAACACTTAAATTAGTAAACAGTTATTACAAATTGTGGTGGAATTTCTCGCTTGTTCTTCCGTAACGTTCCGACTGTAGTTATTCCAATGTCTAGCAATTGCTCAACTAAAGGGATACTTGTAAAAAAATTATCTATTGTCAAATTTCTCGACGAGTATTTAAATGGCGCAATCAATGTCTCTACAATATGCATTCCCAAATTCTTTTGCGCATCATCGCCTGGTTGCTTTCCCACATAAATCGTCCCATTCACAACATACCCACTCTTACTTTCACATAACCAAAAGAATTTTATACCATATTTGGCCGGTTTACTTGGCATATACTGTATAAAACTACAACGGCCTCTATAAGCAAGCAATTGCTCATCAATTGTAACATTATTTTCAGGAATCATCACACTTTTACATTGTGTTACAAATAGGTGCCAAATATATCTTATGGGAGCTAGCTTGTCAGTTTGAAGTCTAATTTGCCTTGTTCTTTTATCATCGAACCTCAAAAATCGTCTTATATATTCAAAACGATTAACAGACATAGTAGCCTTGAACATAGGATTTGAACATTTATCTAGAAAGAGCTCCCTTACAGCAACAGCCCAACTTTTTTCAACTCCTGCTAATAGAAGTAAACCAATGAACGCATTAATTTCATCTAGTTCAATATCCTGCCATATCTTTCCCTTCTTATAAATAAATAAATAAATAAATAACCATTAGCGCCTATCATAGGAGAATCTGCATCGCACTCCATTGTTTCTTGATCTTCTTCATCTTCTGATGAAGAAACTATAGGTATCTGACAATTATCATCTGTTATTGCCATATCAGGAGCTTGTGTGTCATCAGATGCCTCACAGAATTGGACACATCTGAATCAGCTTCTTCATACCACTGTGAAACGGTTTCCTCGAATTTTTGATCATTTGGACGAACGCTGCGTTTCCTGCTACTGGATGCCATTATTCTAAAAATTAATATTTATGTAATACAGATTTATATAAAATTGAAAGACTTACCAATATTTTTTCAATCAATGACACCATATAATATATTTAATTTTAGAATTTGCATAAACAAAGTGTCACTTACTCACGTTCACTATGAACTAAAATACAAGCGCGACATCTGATCGCCAACGCAATCGGCCCGCCGGTAGAAGAACCGAAAACAACATGTACAATCACAACAAAAACATGTACAAATATATGTATAAGGGTCTCGGAGACCCTACGTATGCTATAATGTAGTAGTAATAGGTAATTTAAAATTTCTGCAAGGTGAAACGTTTATATAAAATATTTTTATCGTAATGATGTTTATAAATATGTAATAAAAGCATTCATAAACGGAATTAAGACTGCCACAAAAATGACAAAAAATCCAGAACATTTTAAATCAAAGCGGGTCTTTTGGACCCCACGTATGCGTCCTAGGGTTAAATATAATATTTTTATTGTTTTTAATTTTATTTTTTTATATATGGAATTTTTATGGAAAATTGGTTAAAAGTAAAATAAAATTATATTTGTTTATGAATGTTTTATTTATTAGTTTATTCTTTCATTTTTAACTTGTGGGTTGTTGTTAGTGTTTCCTACCAACAACAATAGGCAATTTCCGATCGTTACTATTACGATCGGAGTCCATAATAGGCCCCTTGAAAAACATTATTTTTTCAGAAATGATGTAGATGTAATTTTTTTGTCACTATTAAACAATTAGACTACCGGCATATTTTCATTAAACCCATATGTCTTTGTTTTGAATATTTGTTGTATATTTGTAATCTAGATATTGCGTGGACACGCCGAGATTTTATGTGGCCACGTTCGGGGCTACCCCGGCAGTTCAATGGTTAAGCGATAAATTTTTATAGATATTTTATTAAACAGCCAAATTGAAATTCTTACTTTCTTATTAGAAATTATAATAAAGTTTCTGAGTGTTATTCGGTTTTAGTTCAAGGGTGAAATGGATTTCTGGTTTTGGTTCGTTAAGGTGCCGCTCCACATGAGAGTAAATGCCGGCGAGAACCACTCGATAGCAGCTACTCGCAAATGGACACGTCTCTGAGAATCGCTCGCAGAAACTCGCAAAACCCGCGAGCTAGTTTCTGCCACGGCATAAAGACAACCAAGGTATGATATGAACTTTTGATAGTCAGGTGTGACGTCATTTGTACCGACTTTTTTTAATTAATTTTTATATTTATTGATCACTATTTAATGCAATCAGTCCACTAATTTACAAATATATTATTTAGATCGCACAAAAATTTAAATAACCATCCGCAAAACAAAATTCCTTTTGAACTTGACGAACTAATCGGCACAAGTGACGTTGCAACGAAACGTCAGATTTGAGTTCATGGCATACCTTGGTTGTCTCTATGCCGTGGTTTCTGCGAGCTGTCAAACGTGATTCTACTCTCTAGTCGACACGCACCCACTGAACTCTCGGGGAGTTGCTCGCCAAATACGAACGGCGTTTGAATTTCACTAGTATCTCTCGAAAACTCGCCAAAGCCAGATGTCAAAAAAATCAAGATATTGATCTTGAAAAGAGAAAAATCGCCGAAATTAACTCTCAAATGGACAACCTCGTGCGAGTAACTCTCGAGAGTTTTTGAGAGTTACTCGTGTATTTACTCTCATGTGGAGCGGCGCCTTAAAACCTCAAAATTTGTTCTGCTTTGGTTTTGGTTCTGATTCCCCAAAATTTCAATGGTTCAGTGTTTTTTAGTTTCATTCTTATTCAGTAGTTTAGAGTTTTCTGATCACATTAGTTAAGTTTCTTGAGACACAGAACATGGAAACGGAAACAGTCACGATATAGATAACCAAAAAATGTTTTAAACTCGAAATTTGGTCGATAACAAAAAGGAGTAAGAGTTTTTCGAAGAGTTTTTCGAGAAATTGGCTGTAGGTCAGCGTTTCTCAACCTTTCAGTATTCGCGGCCCAATTTTCAATCATAATTTTCATCGCGCCCCCCTGCATACAATAAAATGTATGTCTTTCTAGAGTGTCTATCTAATATTAAGCCTTCCTTCGAAAAACTTTGCTCTGCAAGACAGGCCTAGCGAAGTCACTAATAATTATTAAATTTGTTTTTAATTTAGTAAGTTATTAATAATTTAATTATTAAATATTCTGTCGAAATGTATTTTGTTTTGCATGTGTGTGTGTACTTTCCTTTCAGTCAGTTAATCAACTTATTTAAATTTTTTCTCTTGGATATGCTGGCGCCCCACCTTAAATGTCCTCGCGCCCCCCTAGGGGGCGCGCACCACAGGTTGAGAATCGCTGCTGTAGGTGCAAAGCAGGGAAGTAAATTGTTAAGAAATCTCAATTGAGGAGGCCTAGCCCTATTCACTTTGGGAGGTAGCGCCATATATAGACAAATAGATATATAGATAGATAGATTGAAAAATTGGTTTCGATTGAAACAAAGATAGAAACAAAAATATAGCCCGAAATTGTTCAAAAAATATATTAGGGCAATTCACTCTTTATCGTAGATAGTAAAATCGTAGATTGTAATGTAAATCTACGATGGAAAAGTACAACAAAGCGTGAGCAGCGCTTTACTAGAGGTTGTTGGTTTTGTCGTAAATTTTTGACTCTTTTATTTATTTTCTTTATCTAAATTGTTTAAAGCATTTTTTAACTCTAAATTTATACTAAATCATATTAATACTTTAATTTAGTTGCTTTTCCAATGTCCATTTTAGAGTTGGCACCAAGTTGACATGTCACAAAACATGTCTTAACCTCACTTTATTAGAAGTACGACAAAAACTACGATTTTACCATACCTTCAGGTGTGGTAGATTGTAGTTTTCGTCGTAAAAAAATTTCTACAAGTTTACAATCAACTACGATAAAGAGTGAATAGCCCTATTGTAAATTCTGGAGGTCGAGGAAATTAAATAACTGAAAATTCAATTGTTAACTAAATTGAAACACCAAAAAAAATCTGCTTTTTGCTGGTTTGATTTCGGTTATATTGGACTATTTAGAAAAAAATGGTTTTATTTTGATTGGGTTCGGTCATCTTTTTTTAAGAGTGTTTGATTTTGGTTCTATAAAATATTATTTATTCATTGATTTATGTAGAGTACCAGGAAGACCGAGAGCCATGCTCGGCGACCTCAAAATCCTACTTTTGCTGATTTTTGGGGAAAAACTAAATTCACATTATCTTTACAGAGCTTTTCCAGAGTTTTTAAATTCCCGACCAAGAAAGCTAGAACTAAAACTAACGCGCGATAACAAAATTTCATAGAAATCGGTTGAGTGGTTATTGAGTAATCGCTGTCACCGATTTTTGAAACGTTGTTTTGAGACATCAGGTGAGGGGTATCGAGGGGAGGGTAAAGTCAGGTTTGTGGTGGAAAAATCGAAAGCTCTTAGCCCTCTTAGTAATACTGTAAAGTTTCATTAAGGTCGGACCACCCAATTCGAAGATACCTGGCGAGGGGTATCGAGGGGAATTTACTCAGAGGTGAGACCTATTTAGATCAATTCCTTGTCCCCGAAAATCCCTAACCATCAAGTTTCGTGAAAATCGTTAGGCGGGTTTTCGAGATTGTTTGTGCAGACAGACAGACAGACATTCCTCTTATTATATTATAGGATTATATTGCAGGGAGCTTATAGCTGGTTAGCATTTTTCTTGGGACATTGGTTTTTGGTTCGGTTTAAAAACCAGATTTGTATTTCCGTACAGTATCTCTATAAAAAAATTAGTACCAAAAAACATTTTTTCGAGAATATATTATAAATATTTTTATCACACTATTATCGCAATTAGATTTTTTATTTGTGTTAAATTTTTTATCCTATTTATGATTTTGCTAAAATTTGAAAGTTTTCTATAAATTACTTAGCATAGACACTGCCAATTAGTGTGTGTTTTGAAAAGATGATTTTCTTTAATGGTATACAACTGTAAAGTTGTATTTAAATATAAAAAAGCAACAAAAAACTTCAAAATATATTCAATAGAATACTTTGAAAAGATAGTAGTTTACATATGTTAAAGGAAATTGAAAAAAAAGTAAATTTAAAATTACTATATTGTACATATCATAATCGAAATTTTTTACATTTTAAGATGCAGATTTTTCAATTTCTATTATATCATAAAAAATTTGATTTCTAAAATATAAGGAAAGCTTAAAACACTCAATACTATTTACCAACCGTTTTTTCAGAAAAGACTCAAAAGTAAATTTTCAAAGTTATACTAAAAATCTAACGCTAATGCATTAATAAAACTAATTACGATTCAGAAAAAAATACGGAAAAATTTCATAGTGTTTAAGTCAAAGAATTCAAACCAAAAGAAAGAAGAAATAAAAAACTCATACATTTGGGGAAAAAGTAGAAAAATCAACCAAAAAAAAACTCTCTTGTAAAGTGCACTTTAAAAAGATTTTTTGAAAATTTTTCATTTCGTAGATGATAAAAAAAATGTTATTATTATAATACAGAATTGAAATTTAAAAACATTCAGTGAAATATTGAATCGCCAAATTGATAAAAACAATGAAATCTTTTTCATTACAATGTGGTATTAAATTACAAGAAAAAATTGAGTGAAATTTCCAATCAGGATTAGTTACTAATTCATTATTATATGAATCTAATTAAAAAAAAAAAGAATTTTAGCTAAAAAAGCAAATATTTTACCTTTTTTTATTGAATTTACCAGTAAAAAAAATTGCTTAAATATGAATATACTTAATAAAAACAATTTCATAAGATTATCTTTACCTTTTTGGCCTATAATGTAAGTGAAAAGCTTTATATAGTAGGTAATAAGAGGTAATATGATTATTATCCAATAAGCAGAAATTTGTGATTTGAATTTTATTTTCTGAGTGAAAAACGTTATTAAAATATTATTTTTTATAGACAAATTTTATTTCAACTCTTGATTTACGTTGTTTAGAAAGTAATGTCTAAAAAGTTCACTCACTGAAAACAAAATTAAGCTATCAAACTTTAAAACAGCTCATCACAGTATTTAAATTCAGTTGGAAATTTGGGTAAAATCGCCTCATAAAGTTATCCTGCTTCAGAGTAGAATGCGACATTTTGTCTGTTTGTTTGTCCGGGGCCCGATTTTGTATCAATCGGTTTAACCGATTTCCCAGACTACTTGAAACCGCACCAATCTAGACACGTCAAAAAGTAATAGATAATAAAAGGTTACTCAGCGTGAAAGTTCACAATCCTCTACTGCTTAATCTTACTTCTAATTCATAACTTATACATTAACCCTAGACCCGTGTACTGGGCACTGAGTTATATTTTCCTACTGTATTTCTTACTTGTTTAACGAATAAACCAAATTTTTATGATTTTTAAACAAACACGCCATACATTTTCTATTAGAATTACATCTGAGTGCCCAAGTACACAATATATGGAAGTCTTATAGTACACGGGTCTAGGGTTAAGGCATTGAAAGGCAAATCACCAAAAAATTGAACCTCGTATCGCAAAACTTTATTTTTTTTTGAAATTTTTAACCTACTATACGAGGGATTCCTGTACTTGGATTGCCTATAATTTGCTAGTTTAAACAAATGTCCCGGTATGGCCGGGACAGTCTCGGATTTAGTCATTCTGTTTCGGTGTCCCGGATACTAAACTTTGATCCCGGATTTTTCATTTTTATGTTATAATTTATGAAACGTCAGAAAAAACGCTCACTAAAAATGCGAAAAAATGTCTACTTCGACAGGAGGTTATTGTAAAGTAGAAGTTCTTTTCGCCTGCGGCGCATTTTTTCAACGATTTTACATATGTATATGGCACATGCATTTCAAGAGATTTCGCCTGTCGCGCTTTTGATTTTGTTGGTTATCTCAGAATTTTCGTTGTTATTTTTTAAAGTATGGAAAAAGCGTAAAAAATTAAGATTTTTGTTTGGCATTGTGTAGCCGTTAATTTCTTCGCGGTGCATTCTGTTTAAAAAATTTCGCGTAGCATTTTTTTAATTATTATAGCAGACCCTTCGTTGCTAGTTTTTTTGTATAAATTTTAGAATCCCAAAAAAACCATAAATAACTTAAAAACTTTTGGGAAAAAAGTTATCCTTACAGGACCTTCCGTTTTGAATTTTTAAATTCCAACACCGGATTCGCGATCAGCGACCCCGGAAACCCCCTTATGTTTATTTTTCCGGGGATAAATGGGAAAAAGGATATTTTCGTTATCGTTACAGGACTCTCTGTTTCGAATCTTGAAAATCTAACATAGCTAAAAACCTGTTCCTGACACGCAGATCTTTTTGCAAAAACCGCGTAAAAATCGGTCCAGTCGTTTTTGAGTTTTGTAATCTCAAACAGACCAACAAACATCCATTTTTATATATACGAGTATAACTTTTTTGGTTTTCGTCCATATAAATATTTATTTTCTGTACAAATTTGTTCTTTCGTTGGTGTTCCATTTGAACGACCCATACTACCCTTTTTTTTAAGAAAAAACATGCTGGAGGCAAAAACTTTTCAAAAAACTGCGCCGCATTCGCAAATTTTTGGATTTTAAGTCCAAATTGAATATTTAGGGACAAAAACTTAGTTTTCGGGACGCCTCACCGCAAAGAGAATTTTTCTCGGATGTCAAAATTTTGAAAGTTTGGACCGGAAGGTCTTGTAATTGTTATCCTTACCGGCCAACATTTTTCGGAAATTTTTCAAAAAAAAAAAATTAAAAAATTGCATTCAATCTCTTAACTATCCTAAAGATCCACTTTTGAATTATTAAAGGTAAAATAAAAAAAAAATAAAAAATAAATCTGAAAAATAAAAAAAAGTTAAATATAATCTCAAAAAAAAAAAAAATAATCATGAAAATAAAATTAAATCGGTTTTAAACGGTGGTAGTCAATTCTTAATAAATAACAATTGTTGAAACATTAATATTTCACAGTTGATTCTTTGGCAAATGTCGCAAAATTTGTTCTACTTGAAACACTGTGCGCTGGGACAATATCCCTCTTTTGTGGACAATCTGGGATATTCCGGGACATATGCTCACCCTAGTTATAGACTATATACTAACAGGAAATTCCCATCCTTTTTACCCTTCCATAGCTATCTTCTTAACCATTATAGTTATTTTAACCCGGGCACCAATCATGTATTCCGACGCGTCTCTGTCTTTCGACTTCAACGCAGTTTTGACTTCGCCATATCTGCAGCTTGAAATTTCGCGGAATCGTCACTATGAATCGAAACGTGATTCTGACTGTCATTCCAGAAAATTTGAAGCTGCTGATATGGCGAAGTCAAGAGTTAAAAGCTGCATCGAAGTCGAAAGACAGAGACGCGTAGGAATACATGATTGGTGCCCCGGTTCGCACACGCAGAAAACTCAGCCTGCAAAGAAAATTTTTGTTTTCTAAAACAAATATCACCCCCTCGGTGTGATTCCCTTTCCCTACCAACTCCTGAAGCACTTAAATTATTCTTCTGTCTATTATAATTAAATTTGACGAATTTAAATTTTTTTATGAAAAATTTGTCAAAAATTTAAACAAAACGTTTTACTGAAGCAAAGCTGCTGCTTTGTAAAAAAATATAAATAGAGAGACAACATTATTGTCTCAATTTTTTCAATGAATTAGCAAGAGTTGAAATAAATTTGAACATCACATTTTAAAATTCTTTACGGAATTAATTTAAATTTACTTTGAGCATAAAAAAACACGACAAAAATTTTTTTTCGTTGATTTTATATCTGTTTTAAAAGGATATAATAATAATCTACTTACGTCCATAGAGTTAGGCTTAAATTTTTTAAAATAGTAAACTTCCAATTATTTTTTTAACGCCAACACATTTTTTAGAAAATTTTAGATTAAATTATTAAAAACAAATAAATAAAGAGGAAAACTAAATATTAACTTATAAAGAAAATCTTTTTAATAATCTAATGAGCTTTTCACTAATTAACCTGTATATTCACTAAAACATTTTCTCTTCAAGTTTTCAGAATTAAAAAAGTCGCTAAATAATAAAGAAATCAGGAATATTCAAATTCAAAGCAAGTTAAAAGAAAATTAGTCACAAACCGAACAATATTTAAAACCACGAAAAAAAAAATCTTTAAGCAATTTCAAAGTTTTTAACTTACAACCTACCGTTTCTTATTACCTAAATCAATATTAAAATCGATTTTAAACAATCATAATATTAAAAACATCGCAAATACACTGTGTGAGGTTTTGTATTTGCATTGATAACTAATAACCTTTTAGCACAAATAATATACAGATGAACAGAGCCATTGCCTCCTATAAACACAAGGCCTCAAGATCTAAAACTGACGTCACATCAGTGGTAAAGCTCTTTTCGATGTTGCTATGCAATTCAAATGGAGACAAACGAAAATTCGACTTTATCGGCTTATATCTCGGAAACTATTAATGCGACAACAAATTGACTTACGCACTATTATACTCAATGTAATCATCTGTCGTTTGGTTCATGTCCCAATCATGTCGAATATATATCATTTAAATTATTTGCGAAAACCCAAATCGATATGATTTTAGATGGAGAGTAGGAGTGGAGAGCGACGTGAAGAGAAAACGAAAAATCACACTTTTGTTAAGATTTTGTTCGA
The DNA here is from genome assembly GCA_964034945.1 of Chrysopilus asiliformis. Lineage (NCBI taxonomy): Eukaryota > Metazoa > Arthropoda > Insecta > Diptera > Rhagionidae > Chrysopilus > Chrysopilus asiliformis. The sequence continues at coordinate 85,035,484 of OZ035961.1, read as the reverse complement.
TAACTTTTTTTCTGTTCGCCTTTGGTAACTAAGGCATATGACTGAAAGCAAGAATATCGAATATTCTATAAGAAAGTGAAAACAGTTTTTCCGGCAAAGGAACAGTTTCCGAGATATAAGCCGATAAAGTCGAATTTTCGTTTGTCTCCATTTGAATTGCATAGCAACATCGAAAAGAGCTTTACCACTGATGTGACGTCATGATAAAGTTCTTTGAGATATTGAGGCCTTGTGTTTATAGGAGGCAATGACAGAGCTCAAAGAAAACCATGTTATATGAAACCAGATCAGCCGACAGAAGATCAGCCGACAAAAGCTTTTGACTTAAATTTTGAGCGAGAGTGGAGAGATAGTTTCTCGTCAAATCGTATGCCGAACACACACAAGTGAATGTAATAAATGTGTTGAATTTTTTGTATGATTGGCGCGGCGGGGGGGTTGTATAAAACAAGTTTACAAAAGCTTGAAATCATCTCAAAAGAACCGAAGACAAGGCTCTCCCAGAGGAAAAAGTTTTTCGGCTTTTAAAAGCTCGCTTGATTTGGTTTCATATAACATGGTTTTCTTTGAGCTCTGTTCATCTGTATATTATTTGTGCTTTTAGTCTACTAGAAAACTATTCAAAAACAGTTCAAATAAGTAATATTAATCCTAATAACTCAGCAAAAAAACTTTTAAAATTTGTAACAATTAATAAACTGTACTTACCAACTTTTAATTTGTAGCGAAAAAAAAATCATCTAGAAGAGAATTGAATAAGGCGTGTATTTACTCGTAAAGTAAAATTTATTTCTTGCCTCCCTGTTTTTTCTTTCTGACCAGGTAAACAGAAATCTTTCAATTATAGGCAACTTTTTTTTGTGGACCCTGAAAAAACCGTCAAGAAACCTCAATATTTTGATTTTTATTCGATTTTTGGGAGAGAATTTCGAAAAGTCTGATTTTTTTGAAAATCTTTAATCTATATAAAATTTAAACTATGTGGAAAATTTCTAAAATTAAAATTATTTATAGATCTATTTTTCTGAATTACACGGAGGGAAATCCGAATAGGAATATACGAGATAGTGGACTCTTTTGTAATGATTACCTAAAAATAGGGAATTATTCCTATAATTATGAGAAAATGTCCTATTTTTGTGGCATGAATTCCTCCTTTTTTTGAGAGTCCTTATACAAAAAAAAATCACTGTCTCGTGTTCTCTTATTTTTTTATAGGAAACTGTCCTATTGGGTGATGTGAATAAAAAAATAGCTTTTGCTAAAACTGGGCACCAATCATGTAGTTCGACGCGTCTCTGTTTTTCGACTTCGACGCAGCTTTTAACTCTTGACTTCGCCATATCTGCAGCTTGAAATTTCGCGGAATCGTCACTATGAATCGAAACGTGATTCTGACTGTCATTCTAGGAAATTTGAAGCTGCTGATATGGCGAAGTCAAGAGTTAAAAGGTGCGTCGAAGTCGAAAGATAGAGACGCGTCGGAATACATGATTGGTGCCCTGATGTTTTTTAGCTAATGCAGACTGCATACAGACGACATTAGCTAAAAAACATCAGTTTTAGCAAAAGCTATTTTTTTTATTCACATCACCCATTGTTTCTCTTCGTGGAATTATTCGTTTCTTAGTTGTACTATAAAAATTTTCTTTTGTGAAAAATATGATTAATATTGGAATGGGAAAAATACATATTTTGACGAATAAACTCTATTTAAAATATTTCAAAATCGTACATAAGTTTAAAATACTTATTGGAAGAATACATTTCAAAGCTTAAAAACTAGAATCAAGTTCAAGTTGAAAAATGGTTTTCTAAATTTGAAGATTTCTCTCTGTTATTTTTATTTAAAACATGTTGTTTTCTTAAAACACATTTGAACAGTAAGAAGAAGAAAAATATCTAGGATATTTATACACAAAGTATTGCTCTTTCTCCAATATAATAAAACATTCAACTGTTATAATAAAAATTCTGATTATTTTATATATCAATTTATGTAAATATTCAACAAATAATGTATGGAACATGAAATAAAAATGGGTTTATTTTTCTTTAAAGTATTGTAAAAAAAAAAATAGGAAATGTAAGAACAGCACATGTAAAATTTTTTTGCAATTTCAAATATTGATTAACAAGAAGAAAAATAATAAAAAATCACATTAATAAATTACATGATTAAATATATCAACATTAAATAAATGAAAAAAAATATATATATTTAAAAAAATAAACAATTAAAATAAAAAAAAAATATATAATTAAAAAAATTACTGAAAAATTGTATTGAGAGCAGTGAAATACAAGAGTACCTAAGCCATTCGGCAAAATCAATTTTTTGAATTTAGAGTATTTAAATTTAAAAATAAAAATGATATGAAACCAGAAAAAAAGACACCAACGTAAATATCTAAAAAAAAAATAAGTGTTTTTATATTTTTCAAAATGTATTGAAGAAGATTAAAATAAAAAAAAACCATTGAAATAATTTTAGTATACTGTTTTGTTGAAAGTAATACTAAAAGGAGAATTTCAAATACGTTTCGTAGATATAAGATTAACATAAAAAAATATAGCACGCACTCAAGTAAACTTATGAGAACAGGATTAAAAAAAATCGCAGATAGCTTTAAATAAATTATTAAATAATAAAGCAACAGCAACAAAATATAAATTATTATACTTCATTAATAATAATTAAAATTACATCTTTTTTCATCATTACTGGTTTAACCAAATGCATTTAAATATGTTGAGTTTGTTAAAACTTTTTTAAATTCTTAAATACATATTTTGTTGAAGGAATAATATTTATTGTAAAAGATTAAATTTTCTCTTACAAATTTACTTTCATCAAAGTTAAAGACAAAAAGTTATTTTCTGACTTGTGAAAGGATATTTTTGAAATTTATTTTATTTTAAGTGGCAAATTAAGCCGACCATAGGATTATGAAAAGGGATATTATATTAAAAAAAAACATTTAAAAAAAACTTTTCCTCCAGAGTTATATTCAAGAAACTAAAAAAAAAAGAAATATGCATATTTTTCTTGTTATTTATTCTTAATTTAGAATAGAAGTGATTTAAAATTATAAACAATTAAGGTCAAGAAAACAGAAAAAAACTATATATTAAAAAAAGAAGAAAATCAAATAAAACTGTTTCAAATTTAAAGCGCTTTTTATTAAAAACTTTTTTATACTCTATATGCCGGCTCGTTATAGTTATAGAAATAGTAAGGCAACGAATTTCTTATTTCTTCATCAAAACCCCTTGTTTTTGATTGACCTGCAAGCGAAAAAAAAGCAAAACCTTTCCTGTGCATGAAATAGACGCCAGCATGTCATTTTTCCGATGCGGTAAGATGGTATTTTGAGACATTTGGAAGTTTGCTGCGTCAAATTCGGACCTCACAAAGAGCAAAGAATAGAGATGCAACCTCTCTAGATATTATTATGGCTATTAGCGAGATGTCACACTGGCCATCAGCTGCTGCAGCTGACTGATCCCGACATCAGTTGCACATGTAATCCAAAGGCGCATGGCACACTGCAAAAAATGTGCAGCTGCGGGTGTTGGACACGTAGCGTAAATGTAGCTGATATCAGGAACATGTCGGGTAGTTTCTAATGTCATTGTTGTTAGATTAAATAAAATAAAATGATAATTTTCAATCTTTTTTCGTCTGGCGGTAATAACTGTCATCAGTTGCAAAGTTTATTAAGGTAGCAGGTTATAGGCTCTCTACTTCATATAATGTTGACTTTAACACGTTGGCTACCATGTGAGTCACCGGTGTACACACACTATTGTCATTACCGTCAGTTTCTCAAGTTCCATGGTTGAGTGCAGTCGCTCGTGCGGTACAAAGGGGGTTTTTTTGCCCGTTATATTTTATTCGATTCGTTCGTTTTTGTCTGTATTGATCTTGTGACTCACAAAGTACAGAAATGATTTTTGCGTTTTTTCCCAGTGTATACTAGCGGAGTAAGCGTTTTTTTGGTTGGTAGTCAACGTGTTAAAATAATTACTAGTTGGGGACATCATAAAATTTTGACAAGTCTGTTTAACTAATAAACTTTTGAACAAGCGAAAATAAATACGATGTCCATCGATGTCCATCGCATGCCGTGTTTTTAGTTGCAACTAAAAATTTTCGACAATATTGAAACTAAAATTTAAACAGATTGTACTGGGCCATCAAATTATTTTGCTTTTAACGACAAATTTCTTTAATTCTATTTGGCCGGTTAAATTTATTTTTTTTGCAATGCAATTTTGATGCCAATAAAATTGTGCTGTTTCAAAAATGTCTGCTATCCACTTTTTATGCAATATCCTTCAGTCATTCGCCTGAAATAAGAAATTTAATTCTTGAAGCGAAATCGTTTGAATCAAATATCAATGGGGAATATGGCGGCTGAAGACATCAACTTTTTTTCCTTTGTTTGTAAAGCAGGAGATTTGAGGTAATTCTAGTGGCAACCGTGTTGACTTTGTTCCCATTACACGCTTCTTCAAAATCAAACTGACATTTAGGCTCCTCAGCTAATGATAGAGAAATTGACCCGAAAATCGTCAAATGCCGCTCTATCGTGGCAGAACTTTCATAAGGCCAATATTGACCCAAAGTCGACCCGTCGATTATCTATTTCTACATTAAAGCTGGCTTTGGAGACATTATTAATCAGTGTGTCATTCCCATCACCTTCTTACGCTTATTGTACGAGGATGTGAATTATAGGTCTAAATCTTTAGCCCTGATTCCATAAATTGCTGCATTTTTAAATCGCAAAGAACAAACCTCATGTGCCCGTGCTTTTCTATGCTATTTGGGTTGCATTCCTGTGCAGATTTTTTTTATGATTTTTCCCAATAGCGCCATTTTATACCTTTTGACCCTTAAAGATCCCAAGTTTGAATTTTGATGGATTTTAGATAAAATTAAAACAACTGGCATAAAGGACATTTTTGATGATCTTCGAAATTAAAAACTTCTCCCTTTTGCAAAATGTCCAAAATTATTAACATCGGTTAAATATAACTGGAGACTCTATTGGTCATTTTCGGCATTTTTCAAAATACCTACCATATTTCTTAAACCGAGAAACCATTTTTTGAAGTTCTAGAGCATTCTTGCCAAGTTTCGCCGAAATTCCAGGGGGCTGAGCTCAAAGGTTGGTCAAAAAATTCTGGAATTCGCATTTTAAAAAAAAATTTGCACGCGGCGGAATTTTTGTTGCATGCCGAAGAACTAAGATACATTTTTTAACTAGATGATCACAAAAAAAAAATAATACAAACCTCTTATTTCTGTCTTTCAAAATTTCCAAGCATTCACAAAAATGCGTTTCAGCAACTTTTTTTAGAGGTGGCGCCAAATAGAGGTTTTGCCTCGGCACGGCTTTGATCGAACAAGTCGTCAGGCGCAAAAATGAATTACACCAGGGTGTGTGGTGTGATAAAAGATTTTGATTACTGCATGTGTGTTTGTCCATTCGTGAACACCATAACTTTCGAAAGGCTTAAGCTAGGGTTTTGAATTTCTTACAGTTGTGTTTAATAAGAGGGGAAGGAATGGTCTAATTTTTCACGTTTGAGAACTTAGCCTAGCCACTACACAAAATTTTAAGTCTCTACCTCAATCCTTTCGAAAGTTATGGTATTCACAGATAGACAAACGGACGGACAGACGGACGGACAGACAGACGGACAGACGGACGGACATGCGGAAATCAAAATCTTTTGTCATTCCTAATACCCTGGTGTAGTTCATTTTTGTGTCCGATGATTGGTTCGATGTGTTACAAACGGTATACTAAATCTAACATATTTCTATACGATATATCAGATAGAGTATAAAAATTACTTGGCTGGAAGCACTTTCAAATCGACATTGTCTTATTGCACTTTACTTAAATACTATTCACAGTTAAATTTTATACTTTTTCAGTCGAAAATTACTGCTTGCTTAAAATATTCAAATTGAAAACGCAAAAAGCGCCGCCTGCAGTCAACATTAGGAGCTATTGTATTGAAATCCTCGCCACCAGATGGAAAATTACCCTACCCAATAAATTATTACCCTTTGCGGATCTTCCAGTTCGTTATTTATCGAATTTGCCAAGAATCCGACTGCTGGTTTGCCCGAGCTCTGAAAGCATGCCGTTATATAAATTAAACCAATTTAATTTTGTATTTTAAAGTATATTTCAGTAAAAACCATTGTACAATAATAATGTTGTTGAATACATAACAAATCAATAGACTTTAATAATTTTGTAAAGTACCTAAACAAAAAAAAAGTTAATAACAATTCCTGTATAGCACAAAATAGGAAATATGACTAGAATATAAAAAAAAATTATGATTGAATAGAAGAAATCAGGAGCTATAAGTATAGTATCAAATTTTGCATCTGAAAATTGATATATCGGAAGCTCCCATAAATTTTTTTGTTTTAAAATTCGTTTTCTAGAGGGTTCTATTTTTTGAATGCGAATACAAGCAGTTTAAGAAACTGCAAAAAAATTAGGAAAAAAGCATTTGAGCGCTTAAATAATAAAACTGAAATTACTTGAAAGATTGACTTAAACCAATTCGAGGTTAATTTCGTTTCTCACTATATAAATGTCCGAAAGTTTTAGTTTTCGTAATTTTTATTCTAAAAAAAGTTTCTGTTTGGCAAATAGCTTTTTCGAAAATAAACCACTACTGAAGAAAAATTAAGCACATGAATGGTTGTGAGATCTAATGTTTTTTGTTAAGTTCTTTGGCACGAAATCAATGCGATAGCGGCAACAAAACCCCAAAAAACAGATAACTTTCGTCGAGAAGCTTTCGATGGGGATGAAAGCTTCGGATAAAAGTGTTTCCATAGAGATAGAATTAAAGGAAAACTAAAATTGATTAAGGCTTAAAAATGATTATAAATATTTAGTTGTATGAATTTCAATTTTCTTTAAGATATTTGTTTCACTTTAAATTATGATTGTTTGATTGTTGTTGTTGTCATTGATCTTATTTAAAATACTTGAACACGATGATTTTCGCGGTCGCAAACTAAAATGTTGCCATTCGACATGATGGCGACGCCCTCGAGTCCTTTAAATTCAGCATCACTGGAGCCCCAGGATCCAAATGCCCGAAGGAAACTGCCATCCGGATGGAATATCTGTATTCGATTGTTACCAGAGTCGGCTACACAAATATAGCCTTGATCATCGACGGCAACCCCTCTGTAATGAAATGAAACAAACATAGTGTAAACAATGGCGAAAAAAATAAATTAAATCCTGTGAAAAATCTCAAAACGGCGACAAACAGAAATTGTAATATTTCTCAAGGAAGTTGAAAAGCTTTCATCCTTTTTTTTTGCGCATTTTGTTCAATTTGCTGGACCAACAGCCACATAGTATAATATAATATAGACGAGAAATTATTAGAAAACCCCCTCTAAATTTAACTTTTTTCCCTAAATTTTTTCCATGGTGATATTTTTTCTTTATTTATGTCCTTTTGCTTGGTCTTTGTTGACTTTAGAAGAGCTCCTTTCTGTGTGGCTTCTATTTAGTCCTGGTGTTAATATCCTGTTGAAAAGGGGACAATAAACACCATTCATTGCTCGCTATATAATCTTTGTATATCACCAATACTTTTGGTTGTTCTGCTATATACATACATACATAAATATATGGCCGCTGGACTTCTTTATGGCCGGCGTTCAGCAAAAAAAAATAAAATGGAGAGGTGCAAGTTATTCAAAATTAACATAATATCACTTTGGTCGGCACAAAATTTAATTTTGAGCTAAACAATGTTTTCTAAGCCAAAAACATAGCGGCAAAAAAAAAGTGGATCAGCAGATGGTGGGTGTGGGCTAAAGTATAAAAACCCAAGAGCAATAATAACAGAACCACTAATAAAATACGACAGGGTTACAAGGAGTGGAAAAAATCCTTCGAAGAAAAGTCGAAAAACCTTCGTTTTTACCCTTTCATGATGGGTAAATACAGACAAAATCTGAGACTTTTAGCTGGCTGCAAGAAATGTGGGCCTAAGACCGACCAACTCGAAAGATGAAGGTTAGAAAATGACACAAAATACAAAAAGGCGAAAGAAAAAAATGTGTGGAAAATTTAATTTCTTTCTGTTGAATTTAAGAGAGAAATTCACTTCATAGCCGAAAGATACAAAATAACATGCAGCAGCCAAGGATATTCGCCGAGTGAAGTGGTAGAGGATCCTTTTTTTTCATTTGGGTTAAAATAGTTGGTTTCTGGTCGGTCCCGGTTTGGATTCATTCCCCTTGTGATATTTATTTATTTTGTCAAGAAGGTCATTAAAGCGGATCCTTTCTAATTTCTGAATATCGTACAAATGATAAGGGGCGACGTCGTCGTTCTCGCCACAATCTAATGGCTTCCATTCGAAATATTTCAAATGAAAAAAGGGGTTAATATACAGTATTAGCGATGAGAACCGAAATTTTGTAGGTACATGACACCCACATAATCTTCAACATTATTTTTTCTTCCTTTTAAGCGATTTCCCTCAAAATTTAATTTGTTTTGAAATTAATGTCCGCGCATTTAAGAAATAAACAAGCTGGGCGGAGAGAAGAATATCCCGTAATTATTCAGAAATTTAACTTTTAAAATTTTTTGTTTTGTAAGATGGTTTTATTAATATTAAATATGCTGTTTTTACTTCCTTATACGTAGTATAATAAAGTATTGTATTCATGAAAAATTTCGACCTCTTAATTTTGCCTAAAAAACATTTCCCGGTCACTCCTGAGTCGATTGGAGTCATATTAAAAAAATGTCTTTCTGTCTGTCAGTCTGTCTGTCAGTCTGTCAGTCTGTCAGTCTATCAGTCTTTCTGTCTACTTTTAGTCGAAATCTGTTAACCGGAAGTAAACAAAATGGCGGTTTTTTAGAGATCGCAAATTTCGTTTTTTTGTTATTTATTTCGAAACCACGTGTTTTTCGAAAGTTGGAGACAATAAAATTTTTTACATTGTCTTTCACTAGAACTCCGTATCTCCAACCGTTATCAAGAAATGCCGTTATTTTCACAAAAACCAGCGCGATTATCTCGAAAAATAACGGGTTTTTGGTGGTTTAAGGAGATGAATTGAAAAGAATAATGTTTGCCATAATTTTGCCTTTTACCGATATCTTTTACCGTTATCGAGATAATATCATTAAAAATTCAAAAGTTTTTTTTTTGCGAATTGCGTGCAAACTAACAGTCTTTTGAAAAAAAAATTAATAGCAGAATTAACACGTTGGCTACCAGCCAAAAAAAAACGCTTACTCCGCTAGTATACACTGGGAAAAAACGCAAAAATCATTTCTGTACTTCGTGAGTCACCGGTGACTCAAACTTTTGCACATAACAAATTTTTCATATGAAATATGCTCCACAAAAAAAACCATTTTGTACCGCACGAGCGACTGCACTCAACCATGGAACTTGAGAAACTGACGGTAATGACAATAGTGTGTGTACACCGGTGACTCACATTGTCCCTGTGGGTGACACGCTGCAATCACCGGTGACTCACAAGGTAGCCAACCTGTTAAAGGTATTACATTTTTTTTACATTTCTACCTTTTACCGTAAATAGATATCTTTTACCGTTATCGAGATATTTCAGATTTTGTGAAATTAAAATTCATATTTTTATATAAACTAATATTTTATTCGTCAGGTAAATTGCGCAGAAACGAAGATTTTTGTATAAGAAAGTCATGTGTTGTTCACATCCGATATTTTTTTGAATTTTTAGTAGTGATTAAAGCCAAATTTTTAATTTGATATTATTCATTAAATTAGAGCATATATTTTATTATAATGTATCAGTGGTTACCAAACTCCCCCCCCCCCCCCCCCCATGCGAGCCTGTATTTAGAATTTTACAGCTATAAAAGGGCATTAGTGATAAAATTACATGATTTTGGATTTTTTTTTTAAATCATTTTACTGTCATTTGCAGGGATGGGAAACGTTATCGTAACGGCGGAATAACGAAATTATTTTCCGCTTTTTTCTTCAAAATTACGCTATAACGTTATAAAAGTTCAATTTAATTACCCAGTGGGAAATGAAGCGCTCTAGAACCATTTATTCAGTGCTTACGAGAAGCTAGAAGTGCAACCTTTTCCAACCCTATTCATGTATTTTTATACCCGTATGGTGAAACCAAAGGGCATATTAACTTTGCCTTACCGTTTGTAACGCCAAGATCTCGTCATCGCACACAAAATTGAATTACACCAGTGTGTTTAGAATGGTGAAAAAAGTTGAATTTAGCATGTCCGTCCGTCTGTCTGTCTGTCCGTCTGTCTGTCTGTGGCGCGGATTGCGGGCGCACGGATTGAGCTAGAGACTTGAAATTTGGCACAGGTCCGTTTTTCGTAAAATGCGAGGCTAAGTTCGTTAATGGGAAAAAATGGACCATTAGGGGGGGTACCCCCCATACGAACGAAAACGTTTTTTGTGAATATCCCAAAAACGCTGACTCTTATCAAAAAAAGTGCAAAAACAAAAGTTGTTTAGGACATGATTCTACATTAAAGTTCCATACATCAAAATCCAATTGGAACAAGTTTTAAAAAAATCTTATTGGAAAGTTTGACTTCAAAGTAGAATTTTGATACAACTGTTTGCCGTTCACTTAAATCACCATACGGGTTTTCAATAATTGCCAGATTGGCAATTATAGCTTTTGTTATGTTTAACATTGCATGTGGTTACAGGCATGCAAGCGTTTCCCACAAGCTGCTTTTTAAGCGCTTCTGAACTGCTTGAGTGACAGTATGCTGGAAGCTCATGCAGCGATTTGGGAATTCTCTCTCATCGGAAGTTTCCAATCAAAACTTTCTGTACATGTGAGAAAAAAATCTTTGGTTATGTGTCGCGTTTCGCCTTTCCTTGAAGGCAAAAATAGAAGAAGATACAGAACATTTGTTAATTCAACACTGCCAGGTTATCTAACTATTTGAATTTTAGCGATCAATTAAAAAACTTTAAACGACAACTCTGGCCACTTTGGAAATTTGAGGACAACTTATCGGTTTTGAAATTCTCTTTGTAAATGGCCCCAAATTGCATTTACGTTGACTGCGCCGTCGACGGTTGACATCTTTCTTCAGCACTAAGTCGCAGTCTTGTAGCAGTGAATTCCGATGCGGTTAGGGATGTGTTTGGCAGTGGCTTCCTTTGGAAGCGAGTAAAAAGCGGTTGAATTTCTGATTCTGCAAAAAGTGCTTGAAAAAAATCTCATGCTTTCAAATTGTTTTTATACACATTGAAAACAAATTCTCACACCCTTAAGTCCGCAATATATCACCACAATAGATACACCATTTTTCCATCACATTTTTATTGAAGGATTTCCTTTTGTTATTCAATGCAACTAAAAAGCATCCATTATAAACGTTGCATAACTTAACAATTCTCGCATTTAACTGCGAACAGATGAGAAAGGTTTTTTTTTAAAAATTGTTTGAATGAATTTTGCGGATGGCATATTTTTTTGAATTGTTTTTTTTTATGGATTCTGAATTCGTAGAAAAAAAAATTGTTGAACGAAATACCAAAGTTCAGTAGAAAACATAACAAAAGCTATAATTGCCAATCTGGCAATCATTGGAGACCCGTATGGTGATATTCGTATCAAAATTGGAACAGCTGTACCAAAATTCCACTTTGAAGTCAAACTTTCCAATAAGATTTTTTAAAATTTATTCGAATCGGATTTTGATGTATGGGAGTTTTATGTAGAATCATATCCTAAATAACTTTTGTTCTTGGACTTTTTTGATAAGATGCACCGTTTTTGAGATATTCGCAAAAAAAAATTTTCGTTCGTATGGGGGGTACCCCCCCTAATGGTCCATTTTTGCCCATTAACGAACTTAGCCTCGCATTTTACGAAAAATGGATCCATTTCAAGTCTCTAGCTCAATCCGTGCGCCCGCAATCCGCGCCACAGACAGACGGACAGACAGACGGACAGACAGACGGACAGACGGACAGACAGACGGACGGACATGTAAAATTCAATTTTTTTTATTATTCTAAACACACTGGTGTAATTAATTTTTTTGTGCGATGACGGGATCTTGGCGTTACAAACGGTAAGGCAAAGTTAATATACCCTTTGGTTTCACCATACGGGTATAAAAAGATATTTACATAAAATAGATTTAGAGAATTGTAATATAAAGTGCATTCATTTGTTAATAAAAAATGTGAAGTGTTTCTGTCAATTTTTGTGGAAAGTTTTTTACGATTTCTCTGCAAACAAATCAATTTCAAATTGGAAAATAAAAAAAAAGCTTTTCAAACTCCATTTCGCATATTATTTGATTATTTTATTAAAAGCTATGCATAAAATACCTCACGCTGATTTTCGCCTTTTTGAAACCACGGGGAGCGTCATAGGAAAGGAGAGCGTCATAGAACCACAAACCCCGACGATTGGTGAAAAAATTAAAAAAAAACTTATATGTCAATTTCATGGTGTATTTGAACTTGACATTTAGAAATGCGCAATTTCTTTTAATAATTACTGTACATATATCGACGCCTCCGTGCCAGACGATCGCAACTCGACTTATGACATTTTAGAGTTATTGACATTTCGAGAATTTCCAGAGAAAAATGCACCTACACAAAGAATATCATAATTTTTAATAAAGTTATGTAATTCTAACATTTATAATTTTTTGACTAAATTCATATTTCTCCAAGCAAGAATATCGTAAGTAGAGTTACTATATTTAATCAAATTTTTCATATGTTGTAAGTGTACTTACAATGTATTTGCTTGAAAAGATCTTGATTTCCGCATGTCCGTCTGTCTGTCAGACTGTCGGTCTGTTTGTCTGTCTGTCTGTCCGTTTGTCTGTCTGTCTGTCTGTCCATTTGTCTGTCTGTCTGTCTGTCTTTCCGTCCGTAAACACCATAACTCTCGAAAGAACTGAGCTAGACACTTGAAATTTTGTGCGGTTGCGTTTTTCGTAAATGGCTAGGACAAGTTCTTGAACGTGCAAAATTGGACCCTTCCTTTCCCCCACCACCATACAAACGAATCAGTTTTTTTGCAATTTTCTCGAAAACGGTATAATATTGAGTAATACATAAAGATTAAATTTTGTGTTTAACTATTGAATCATTTCTGATTCATGGTTTTTACGCAACACTCCTTTTCCCCTCTCCTACACAAATGATTTTTCTAAAATAAACATTTTGTCTGTCATCCATCATATAGAGCCGCGTTTTCCAAACTGGGTGGCGCGCCTCTCTAGGGAGGCGTGGACTAGTTTAAGGGGAGGCGCGAATATTAGCTAGTATTGACAAAAAAAGTGCACGTGCAGCTAATACAATACGTAACATATACACTCAGAAAAATGGAGGCTAACTCGACGACCTACATACGGCGTAATTGGCCTCCGGCAGGCGCGCGTTCACCTGCATGTGGGCAAGTAAAACTGAGTTGACCTGTGGTCGGAGAAATTCTGAAATTAAGCCACCAGCAGGTGAAGTAGGGCATTGGGAGCTGCACGAGTTGACCTTAGATAGGTTAACTCTGACCGCTAGCTGGCTTACAGACACCTCTGTAAGGTCAGACTTAACCTGACAAAAAGTTGACCTGGACATTTTTCTGAGTGTAGGTACATATTAACTACTATGCTGCTGATGCTACCCTTACCCCGTAGCAAACATAACGGTTCAAATATTTTTAAGGGAGCCGTGGTAAAATAAAGTTTGGAAACCACTGATATATAGAATAGTTTATGAAATAATTTGTGTGGAGAAGGAAAAAAGGAGTGGTCCTTTTGGATTTTGATATATGAAAGGGTTATGTAGAATCATGCTCTAAACACATTTTACCTTTATAATTTTTTCAGAAAATTGTAAAAAACTGGTTTAGTTGTATGGGGAGGGGGGGAAGGAATGGCCCGATTTTGCCCGTAAGTATACAAGTCGCTAGTTGAATCCTGTCGAAAATTATGGTGGTCACGGACGGACAGACAAATGGACGGACGGACATGCAGAAATCAAAATCTTTTGTCATCCTAAACACCCTTATATAATTCATTTTTGTGTCCGACGGTCGGTTCGTTGTGTTGCAAACGGTATACTAAATCTAATAAATTCCTATATAATTTATGATATGTAGTATAAAAATTTGCCTGCGGCGCAATTTTTGTTATACACCGAAGAAATGATCACAAACAAAAATTTAGAATGATCTTTTACTTCCGCATACGTAGTATAATAAAGTATTGTATTCATAAAAACTATGGGGCGTATTCAAAGTCGTTTTTAAACACAGTTTTTCTTCAATATCAGTTTAAACTGACAGTTTGCTATGGTTTTCTGTCAGTTTAAACTCATATTAAAGAAAAACTATGTTTAAAAACGACTATGAATACGCCCTTACATTTTTTTTCGCCGGGTTATAGTGTACTCGTAAATTGAACAAGAACTTAGTTTTTGTAATATATGAAAGCCATGTACTGTTCACAACAGATATTTTTCTGTCGGTCTTATCAAGTTTTTAAAGAAAGAATAACTTCGGGGGGTGTGAGGGCAAACGCTCTGGTCCTATGTTTAAAATACAAACAGAAAACCAACGCTATGCAGCAAATTCGACTTTCGACGTCGAATGCTCCAATATTTTTAGAGCTACCATTTCTCAATACTATTTGATAAAATAACAAAAAGTTGTGTCACCATATAAATATAGTACAAATCTCTCTGGCAAAAATCCTTGCGACGCCCATTCTCTCTCTCTCCTTTGAATATATGACGCATTTTATGGACAGCCAATTAAGGGACCTAAGTCACAGCAATTTTCTGAAATTTTTCCAATAAATTAATATCTAGTTAAAAGAATCCAACGAAATAAGGTCTTAAAAAATTCTCAGAAAAAAATTATCCTAGATTTTGCCACCACCGACGTTATTTTAACCCCAATTCATTTGCCAAGCGAAAATACCCAAACATCTTAGCATAATACCCAAAAAAATATCCCCTTTTAAACAACATCACTATTGCGCTGTGCTCATTATTTAAATTTCATGTCATGAGCCTAGACAGATGTCTTCATTTATGTTATCTGCTTTCCCAAAAAAAAAAGGAAAAAAGTTGACAAATAAATAAAAAAAATAAGAAAATAAATACAAAATAAAAACAAAGGACTAAAATCCTTCAACGCTAATTGAATATTTCATAAAATGATTTTTTTTCATCGGCCTCGCAGCTAAAATATAATAAAAATGGAAAACGCGAACCAAATTGTCATTACAAAATTTCATACATACTAAAAAAATTCTATGTTCGTACATACAAAAATATTGCGAAAGAAAGAGCGGAAAAATGTAAGCTTAAAAACAGAATAATCCGATCAAGTGACACGCGGACCTCGATATGTCTACAGATAAGAGGCAAGCTAAAACAATTTGTCCTGGAAATGTTACTAGAATACTTGATTTATACATAGCACAAATTATGCCAATACGGGATGGTGGCCTAAAATGTCATACATTAAATTTTAAATCTATCGAATCTATTTCTATTCAATAACCAGATTTCTCATGCCCACAATTTAATAATAAATTGAAATTAATTTTAAACGGAAATTAAATGGAACTGGAGATTTTTTTTCGATACGAAACATCAAGTTTCATTCCCGAGAATCTGATGGCTGGATCTCATCAGAGTGACGCCTTAGTTCTCTGTGACTGACGTGACCACGAACGATGTGGACGAGGGAGGAGATTGAATATCTCTTTCAATCTTTTAGCATTGGCAATCAAAGTTTTTTCTTCATCGATTAGTTAGTCCAAATTTCCCTAAAACTAAAACCACTAAATTTTTTCTCAACCTCGGTCCAGTGTTGGTTCCCAAACCAATCTGGAGCGAAGTAGATTGATATCAAAAATGTAGTGTAAGCAAAAATTCGATAATTAACAGAGATGTAAGCCGGTTTTCTGGACCACTGAACCATTGGAATTTTTGAAAAACCACTGAACCATTGAAATTTTGAAGAACGAAACGTAAAACCCAATTTTTGAAATTTTCTCTGGTACAAAAAGATGTGCAAAAACAGGACTTTTCATAGAACTTTTCAAATGTATGGAAAACACTGTAGAATCTCAATAGAGTTTTCATAATTTTTTTTAGCATCATAAAAACTATTGAAAGAAAAATACCTTTTAATAATCTACTTCACATTTTATTTAGTGCAAAGTAAAATTTTTAGAAGCGCAAAATTTATAAAAATCTACTCCAGTCGAAGTAAAGGAACCATCACTACTTGGGTCGCTGCAGACTAAGGGGCTGTCACGCTAATTGGCGGCATATCGTATCCCTCCCCCTTCGATATGCTTCTTCACGATTTTTTGTATGGAGTTTAGTACAGAAATGCAAACCAAAAGTTTTTTGAGTGTGGTTCGGTTTGGTTCAAGGGTGAACTGGATTTCTAATTTTTGGTTTTGATATCTGAAATTTGGTTCTGATTTTGGTTCCTGAAAATTCGAAATTTGGCTCTGGTTCTTAAATTTCAAAAACTGAGTTCTGGTTTTGCTATCTAAAATTCCAAAAAATTTGTTCTGGTTTTGTTTTTGGTTTCTAAAATTTCAAAAATTTGGTTTTGGTTTCCGTTTTAGTTCATTGAATTTTTAATGGTTTAGTGTTTTTGGTTCTTGCACAAGACTAGTAGAGGCCATGAAGAATGTTTTTTCGTGCCAGGTTAACAGAAAAAAAATGAGCAAGACTCTAAATTTAGTCGAAAATAGAAAATAATATGACTTTTCCATTGCTAAAAGTTCAAATTTAAACCGACCGAAAGAACTAAAAAAAATTTTGGTTCTTTGTTTGGTTACAGCATTTGTTTTAAAAACAGGGCACCAATCATGTATTCCGACCCGTCTCTGTCTTTCGACTTCGACGCAGCTTTTAACTCTTGACTTCGCCATATTAGCAGCTTCAAAATTCCTGGCGTGACAGTCAGAATCACGTTTCAATTCATAGTGACGATTCCGCGAAATTTCAAGCTGCAGATATGGCGAAGTTAAGAGTTAAAAGCTGCGTCGAAGTCGAAAGTCAGAGACGCGTCGGAATACATGATTGGTGCCCTGGTTTAGTATTGTTTCGGTTCGGTAATTTTCAAAAAAAAAACTGCAGTTTGAGTTAAAAACTCGTTTTGTGTAGGTTGTGTTCGATTACATTTTTTCAAAATGGTTTGGTTTTGGTTCGGTTTGGACATCTTTTTTCGGTTTATGGCTGGGTTTTGGTTCGGTTTGGACATCGCGGTTCGGTTTATGGCTTAGTTTTGTTTCATATAAATTTCAATTGTTCAGTGGTTTTTGGGTGCGTCCAAAAAACCGGATTGCAGCTCTAGTTTAGTACTACCGTTTACTACCGCTTCTCCTCTCCACAACAAAAATTGTTACGTATTTTATGGGCAGCCCCTAACCCTCTAGTTTTTATTATATTTTTGGATAAGGTTGATTTCTATTGTTTACTCTGAATTAGCACAATTTTTCAATTTGTGCGGAAGAGAGGGAAAAAAGAGGGGGTGTGATTGAATTATGGTGTGTGGAAAAGTTATGTAAAATCATGTTCTAAATACATTTTGTTCTCCTAAACCTTTCGATACGATGCATAGTTTTTAAGAAAATACCAAACAAATTGTTTCACACTAAGGGAGGCTTAGGATAGGCAACGAATTTCCATGATATCACATTTAGCCCCTTTTTCAGTCGCATTTAGCAGCTAAGCATAAGGACATGACGAAAATGATCAACGCTATCACTACAGGAAAATCAAAACGGAGATATTTTAGCTGACGCTTTGAGGGAAAAAACCGACTGAAAAATACAAGAAAAAAAAAAACATTGCAAGCAAAAAACAGTTAAGGGCGTAAACAAGAGGCAATTTCTTCTCTAAAAAAAAATCTCTTTCAGTAATTTTATTCGTGTTTCGTGGCGTTACCATCCTTGAGCTTCTAATGGAAAACAGAATCAAGGATAATTCAATAAGAAAACTTGAATTGATAATAGGACGCACTTGTTTATGATGATATCCTTGAAGAGGTTTCCATAACTCCTATAGCTTTATGAAAAATACATTAAAGCTACTCAATGTGTATATGCGGGTGTATGTAAGTGAGTTTTCATAAAAATCACAACAAAAAATATTTTAGAGTGCGTAGGCGAACAATTTTCCTAACAAAAAAAAAACGACCCTTCATTATTCTAATAAATATATCGAAATGAAAAATGTTTTCTTCATTTAATGAAAATGTACGAAAAATTTTTTATTGCAAAATATATTTCACTTAAAATATAAACCACTGAATATATTTGAAGAATAATATAGCGACATGTTCACATTGTGAGCGTGTATTTAATTTAATAAAATTATGTATGCAAATTTCTATTCAATGTTGAAATATTTCCTCAGATTGCCGCAGTAATATAATTCGATTAGATAAATATCAAATATCATATCAATTTACCTACGAAATATATGTATAATTAGTAAAAACAGTTGGTTCTTGGGTTTAAATTCGTTTTGCCAAATGGAAAGGGTTTGAAATGTTTTCATCATTATATAAAATATTTATTTAGTCTCACAGAAATTCGGTGTTTGCCTGGAAAATTATCCTATATTAAGTTATGATATTTATACAAATTTGATGGGCGTTTTATACAAATATGAGCCTTTGCATTGATAGCATCGAAGGTTAGTTTTCAATTATTTGTAATATATGATTTGCTGTACCATGGGAGGACTATCATTTCTTGGATGTGTCTTAATTAGATATAATTGTATATTACTTTGATCATATTGCTTGGGAATATAATTACAGTTAATAAGTGAATAAAGGTCTAAGTTTTGAAATTTCAACATATTTATTCTGTTGGGATATTTTTGTTAGCAGCCACGTGGGTAGAATGTAAGGAAAATCACAACTTGTAATAAACTTGTTTTCATTTAATAAGAAGATTGTTTTATTATTAGACCCGATTTGTGCAAATTCGATAAAATTATGAAATCTGTTTGTGGGCTTTGAGGATTTGTTTAATCATATTTAAATATGGAATTTTTGATGAGACTTCTATGAATCTGAATTGTTTTCGAAAAATTACAATCTTAATTAAAATTGTTTTCATTTTAACAGAAAAACAGAAGCCACAATTGCCAAGGGACAAACATCAAATATATGAGGTTTTCCCCGCTTTGCTACATATCTATGAGAAACGCAAGTGTACAAAATTTTAAGTCTCTAACTCAATCCTTTCGAAAGTTATGGTGTTCTCCAAATATATCAAGGAGGATTGTGATGTACTTTGAAAATTAGAGGTTCTGTACAAAAAACTGACGGCGTCATATACGACCCCACGGTCTCAAGGGGTTAAGCAGACGTATCGTCCTTTTCGGCATACTTCGTCACCATTCAAATCGCGGTGATAAGCAATTTTTTGTCGGGGGAACATCGCCGTTATGCGAAAGGGATGTGCTTTTCAGTGATTTACCACGCCGCAATTATGACACGGGTACGTAATTTTGACGCTGCCATTTCACAAAATAAGACGCCCCCATTAACAAAATTAGTGTCATGGCATTACATCACACAAATCTTTGAGCAGAGATTTCTTTCTCCCTCGGATGCTTACATAGATTACCGACCGAACAGAGATGAAGATATAAAAAACGTAAACAGAGAGCGATGAAGAAAAATCTGATGTCGATAAACTAATGAAAACATTTGGTGGAGTATTATTTTATAATTGGCTTTTCCTCCGATTGCATGCTGTTTTTATTTTTTTTTCACAAAAATTTTTCAATAATATTGAATCTAAAATTTAAACAGATTTTAATCGGCCATCAAATTATTTTGTTTTTAACGAAAAATTTCTTTAATTTTATTTTGCTGGTCAAATTTGTTTTTCTTTTACAATGAAATTTTGATGCCAATAAAAGTATTCTTTCTCAAAAAGGTCTTCTATCCATTTTTTATGCAATTTCCTTGAGTTAGTAGCGTGAAATAAGAAATTTAATTCTCGAAGCGAAATCGTTGTCATTAAATGTCAATGGGAAATATGGCGGCTGAAGGCATCAACTTTTTTTCTTTTGTCTGTAAAGCGGGGGCTTTGCTTCTTCAAAATCAAATTGACCATTAGGTTCCACAGCTAATCACTGTATGGACCCGACAACCGTCAAATGCTACTCTATCGCTGCTGGATTTTCAAGAAGCGAATATTGACCTAAAGAATATTGACCTAATACCGTCGATCATCGATTTCCTCGTTAAAGCTATTGTGGCTTTACAGACACATTATTAATCAGTGTGTCGTTCTCATCACTTCTTACGTTTCTTGTACGCAGATATGTATTATACACTCAGAAAAATGTCCAGGTCAACTTTTTGTCAGGTTAACTCTGACCTTACAGAGGTAGACACCAGCGGTCAGTAAGCCAGCTAGCGGTCAGAGTTAACCTATCTAAGGTCAACTCGTGCAGCTCCCAATGCCCTACTTCACCTGCTGGTGGCTTAATTTCAGAATTTCTCCGACCACAGGTCAACTCAGTTTTACTTGCCCACATGCAGGCGAACGCGCGCCTGCCCGAGGCCAATTACGCCGTATGTAGGTCGTCGAGTTAGCCTCCATTTTTCTGAGTGTAGGTCAAAATCTTTAGCCCCGATTGCGTAAATTGCTGCAATGTTAAGTCGCAAAGAACAAACAAAAACTCATGTGCTCGTGCTTTTCGATGCTATTTGGGATTGCATTATCTGACAAAATAGCTATCGAGTTGCCTTGTGATAGGGTTTAATAGGTGCAGCGGGTTCAAAATCAGTACGAGATCAAATGGCTGAATTGTAAAGAAGAGTTTTTTTATGCTTTTCAAAGCGTTTTTTTTTTACTTTTTTTAAGAGTCTGTTAGGCTTTTAAGTTTATCCATGGCTTTACTATCGTAGGTCTGTTTTTTCTGTCAAACAATAGAAATATCTTGCACCTTTTTTAAAAAAAATTTGCATTTAAGAAAATCATTTAAGAAAATCCTAACAGTTTTTGTCTAAAACAATTTTAGAAATCAATCACAATCCCTTTAAAACTCTAAATTTCCAAAAATGCGGTCATGAGATAATAAAGATTAGGAACTCCTCGACCAATTGAATTCAATAGCCTAAAACTGAATCTCCGCATGGAATTAATGGTCATAATAAAATAAATATTAAGTGCCATGAGTATGCCAATAGTGAAAATGGACTTTTAAATCGTGTTAATAACAATGATTGAGTGCGCTTAGTTTTAATTAAAAAATTGTTCCAAAATGCAAGTGGTTTTTTGATGGATTGGCTTACTGAAAAATCACAATCTATATGATTGTAAAAATGGATTTCCTGTGCAGCAGTTTTGCAAAATCAATAGCTGTTTTTATTTGCCATATATAGGGAGACCATATTTTATTTTTTTTTGTGTCAATCCGGGACAGATTACCGATGGAGATCAGAGATGCGCAACGAATTGTGAGGAAATTTTCAATGCTTCGAAATTAATTTCTATTGCCCGATAAGAGGAAATATGGTTTGTTTCAATTTTTGTTTTTTGTTTTGTGATATATAAAGAGTGTTATAGGTGGTTTATGTTCCTAAAATACCACAAAAATGGTGCCGCAAAATCATTCTTTTCGATTCGTTCGATTGAGAACAATTCTAACACGAACTTTATTTTGATTCACTCACGAATTTTATTTTTTGATTATCAGGTCAAATTCTATTCCCGAATTGAATCAAAAGAATGATTCAAATTATTGTATAAGATATTTAAAACGAAAATATGTGATAATTTTGAACAGAGGACGGGTCGGGTGAAAGGACGGCCGAATGGGAGGGGGGAACCCTTTTGGAGTTGGAGAGGGAAATTTTCTTGGGCGGTTGGAGAGGTAAAATTTTTAGATACGACTCACAATTTTTGTGAAAATTGCAAGAAACTATTTCAATTGCATGGGGAAGGCAGAAGGAATATACTTATTGAATTTGGATGTACGGGAGACTTGTATTGAAAGTCTCCCGTACAAAAGATGTATTGAGAATCATATTCTCAATACATCTTTTGTCACCCCAAACACCCTGGTTTAGTTTATTTTTATGTCCGATGGTTTATTCGATGTGTTATAAACGCTACATTAAATTTCATCTTTATATATGTATTTCGGAGGTATAGAACACTAGCCCCATTTCTTTACAGGAGAGTAGTTTGAAAAAATACACTTTCTTTTAGTGTTCCCCTAAATAGAAGTGGACTTGATGTTATTTTAAAAGCTTGTTACTCTGTTAACAATTGGTCTAAGATATAGTGTTCTGTACCTCCGGGAAAAGCAAAAAAAAAGTTAAATACGAATGTGTAAAAAATGGACATAGTGTTCTATACCTCCGAGGTACAGATGTATGAAATCGTTTGTTCTGATGACTGACTCATCAACGCCTACCCCAAACCCCTGGGGCTAGGATCTTGAAATTTTCACAATCAGGGTATTCACAGTCGTCTTTTAAATTGCGGGTAAATTTACCGCTCGGTAATTCAGTCAAATTTAACAGATTTTTACCGAGACGGTAACTTGATTCATGTAAAAATGAATTACCGGATTCGGTAATTGTATACATGCCTTGAGTCGTGTTTTCCGGCCCGGTTATTCGGTATCAAGAATCAACCGCGAGTGGCGCTAGTAATATTTTTAGTTTCTCGCTGGTTTTTTGTTAATTTCATCGGACTGCAATTTTTTTCAATTTTGATAGCCGTTGCCACAATAGAAATTCAAAAGAATACATCAAACATGGATTTAAAGGTATGTGACATATTTTACAATCAAATTCGCAGTTCATGATTTGGTCACGTATCAAATAAAAGCGCTGTTCTCAAATCTGTGCTGTGGGATGTTCACAGCAGAATATTTTCAGTCTTTTAATATTGCCGAAAATACCGAATACCGAAAATTAAAAGAGGACTGTGAGTACCCTGAATGTGTTCAATCCATGATGTAGACCAAGTATCCTCAGCTAGTGGCTCGGCTGGCTCATCACACAGATTGGCTTTAACAGCGTAGGCCTATAATCGACCTTTTATTGTGTGCTGTAATGTTTGTGTGTTGCGGTTTCAACCGTGCTTTAGAGTTGGAATCGGTGCTGTATTTTAATGTGTAGTGGTTACAAATTTTGATTGTAAAGGGAGCGACAGTTACTTTGATGACCCCTGATGTAGACGCTCACTAAGGCGCGCTTTTCGAAATTCCACGACTATAGTGGCAAAAGGGCGATTGGTTTTGCCATGAAGAGAATGAGCAATATCACTCGGAAGTTTTTTGAATCGATGACCACGAATGTGATCTTAGAATTTCAAAATTCGAAACGGAACTCCCGAAAGGATACCGGCTTTTTAAAAGCTTTTATTTAGATCGCCTAAACGTAACACGTTGGCTACCATGTGAGTCACTGGTGTACACACACTATTGTCATTACCATCAGTTTCTCAAGTTCCATGGTTGAGTGCAGTCGCTCGTGCGGTACAAAGGGGTTTTTTTTGTGGAGCATGGAGTTCGTTTTTGTCTGTATTGATCTTGTGTTCACTGGTGACTCACAAAGTACAGAAATGATTTTTGCGTTTTTTCCCAGTATATACTAGCGGAGTAAGCGTTTTTTTGGCTGGTAGCCAACGTGTTAAAAGCTTTTATTTAGCTCGCCTTCATATCTGTCAGTCTGTCTCGTGGTCTGTCTGTCAGGGTCAAATCTTGCAATCTAATTTTGACACACTTCAACTCATCCGATTGACGTGACATATGTAAGTCCGATGACAACACAATATTTTTTCTACTTCATACTGGTAAGAATAAGGGAAGGTCCTGTAAGGATAAGATGATTATTTTTTTCCTTAAATTTTCCGGGAAAAATCTCATCTGAGGGTATTTGCGGTCGCTGAATCCGATTCTGACATTAAGAAGTCCATACGGATAACAGAAGTTCCTTTCAGGATAACGTGGGGATCTTCGGGTCACTGAATCAGATTCGTACGCTAAGAAGTCTGTAAGGATAATGGGAGGTCCTATAAGAATAACGTGATTAGGATTTTTTAGGGTCGATGAAAGCGATTTTAAAGTCAAAAAGTCCGTAAAAATATCTTAAACGCAAGGATATGTATTCGGAGGCTAAAAAGTATAAACAAGCGAGGTGAAAAACGGACGTCACTTTGGATTTTTAGTCGAAATGACCAAAAAGATACAATTTTAAAAAACGATTTTTTTTTTCGAAAAAAGTTTTAAGCGAAAAAAAAAATAAAATAAAAAATATTTGTCTCGCTTTTGTCTCTGACACACAGCGCCCAAAAAAATTTTTTTTAGTGCATTTTTATACCCGTATGGTGAAACCAAAGGGTATATTAACTTTGCCTTACCGTTTGTAACGGCAAGATCCCGTCATCACACGAAAAAATTAATTACACCAGTGTGTTTAGAATGATAAACATAACAAAAGCTATAATTGCCAATCTGGCAATTATTGAAAACCCGTATGGTGATTTAAGTGAATGGCGAACAGTTTTATCAAAATTCCACTATGAAATTCAAACTTTCCGTCCGTCCGTCCGTCTGTCCGTCTGTGGCGCGGATTGCGGGCGCACGGATTGAGCTATAGACTTGAAATTTTGCAAAGATTAGTTTTTCGTAAAATGCGAGGCTAAGTTCGTTAATGGGTAAAAATGGACCATTAGGGGGGTACCCCCCATACGAACGAAAACGTTTTTTGCGAATATCTCAAAAACGGTGCATCTTATCAAAGAAGTGCAAGAACAAAAGTTATTTAGGATATGATTCTACATAAAATTCCCATACATCAAAATCTGATTGGAATAAATTTTAAAAAATCTTGTTGGAAAGTTTGACTCAAACTGGAGTTTTGGTACAACTGTTCGCCGTTCACTTAAACTTCGAACAATGTCATATCACCATACGGGTTTTCAATTATTGCCAGATTGGCAATTATAGCTTTTGTTATGTTTTTTTTTTTTTAATTTCGATTTTTTTTCAAAAGGTTTTGAATTATTTCTGTTTTTTGAAACTTGAGCGAACTAGTACTGCTATATCATTCTCATATAGAGTATAAAAATGCGTTAGATGCAGTACTTTCTGAGAAAACTGTGCCGCAGCCGAAAATATTTGCGTTTTGAGGTCAATTGCATAATTTTGGGAAAAGAGTTTAGTTTCACGTATAACATTCCAATTTCCGGGACCATCCCGACCATTCTAGGATGTATGATCACCCTAGCCATACAATACAGCCCTTACGACTGAATTAGTGTTTGCCATTGATTAAAGCTAGTGGAAAAAAAAGTGAATAAATTCGCATATTCATTCATGCAAGTAATTAATTATGTTCTGTTACATTTTAAAGTCTTTGATTAATATCCTGTATTTTGTTGTTTCCATATTGAATTTTATTCCTCTATTGATATAAATTTTTGCTATTAAAAGATTTCCCAAGAAATGAGAGAAGATTGACATCCTACATAAAATTGATTTATCAAACAATGTATCTTATTTTTGATTGTTGTATAGATATGTATATACTTACACTTTTTTTTCGAGTACATAAAAGAATCTTTAGAACATTTCATGATATACTATAAACGAGATAATATTTTGTAAACATTGTGCTGTTGTTTATGGCATACATATTTCCTTTCATGAAAAGAGTCAATTTCTTCTTTTGATGATAATAATCAAAAACGAATCAATACAATTTCATACACCTGGGTATCCCATCAAACTTTGTAATATGTATAACCGAACAAGTGTGCATACATTTTCGACACCCGTCTTGTGTTATCATCGGTGACAATGTTGTTGCTAGACTTTTTTTTTTATTCGCTTATCTTGAATAAAAAGGGTGATAGGGGATAGAGCTTGGTATTTTCAGTTATGGATTTTTTTTCTATCTTGGTTAAGATAATTTACATAAAATCAATATCGTCGCGTGAATTATTATTATTTTTTCCCTGTAAACCGTAATACGTGTCGCGTGTTTTGTATTTTGTGCGTACATAACCGACTAAATCGTTATGATATACATAAGTTACACTCCCTGTTACTGTTGTTTCCGCCTAAGTCCTGAATCCCGGCAGCAACATCTTCTGAAAATTCGAGTGTGTATTTTTCACATATATTAATAGATTATTTGGCATTCGAGTTGTCTGGTGTAGCTTAGAAACGGAAAAATGATGAATATACACAGAATTTTGCCAAGGAAATGTAAAAAATAGATGATACCATTTCTAATATCTACCCACTATCATATGATATTTTTGGAAATTTTCATTTACTGTATGATGCCTTGGCAACATTCCTGCTACTGTTTGGTAGCAGGATTAGATCACCTATCCTATTTTATCAAAACAAAAACAATTTCATATTTTCAGAATCTGTTGTTACATTATATTACTGACGCATTTTCCATTCAATTGGTATTCGATTCATGGAATCATGTATCCAATGTACAAAAACGTTGAGAAGACTTCAGTTGAATATTGAATTAATTTAATTCTATAAATTAAAACAAAAAAAACGCTTACCAAAGCTTCCCCAGCAGGCTCACCGATGAGTATGTAAATTCATATATAGTCGATTCTATCAACGGTTCCTTTAATTTCAAACATGCTAAATGAGAGAATCATTTATGCGAATCCTTTTCATGGCGGTCTGGGGTTAAGACTATTGATCGATTAGAAATTTTAATGTACTGAATTTGCTGGGTTTTATAATTTGCTCGACTTGTTCCATCTAATCAATTACTTTAAACACATGCAGACTGACTTTCTTTTTCGTTAAGCTACAGTATTTGAAGTCCATACGTACAAATTGATCCTGAAGCGTACACTGAATGAAATTTCGTTCATAAAAATTTAGAACGGCGTTCATTGAAGTGAATTCATAGTATTTATGAGTAATCCTAATACGAGGAATGTCTGTCTGTCTGCACAAATGATCTCAAAAACCCGCCTAACGATTTTCACGAAACTTGGTGGTTAGGGATTTTCGGGGACAAGGGATCAATCTAGATAGCTCTCACCTTTGAAAAAATTCCCCTCGATACCCCTCGCCTGGTATCTTCGAATTGGGTGGTCCGATCTTAATGAAACTTTACAGTATCATTAAGGGGGCTAAAAGCTTTCGATTTTTCCACTACAAACCTGACTTTTCCCTCCCCTCTTGGTGTCTTCGAATTACGTGAAGGTATCTTAATGAAAATTCGCAATATTGCTAGGGATTAAGGTTTTTCGATATGCATTCTAAAAAATATCACTTTTTAGATATCTATCGGCAGCGATAAATCGTAATTACAAAGCAATCAAGTTCCCTGAACCTCATGTTGCAATTACAATCGGATTCAATTACTCAGAGTCAGAGACAGAAGGAGGATTCTGAGATCGCCGAGCATGGCTCGGTCTTCCTGGTACTTTCATTAATACTATGAAATATTTCATAAAGCGATTTAATCTTCTATGAAACCGTTCATGAATACTGCGAATATGCATTCATAAATATCAAATTTGGATATCGGCACACTAATTTGTTTCGCCATCACCAAGAAGTGGTCTAATTACCCGCTGCAGGCGTTTACAAAATAATATGGCAGTATAATTGAAGAAGTGGGTGCAAAAACCAGATAACTCCACTTTTAACAGAAATTGCGTTTTTCACTAATCATATAAAAAACATTTTTCCCATCGCTTGATGCTAAAACCAGACTTTGCATGCCCATAATACAACTGTTGTATTTATTTTGGAGTTATTTTGCATATAATACAGAATGCACACGTGATGAATAAAACACTTTTTTCCACCTCCTGAAAAATATTGAAAAATTGAGTTATTTGGTTTTTGCACCCACGTCTTCAATTTTGTTAATCGTATATAGCCAGTTTTGAAAATCGAGTTTAAAACGATTGCACTATGATTTCATAAAACGGATTTAAAAAAATTAATTTTGGGGATCAGATCCTCATTAAGAATTTAGTTTGCATTGTTTTTGTCACATTTTTTAGACCGATGTTTTCACATTTAAAAAAATCTTTTTTCTTTCTCAAAATATTAAAGGGAAGAAGTATTTTTTTCCAAAGCAATTCAAACACTTCCAGAGAGAAATTTCATTCGTTTGGAGTTTTTGATTTAAAATATCTTTGAAAATCAATTATTTCGTTGCATATCATACTATTGCTGTCATTTTTCCTCAACGTTGTAATGGAACATGGATAAGAAATTAAATAGAACGTCATGTTTTTCAAATAGACAAATAGAAACACATTTAGAAAAACAGAGACAGAAATGTGTCAACCCAAGAAACAATTTGTAACCGTGGTTACAAAAAAACCTTTAATTTAGGTTACATTTTGGTTACATTTTAGATGGTTTCCGAATAAACCGGCCAAAAACGGTTATTTTGAAACCAGCTTCCAAATAGGGTTTCTGAAACGTTTCTGAAATGTTACAGAAACCAAATGTGAAACTTTTGAGTTTTGTTACCATGGTTTCAAATACGTTTCTTAACCGGAATGTAACCTCAAATTGTTACTTGGGAATGATGACATTGATTTCCTATGAACGCTTGTTCATAAATACTATGAATAATTTCATTGGTTGAAAACTTTAAACTTTTTCATAGTATTTATGAACAAATTCATGGTTATTGTGCAATTTTTCCGTTCAGTGTAGAGCATCCGGTAGTGAGGTTTGCTTTTTGATTACTAGGACCTTCTGATAAATGCTTCAATTAGACTTCATCTTTTTATCCAGCCATATGTTCGGTCACCATTAAATTAAAAAAAAACTAAAATTTCCAGGACGAAATTGTAAAACATACTGGAAAAAACTTCAAACAGAATTTCGAAACAGAGGCAAAGAAATTATCTATTCCTTTAGAAAACAAGACATGATTTGCATGAGAATCCAATCCGGGTGAAAAAAAACTTATGAAAAATTGCAGGCGAAATTTTTCAAACAGAATGCTAGAAAAAGTCAAAGAAACACAGTTTACACAAATAGCTAAAATTTTCGTGGTTTTTCAAGATTTATAAATAAACTAGCTTGCAGTACCGGACGATGCTCTGGCAATAATTAATACCGTATTCGGATGTAAAGAAAAAAAAAACATAAAAAAGCTATAATTGCCAATCTCGCAATTATTGAAAACCCGTATGGTGATATTCGTACCAAAATTCGAACAGTTGTGCCAAAATTCCACTTTGAAGTCCAACTTTCCAATAAGATTTTTTAAAATTTATTGAGTTTTATGTAGAATCATATCCTAAATAACTTTTGTTCTTGCACTTTTTTGATAAGATGCACCGTTTTTGAGTTATTCACAAAAAACGTGTTCGTAATGGTCCATTAGCCTCGCATGTTATGAAAAACGAATCTGCTTAAAATTTCAAGTCTCTAGCTCAATCCGTGCGCCTGGAATCCGCGCCACAGACAGACGGACGGACAGACGGACGGATGCAAAATTCAATTTTTTTTATCATTCTAAACACACTGGTGCAGCGATTCTCAACCTGTGGGGCGCGAGCATATCCAAGACAAAATATTTAAAAAAGTTTATTAATTGACTGAAAGGAAAGTACATACCCACATACAAAACAAAATACATTTCGACATAATATTTAATAATTAACTTATTAACTTACGCTTGGAGCACAATGAACGCGAAACCAGCGCGAAACCAACGCAACTACAACGCTCTGAACTGTCACGCAGTGCAAAATGCTAGCGGCAGAGCACAATGGCAGCTCGTGAAGTAGTACAAGTAACATAATATAAAGTGGCATAAACTTGGAAAAATTACAAAAATGGATAATTTTGAAGCGATAATTTGCTTTGTTGGTCTTTATCTTTGTTATTTGCACTAAGGCTATCAATTTTTCCTCGAACGACATTTTTCCAACCTCACTTTATGAACTGTCAACGCAGAAAAATTTTGATTGAAAATTGGGCCGCAAATACTGAAAGGTTGAGAAACGCTGCACTGGTGTAATTCATTTTTGTGTGTAATGACGGGATCTTGGCGTTACAAACGGTAAGGCAAAGTTAATATACCAACGGGTATAATTATACTAAATCATCGCTTTGAATATAAGTCCCTATTCCAGAATCCGATACGAATGGTTCGAATCGTAAACTCAATGTTGTTGTTAGTGTTTTATACCAACAACAACATTGAGTTTACGATCCGAACCATTCGTATCGGATTCTGGAATAGGGCCTATAAATTTTCCTTTCGACGCACTTTGGGATCGCTCGAAAATTGAAAACTTTTCCATTTGTTTGGGAAATTTGTGGAAATTTCTTGATATACCCAAGAGATAGTACAGGGTCGTTTACCTTAGATAGATGTTAGTGACCAAAAAATTTTCTTCAGGACTGAGCTATCCAGGAAAAACTGTATCAAAATCCATAATGTTGTTTAGCAGATAGCAGAAGCGGAGGTTCGCATAGTGGGGAAGGGAAGGGAATGGTTTCAGTGGGCGAAAATTTTCCTTTACAGATGACCTGCGCAGCACTAAAACTGTGTCAAAATCCCCTTGGTAGTTTAGAAAATGGCAGACGAGGGGGTTTGCAATATGCGGGAGGGAATGTTTTGAGTAGGCGAAAATTTTCCGTGACGAATGGCCTACGCAACACTAAAAACCGTATCAAAACCCATTCAGTAGTTTAGGAAATATCAGGAGAGGGGGCTCGCGATCGAGTGCAATAGCTAAAAATCGGCTTCATTTCATCTGCGCACATAAAATTCTCTATGGAAAGAATTATCCGCGAATTTTACTCTATACGAATCTATTGGCGAATGATTCAAATGCGAAATAATTTTATATTCCGATTCGCGAATCGAAGTTTTCCGTTCCCTGTAAAAAAGCTTTTATTTAACACTAGATTGCCCAAGCAAGTCATTTTGACTGCTTTTTAATTTCAATCAGAAAAACAATTATGTATATAATGACACAATTTGTTAGAATTTTGTGACTTTTTGTACAACATACATATAAATGCGTTTATTAATAATTGTAGTTACCTCCCCCCTCCTTCATTTCCGGTATATATTTATGTGTTATACCTATATTACCAAAAGCAGTCATGTTGACTGCTTGACTTCCTTGGGCAATCTAGTGTTAAAAACTGTAGGTACTATAAAGAAAAAAAACCAATTCTTGAGACGATGTGTGTACACGGATAGAAAAAATAGAACAGATTCGTAAAAAAATTGGAATATGCGAGGCAATGAAATTTTTTGGTGATGACTCCCAAACAAAAGGGAATTCGTGTCAAAAAATAGGAAATGTTCCTAAAATTATAGGAATAATTTTCTGTTTTTAGGGAGTCATTTCAGGAGAGTCTACTATCTCGTATATTCCTATTTGAATTTCTCTCCATGTATCAGAAATAAATGCGAGATAAAAGCATAAAAAAATAGAATAAAGTAAATATCCATTTCGCTTTTATTTGTCATACACAGCGCCCAAAAACTAATTTTTTTCGCTATGAAATCCTCTTGTTTTGACATTAAAAAAATCAATTTTTTTCATTATGAAATCCTCTTATTTTGGGAGTCATCACAAAAAATATTACTGTCTCGTATCCCATCAGCAAACCCCGGCTTTCGAAAATTTGCAAACTTTTTCTGAAGTAAAAGAACCAAAAAACCACATACCTATTTCGGTGCGACAAGTCTGATCGAACTATGAAAATTAGATTTGTTGAATGATGTTCGAAGAAAAAAATTAAAATTCATAAATAAGTATCGACTTTTTTCTGAAATCGATTCGAAATTTCGAAGTATATAAGGAAAAGTATATGACATTGTGGAATGAATTCGAAACCTAATTGCATTTTGAAGTCGTGTCAATCATTTCATACAAATTACCCTACGAAGATTGTTTCGTTTGTATGGGGGAGGTGGAAGAAAAGGTCTAATTTTACCCGCTCAAGAACTTAGCCGAGCCGATTACGAGAAACGCAACTATACAAAATTTCAAGTCTCTAGCTTAAGCCTTTCAAAAGTGACGGACAGTCGGATAGACAGACAGACGGACGGACTTGTGGAATTCAAAATTTTTTGTCACCCCAAACACCCTGGTGTGATTCATTTTTGTGTCCGACGATTGATTCGATGCGCTCCAAATAGTATACTAAATCTAATATACTTCTATATGATATATCATATAGAGTATAATCAGAATGGGATGCTGACCGTCAACCAATGACGGCAAATTGAACATGTCCAATCAATAGTAAAATCACAGATTGTAAACGAATTCTGTGGACCTTTACGATCCACCGTATGCATTCGACGAAGAGCACTGGAATCCTAACGAACAAATTTTTTAATCAAATTTATTGTTTCTTAACCCTTTCACTCCCAGTATCCTCTTCAAAAGACGATAGACTTAAATTGTCCGGCACAAAAAGTTATATTTGTGAAATTTGGTTTTTTCGGTGTTTTGTGAAAAAAAAATTGTTGCTCTCGGGAGTTAAAGAGCATAGGTAAACAAGAAATATTTTACATTATCTTATAATTTCATTATTTTAAAATTCTACACTGACTGGTCTTAACGACCAATAAATCCAAACAACATGGCAAAGAAATAGTCCCTAACATTTGGCGCATTAAAATGACTATCTCGTATGTACCACGATTCGTAACATCTCAAGTCAGGGCAAATACGGATACAAAGTCACAAAGAAATTGCTTCTTTAAGATCAATGTTTACAAACGTTTATTCCACTTACACAAAAGTGTGTTCCATTCTGTACAGTTTATTTGACTACATTCCCCACAAATTCATATCCTTTAGCAAGGTTCATGTGGCGGCGTCATATTGGGCCGGAGGTGCTTCACAAACGGAAGGTTGCGAAAATAATTTGCAATTATTCGATGATGGCAAAGACGAGAATACTAATCTCATACAAGCACCTGGATTCATTCTATCAACTTACGAATAGCGGCAAGCGTTTCGTTTGGGCTCATGATTCTATTTGTTTTTTGGCAATTTTCTTCGAAATTCTTCATTCCCAGTATTTTCAGTGCCAGTGGGATAAATGTTCAAAGATACATTCAAGGAATAGATTCTATGTTCGGGTTGGTCGCGCCATTTGGCTACCTTGTATTTCACCTCTTGATAGATTGGCTACATGGATACTTTTAGGCTCGCATAGTGATTGCCTTGGGGATGATTGGCATAGGCTATATAAAAGTAGACATACGTACTTCCAGAACAAAATGCTGAGCAGAAAAAATTCCGCTCACCGCATAAAATTTGAGAATAATTTTGCGATGCTGGGCACGTAAAACCATTATTTGTAGTACGATGATGGCGTGGTACCCGGTTTCAAGACGTGATAGTCCAACATATTAGGCTTAAACTACACAACATGAGCTGATTGGGAACCGTGTTCATACATACCTTGAAAAAGGTTCATATCAGGACAATTATACAATCACGCCCACATATTATAATTTCAAGGGTTTTTCCATCACTTCTAATTAATTGCTCCTGCATTATTTAACCCGTGTTTGCTTTGAATTCGTAATTAATGGATTTTTTTTATTTGTCTCTGATTTTGTTTAGAATAATCGAAAAGATTTTTTGACGATCAATCGAGATTCTTTTAAACTGATTAAAAGCTTTCAATACTCCGAATTTGAATTATATATTATTTTGTGGCTTGATATTCTGCAAATCTCTGCGATTTTCTTTTAATCGTATTGTAAAAATATCAGAGAACTTTGCGAAAATTACAATTAATTGAAAATACCATAAAAAACGAACGTTTAAACAAAATACGCAAAAAAGATGAGCTTTTCCTGGGAAAG
This sequence comes from Chrysopilus asiliformis, assembly GCA_964034945.1. NCBI lineage: Eukaryota > Metazoa > Arthropoda > Insecta > Diptera > Rhagionidae > Chrysopilus > Chrysopilus asiliformis. Next base: position 85,001,541 of record OZ035961.1, on the reverse strand, counting down.
GACAATTTAAACTTATTTTAATTTATAATTTTTCCTACCTGGGGAATTTGAATTGACCCTCGTCGGATCCTTCAGTTCCAAATGCTGACAAAACTTTTCCATTAACGTCAAATATCTGAAAAAATAATTGTTGTTATCAATTAATGTTTTCATTAGCAAGATGTTTTTTTAGTCCTAATCAGGAATATTTTTACTTTCAAATGATAAAAAATTCCTTTTGCTTATATTTGTGCACTACACCAGCGTTTCTCAACCTTCCAGTATTCGCGGCCCAATTTTCAATCAAAATTGTCATGTACTACTTCACGAGCTGCCATTGTGCTCTGCCGCTAGAATTTTGCACTGCGTGACAGTTCACAGCGTTGTAGTTGCGTTGGTTTCGCGTTCATTGAGCTCCAAGCGTAAGTTAATAAGTTAATTATTAAATATTATGTCGAAATGTATTTTGTTTTGTATGTGGGTATGTACTTTCCTTTCAGTCAATTAATAAACTTTTTTAAATATTTTGTCTTGGATATGCTCGCGCCCCCCCTTCAATGTGGGGGCGCGCCTCACAGGTTGAGAATCGCTGCACTACACATGAATTTTCCAAATTTTTTTCAAAACATTTTTCTTCCAAAATTCATAAAATCTTTATAATTTTTCTTAACCATATTTATTTAAATCATACTTCATCATCTTACTAATATATAAAAATGAGTTGGTGTCTGTCTGTCTGTTCCTCTTTCACGCGAAAACAGCTGAACCGATTGACTTGAAATTTGGCATGAGTGTCTGTGGTAGTTCTGGTTGCAACATAGGTATACCGAATAGTAGCGCAGGGGTGGGGGGAGTTAGGGGAGGGGGTAAAGTGATTTCGAAACTTAGTTTTTGCGCTATGTTACTCTTTCACGGGGAATCTACTGAACCGATTGGCCTGAAATTTCGCATAGATGTTCATCGGGGGTCCAGCCCCAACATAGAACCCATTAAAAAGTAGCCCGTGAGGTGGGGGATTAAGGGGAGGGGGTAAAGTGATCCCGAAACTTAGCTCTTCCTCTATGTTACCCTTTCGCGGGGAAACTACCGAGCCGATTGGCCTGAAGTTTAATACCGAGCCGATTAGCTCCAACATAGACTAGAAAAAAAATTTTTTTGAAAAAACTTAACTCGGCAACGACGGGATGCAAGCTAGTTGATAATAAATATTATGGCAAAAGGCCAAAAGTGACCAGTTTTTATTAAAAGCGGATATTTTTTGAAAAATTACAGGTATAACTATTTAACAGTTAGTACTACTACTTTTGGATCTTCAGATGAAATATAGATAATTAAATTTGACATCTAACAGAAAGAAATTCAGGAAATACACTGGCTGGGATAACGGTTTTCCGTGGAATTTCCTGAAAATTTTCTCTGGCGTGAAAAATTTTGTGGGGGGTTTTCTTCTGACAATATTTTTTGTAAAAACCTCAGACATTTAGATTTAATTTTGGTATAGAGACCATGCATCTACGACAACCCCGTTGTGAGTTATGAATTTTTGAAGCTAGTTTGGGAAAATCGGAAATATTTCCAAAATTCCTCTCAAATGAAAATTTTCAATAATGCGATATATAAGCACATTTACCATAAAATATCTAAATTGAATTTTACCTGAATTCTGTGGTTATTTGAATCCGAAACAATGACTCGATTAGTGCTTGAGACAGCAATATAATGTGGATGTTCCAGTTGGCCTTCATCCCGTCCACACGAACCGAATTTTCCAACAAAGGTTCCATCCGATTGGAAAACCTAAATTTGAACAAAATAGCAATTATTGACAATTTGATGTTTGAACAGATTAATCGTATAGGTATGCAGTAATTCTAAGTGAAGTCAACACATACCTGTACTCTGTGGTTCTCTTTGTCACAGACGTAAATGAATCCTAGTGCATCGGTGGTTATGCCCCATGGATAGTTGAATTTGCCATCGGCTGTACCTTGTGAGCCAAATGCACGCAGAAATCTACCTTGGGGATCAAATACTTGGATGCGATGATTATATCTGAAATTTACAGTCGAGAAAACCATTTAATTAAACCCGAAATTTGCTGAAATAAACTGTTATAGTGTTTAAGATATTATAATGTGTGTTAGTGATTCATTAAAAGGACGGTAAAAACATGTAAGTTCGAAAGATGGTTTTTTTCTTAAAGCTTTCTGTCTTGATTACTGTACAGTCCAACTCTTCTTTACTGGTCTTGAAACAAAGTTAAATGTTGTAATTGGAGTGATATTTGAATATCTCGAAACTTAGAGTTTGTTGGTGAATAGTTTGAATAATATTTGCTTCCCTCGAAATGAATTTTCTATCGATTTGTACCGGATTTCGCCCGGCGAACGACTGAATAATTTTGAAATTTTAATTCAATTGAAACAAAGAAAGAAAAAAAAACTTGACTGACGCTTAGTTTCGGAAAGTTAAATTTCCTTCTGTGGTTCACTAGCCGGAAGCGGAAGGTATTATAGATAAGGAAAGTAGACTACTAATTTTGATTATAGACGTTATGTGTAATGGTGAAAACTAAATCAATGATGAATCAGGGATTTTGTAAATAGCAGAAGAGGGGGTTTTCAGGGAAGATGAGATTGAAAGATTATGCAACTTACCTATCAGCAATGATATACTGTCCAATACGATTAACAGCCACACCAGCCAAACAATCGAATTCACCTTCATTGTTGCCATAATCGCCGAATTCCTTAACAAATATCCCATTCGAGTCGAAAATCTGTACGCGGTGATTTGATGAGTCCGCGACTACGATACTATTGTCTGGTCCCACGGCAATGCCGCGAGGCCAGGTGAAAGATCCGGGCTCGCTCCCCCGGCCACCCAATTGAAACAGCTGCTGGCGTTTGCGCAGGTACTGAGTTCTAGGGGAGATACCTGCAAAAGTTTTGTAAAGAAATTTGATTTTAGAAAATTTCCATTTTTTATTTGTTTAAAATTTGATTTTATTCAAAATTAGATAATTTAGCTTTTGAGGTTAAAATTGGTTTCAAAAACTCAACCTAAAAGTTTAAAAATATCAAAAATTATTGTTTTAAAATATATGTTGATTGAAACTTTTTTAACTAAATGGTTCAAATAAAAAAATTTTTTTTGAAAAAGATTTTCCTTAAAAAAATGCACTAAAAAGGAAAAAAATAATCTTTTGGGCACTGAGTATCAGAAATAAAAGCGAGATAAATATTAATTTTATTTTTTATGCTCTTATCTCGCTTTTATTTCTGATACTCAGTGTCCAAAAGATTATTTTTTTCCTTTTTAGTGCATTTTTTAAATTTTTTTATATTTAATTCTTTTCAGTCATTTCGTACGAGTATTTGATAAATACGACTAAAAAACCAAAATGAAAAGGATAATCACATTATGCTTGCAGGACCTTCCGTCACCCTTACGGACTTTTTATAGGAGGAAAAATATAATCAAGTTATCCTTACAGGACCTTCCGTTATACTTATCGACTGCAGAATCGGATTTAGTGACCCCAAAAATCCTCAGATGAGATTTTTTCCGGAAAATTTGAGAAAAGGATAATCACGTTATCCTTACGGGACATTTTTTTATCCTTACAAGACCGAGGTAGTGAAAATGTTGTATTGTTATCGAACTTATGAATGTGGGCCAAATTTCTAGTCATGAGTGCAAGAGGGTTAAAATTGGATTGCAAGATTTGAATTCTGACAAACAGACACGAAGGCAAGCTAAAGTTTAATAGTTTTAAACCCAAAATAGTTAGGGTGGCCATGCGTCCCGAAGTTGTCGGGACAGGCCCGGATTTAGGCATAGCGTAACTAAATTTTTGTCCCGGATTTTGAAATTTAGTCTTGGAGTCTAGAATTGTTTGTTTGCGGCGAAGTTTTGTAAAAGATTTCTGCTTTAAATGTGTTTTCTTCTTTAAAAAATCGCCTGCGACACATTTTATGGTAAAATGAGCGGCAAATGTTCAATTGTGGTGTATTATAAAGAGAATATCAGGTGTGATTAATTCAAAACTTTCCTCTGCAACAAGTATTTAGTTTCGAAAAAAATAAGTAAAATTTTTTTTTCAAATATTTTAAGAACTGTTAAAGTAAAACCCGGCAAAGGAAAAATGCAGGATTTTTTTTTTAAATTTGATATGCATTTTCTTTTTCGCTGACAAAAAAAGCCATTTTAGAAAATTCGTCAATGTCCTGTAAGGATGACGCGAATATCCTTTTTTTTACTACCTCTTTGGAAAATTAGTGTTCGGAGGTTTCTAAGGTCGCTGATCACAAATTTAATGTCGAAATTTCGGTCAGACCAACGACATTTTTTTAAAAGTGGTTTTGAAAGTGATTTTTAGATATTTTTTTTCAGTTTTTAAAAGAGTATGGAAAATACATAAACCCTGGTACTGTTACCGATATTTCTACACAAAAATGATATTCGCTAAGTATTTAATAAAAATTCATCACATACCTGCCACTCCGGTTATACCGGCTGCTGCTGCCGTAGGGGAGGTAGGGGAGCCTAGCCCGTTTTTTGAATCATCATCAGAGGATCCAATTTCAGTCGTCTGTCTCAGCGGAAGGCCCAAACTGAGACGCCTCGCGGCCGACGACGTTGTACTACTCGATGGTGTCACCGAAGTGCCACTATCGCGACTATCCTTTGACGTACGATTTCCGTATTTGTTCTTCAGATAGCGGGCCCACGAGCTGAGCGCTTCGCCATCCTTGGAGGTTCCCGCCGCACCTCGATCCGGGGATGTTTCGCGGTCCTTGAGAGCATGAGATGATCGACTTCGTGAAATATCCGATCCTGTTGCTCCATACGATGATGCTCCATATCTGTAAATGAGAACAAGAAAAATCGCATTGTTTTATACGGGGGAAATTTTCTGAAAACTTGTAATTGTGCCTGTCAGTGTGGTAGTGTGGAGTCTAAGAATATATGTGTGTATTGTGTGTCTATATATAAGTGTGTGTGTGTGTGTGTGTGTGTTTGTGTGCTTTAAATACTTGAATGTTGAGTGTTTTAAAATCATTCGATAGACATGAAAAAAAATCATAAAAAATACGTTAATAACGAAACGCGTTAATAAAATCAATAACGAAACTAAACGTAACGAACGTAACAATTAGATAGTATTAATAATCAATTTATCAATAAAAAGAAATTGAACTAAATCCAAAATATGTAATTCCAAATAACGTATGAAAGCTATCGAAACAGTATTAAAAAAAGAGGTATTAATTTTGTAAAAAGAAATCATAAAAAAATAATTACTTAAAATCAAAATGTCAGTTAAACTAAGTAAACTCAAAAGAAAACTAAAATAATAATAGAAAACAGACTACAAATTGGTACTTAAGAAATTCGATTGTTTAAGTTTTCTTGAATAATTTCTTTCTATATAAGGTTTTGTTTTTCTTTTTGAAACATTTTTCTGATTTTTTATATATATTTATATATTTTTTTGAATTCTGAATAATGTTATTAGTTGAATTCGCACCTTGAAGCAAGATAAGCGGACGGTGAGGCTGTCGTTGGTGATACGGGCTCATCAAGATCATCGTCATCATTGCCAAATGTATGTGTCGATCGGCTTTTAGCCAATCGATTCCGTCTTTCCTTCATGGCTAAATATCTTGAACGTCCAGTTCCATACCTACTGTCAGAGTCATCACCTGTTGCATTATCATCGTCCTGTGGTACTACAGCTGTACTTTTGCTCTTGTTTAAAAAGCGACTTGTATAACTGCAATTAATTATTTATAACACGTGGAAATTTCTTTTTCTGTCTTTATTTTAAACCTCTCAACGAACAAATCATCATACAAAAATAAAAAATAATAATTAATTATAAAAATAAATAGAAACAAAAAAAAAGGTACCAAAAATGAAATCTTTTAGAAAACATTTAGATATCTGTGGTTAATTAATTAAAATGAAATCATCAGTTCCACTAATAAAATCAAGAAAAAAAATGATGTGAACAATTTGAAAATGTAAAACTATATAACAGGCTTTAGTAATAGTATAAACAAAATCTCATACTTGTAGTAAACATATTGGTAGAGGCCAGTAAGTGTGCGCACATATCTAACAGTTTCAATGCAAAATCTCTACACAAATCCATCAAGTAACATAGATTTCCCAATGAAATTTACATATGATTATAATGATTTCACAAATATATCGAAAAGCCATTTTTCCATAGAGTATATAACAAGGACGGTATGTGATTTTTTTTCGTAAGGGGAGAATAACACTAAATAAAAATGAAATGCGATCAACACATGATTCTCAAATGCATACTAAAATGAATCAAGTTAGTCAAAATATCTCAAAAAGTGTCAAAAATGTGGAGATAAATTTGTTTCAATACACAAGTGTGCACGTTTTTTTTTTGAATTTTGCACTCTATTGTGAAAGGTATTTCTTTCAAAAATTTAAGTTTGACTCTTTTAATTTTGATTTTATTTTAATTTCGCCTGCGGCGCATTTCCCTTGAATAATTTAGCCAGTGCAGTGAAACCTGTATAAGCTGAACTTGCATGGGACCTGGAAATTTGTCCGGCTTGTGCCGTATCATACTGACTACGATTGCGATTGCGATTGTAATTACGATTACAATTGCGATTACGATTATGATTGTGATTACGATTGAAGCTTCTTGGCCAAAGAGATCAAAGCTTTCAACGATAAGGACATGAAAATCAAAATCAAAGCTTGGTCGAGAAAGCTCAATCGTTAGTGTGATACAGGCATTGAGACCAATTCAAACAAACGATTGCGATTATGATTGAACTTTCGTGACCAACGAGATCAAAGCTTTCATGTCCCTATCGTTGAAAGCTTTAATCTCATTGGTCGAGAAGCTTTAATCGTAATCGCAATCATAATTGCAATCGTTAGTCTGAGTTCCCGACTTAGAAACGGTTCGGCTTATACTGGTTTCTTTACCACATTTAATTTCAATTCTATTTTGAAGCATTCAAAATATGATGACCATCCGTCCCGGATTCGCCGGGACAGTCCCGGATTTAGGCATGTTGTTCCGGCGTCCGGAAGACTAAATTTTTGTCTGCATTATTCGACTTATGTTTCAAGCCTAAAAACATCCACCTGCGGCTCAGTTTTTGTTAATAATTTCTGCCTGCTGTGGTCATTTAATCATAAAATTTTTGATTGTGAGTAAAAATCTTGCGCCTAGTTTTGCTGACACCACAAAAATTGACTCTGAAAATATCAATTATGATTAACACAAAACGTTCCTCTGCCATATTTTGCTTCGGAAAAATATGTGAAAAAAATATTTTTTCAATTTTCTCGAGAACTGTTAAAGAAACGTAAAACCGTTAAAGGGGAAAAAAATCAGGAAATTTTATTACGTCTATTTCATATACAGGGCCAGTTTTGCCACGCTGCTTACAGGTTAATCAAAAACAGTAGGTTTAGATGAAAAAATAAGAAACTCGTTGTCTCCTATTTTTAAAACTAATAGTTTTTGAAATATCCTACAACAGAATTTATTTATTTGCCCTGCATTTCTTTCATACGCGGCTAGTTATTTTTCAAGTGAATTTTTTTTCGGTGATGACTTCTAAAAAACAGGGAATTTTTGCCAAAAAAATAGGAAATTTCCCCAAAATTATAGGAATAATTCCTTATTTTTAGGGAATAATTGCAGAAGAGTCCACTATCTCGTATATTCCTGTTTGGATTTCTCTCAATGTATGCCGCAACACACAAAATTAGGCTACTTTTTTTTTTAAAAATTTCGTATCTTGAAAAAAAATTTCCGTCTTGAAAAAAAAAAATAAATAGGAATAACGCCATTGAGACATAGTTTTTATCTTAATTTTTGGAATTTTCTTTTTCGGGCTCGCTGATCACGAATCTGGTGTTAAAATTTCAAAATTCAAAATGATGGTCCTGAAAAGATAACATTTTTTGTTAAAAGTTTTTAAGTTATTTCTGGGTTGTTTTTAGTCCAAAAAAACTTGAGGGAAAAAAACCCATTGGTTAAAACTCTTTCAGCTATTCAAGAAATTTCACAGGTAGAGGTAAGAAAGAAAATGTCACAGCATGGTTAATTGTCCTTTTTTACATAGAGAAAAAACGAAGCTTCGGATTTACTTTACCCTCTCTCCTCGCTCTTCCCACTAATTGTGCTACTTTTTCTGTATCTATGTTAGAGATGGATCTTCGATGAATATTTATGCCGCATTTCAGACCAACCGGCTCGGTAGTTTTCCCGCAAAAGAGTAACATAGAGAAAAACTAATCCTCGGATGCACTTTACCCCTTCCCTTAATCCCCCACCACCCGGGCTAGTTTCCAATAGGCCTATGTTGGAACCAGCCCTACAGCAAATATCCATGCCAATTTTCAGGTCAATCGGTTCAGCCGATTTCACGTCGAAGAGGAACATACAGACAAAAAGATAGATACGAACTCATTTTTATATTTTAGAATGATGATAAGCAAATATAGACTTTTTTCCTCCTATAAAAGGTTCAGATTTGCCAAAGGAATTTCCGTACGGTAATAACAACCTTTCGTAAAAGGAAAAAAAGCATAAATTTGCTTATCGTTCTTTAAAAATATGAACCTGCATTCGGTATGCAAAGGTATTCAGTACGCATTCGGTATGCAAAGCCCATATACTAAAATAGAATATTATTAAAATGTGTGACAAAATGAATTCTTCGCTTTACAGACAGTCTTTGAATTAATCTTTCCATTTAACCATTGAATCATTTCTGATTTATTATTTTTACTCGACCGATTACGTCGAGAAATACTAATGGACTCTTGAATTTCGCCCAATCGAATTTCATCAATTTTGTGTTAAGCTGTGGTGAAAATAAAAAATTTCACCCCCTAAAAATTAGCACTTTAAATTAAATAGAGACGTAATTTAGTCTGCATCAATCAATAAAATGTAATTTCAATTCATTTCATTTCCACCTCTTCTATGAGGTTTATGTTTAAAACGTATTAGACAAAAATCCTGGAAAACTCGCTAGAAAAACATAGAGGAGAAGAACTTTGGAGTCAAGTTTAAAAAACAATCATGCGATTGAAGGAAATCAAAAAAAAAATATCCTCTTACCCCAATTTAGTAGCGAAAATCGTGAGCCTTACACAAATGAATGGACTATTCAAAAACTCTCGAATAATACATAAAATAATGAAATTGTAGACGGTTATGATCCAATGGAATAAATGTTTAATTTTATGCTATAATAATGTACACGAGTCCCCGTTATATACTCTACGTGCACGTGCTTTATACAATCTTCTGAAAGAATTTTCAATACAAATACTCCATTGATATCAATTGATAAATTAGCAAAAAAAAAATTCTATTAGATGAAAGAAAAAAAACCACATATATTTCAAGTTGACAGGATCTTACCTGCTGCCAGATCCGTATCGCGTATCGTCATCTGCAGCGGCGGTCGAACGAGTCCTGGATGTGGTCCCGTATTTTGGGCTGCTATCCCGGTCAGTTCGGCTGTAGCTCGACGGAGTGTATCCCGACGATCTGGTGTTGGTGTCATCACGGGAACTCCGTCTTGACTCTACGGCTGATCGACCAGCAGTCGTCGACGTTGTGGGGGTGGTTTTCGCTGCCGGTTTTTTTGCCTCTTCTTCATCTTCGGACTCCTCACTTGATGTTTCCTCCTCGGAACTAGATTCGCTCTCTTCCTTCTTCTCCGGCTGATTGTGCTGCGGAAGGAATCGACTCTGAAAGGGTTTCTTCTCAGTCGTAGTCGCTGGGGTTGTGTCCGCGGATGCTCGAGTCCTTGTTGTGGCGGGTGAATCTGAGGCACTTGCTTCACTGCTTCGTGGGGTATAGCGCTGTCGCGGGGTATCCGTCGATGATGTCCTTGCAGCGACTGCAGCTGCTGCGGCAGTGGTCACGGCTGCTGCCGATGAGCTTGAACTCTCGGTTGATGCACTCGAATCGCTGCTAGCGGATCGGACTGTCTTTTTAGGGGTGCTTCCCGTTGACGCCGGCGTCGGCGTTGTTGTTGTTGCTGCTGCTGTAGACGGTTTTGACTGTTGGGGAGATGTAATTGATCCATCAGATTCATCTGAATCGCTGTCAGCCTGAACAGAGAGACAATAATGGGCGATTGATGATGATGCGATTCATGACTTTTTTTTTGTACAAAAAAAAAACTTTTTCCAAACAACACAGTGTTTACATAATGGAAAATAACGTTCTAAAAAGCACATTGCACTAAGCACTTTTGCAGTTATGAGAAAATGATGTGATGTGAAAATCATAAACGGGTCGATGATGTTGCGATTTGGGTGATAAATGGATGTGAAAAGTGCGGCAAAGTTTTAGAAAACTTTGCAAGAATGAACAAAATATAAAGTGACTACAAACGAGTAGATTTTATGGGGAATGCTTTGGATGTTGAAGATTATTGGGTCAGATTGTGCAAATTTCACATTAAATTGCAGTTTTTTAAAACAGAAACAGATGGAGGTGACAAAAACTTGTCTAGTAGAAAATTTAATATCGGATTTATGTTATAATAATATAGAGATAAACATATCAGGGATATACAGACAATAGAGATAAACATAATAGAGATAAACTACAATGTACAGATATGAAAACCACCTTTTTAACCGAAACAAAAACCACTGTTTTTGGTTCGGTTCAAAAAATCAATTTTCATTTTTGCACACAAGAGAACCAAAACCAAACCACTCTGAAAAAATACGCCAGGACCGAACCACAATCAAACCATTTTTTTAAATAGGTAGACCGAACCAAAAGCAAACAAGATTTAAAAATATCTGATGTGAACAGCACGTGACTTTCTTATACAAAATCTACGTTTCTGCACAATTTACCTAACGAATAAAATATTAGTGAAAATATGATTTTTTTTACGAAATCTGATGTATATTACGATATCTCGATATCGGCAAAATAGATCAATTTACGGTGAAAGGCAAAAATGTAGAGAATTTTAATACTGCCATTAACTGTTTTTGCGAAAACCCCTGAAGGTAAGGATACACGATGAGAGACTTTGGTCTCTGGTCTCCAGGGTACCAAAGGCAAAAATCTCCAAAGTGTATACACGTTCAGCGACATTTAAGTCTGGAGATCAAAAAATAGATCTCCGCAGACCTTTACTAAAAAGTCTCTCAAAGCAAAGTCTCTGGAGTGCATACACGACACAGGTATCTCGGCTCCAAGCATAACAACAATATCACTAATCTAAAATATAAAATAAGTAAAAACACTTTTTTTCTTTATAAAAACTGACCTTTAATCTCAAAACAACGAAACAAATTCTCGTTCCCACAAAACAATTTCCTGAAATGTCAAAAGTCGTCTCCGGAGACCAAGAGATAGATATCAAAACGTTTTGAAGACCGGAGACGCATTAAAAAGAGTAGCTACACGACAAGAGACTTAAGTCTCCCAAGAGACCCGAGAGACTTGTACTTGGAGATAAATCTCCGGTCTCCGAAGTGTATACACAGGTCTCTTTGTATAGCGGATAACGGTAAAAGATAGCGGATACTGGTAAAAGACAGAATTATGGAAAACATTATTCTCTTCAATTCATCTCATACATTAAACTATCAAAAACCTGTTTTTTTTTTGAGATAATTGCAAAAAACTTTTTTTTTTAATTTAACGATATATCTCGATAACGGCTTGAGATACGGAGTTCTATGAAAAGACAAAGAGGTAGAAAATTATATTGCCTCCAACTTTTGTTTACACAGGACTACTAAAAAACGCTTCATTTCGGAGTAAAGAACGGAGTAAAGAACAAGATTTTTTTAAAAACCGCCATTTTAGTTATTTCGGGTTAACGGATTTTCCCCAAAAGTTAGGACTGTCCCGCTTCAGGACCAAATATGCCTGTAAAATTCTCAATTAGTTTTTGAGAAAGCTTGTACACAGACTGACAGACTAACAGACTAACAGACTAACAGACTAACAGACTAACAGACTAACAGACTAACAGACTAACAGATTAACAGACTAACAGACTAACAGACTAACAGACTGACAGACAGAAAGACATTTTTGTAATTTATGCTCCAATTGATTCACGAGTGCTCAGGAAATGTTTTTAGACAAAATTAGGAGGTCGGAATTTTTCATTTCACAGTACTTTATTAATCGTATAAGAAAGTAAAAAAAAGATGCCCGAACTGAACCAAAACCAAACGAGTTTTTAATACAAATTACTGCAAACCAGACTTTTTTTTAGTGTTTCCGTTCGATTCAAAAACTGAATTTTCAGGATCGAAAAATTAGCCTTATTTTCTTTTTTCGACCAGACTTTCTTTTTTATTAACCTAGTATCAAAAAATATGCGACATGTCGTGCACCTTGTGGGTTCTATAAAAGCAAAAACCATTAAAAATTCAGTGAACCAAACCAGATCCAAAAACAAATTTGTGATATTTTAGAAACCAAAACCAAAGCCAGAACTTAAATTTTTGCGATTATAGACATTGAAACCAGGATCACCTTTTTGAAATTCCCAAAAACCAAAACCAGATCGAAATCTTGAAATTTTAGGAACCAAAACCAGAAATACAATTCACCCTCGAACCAAAACCGAATCAGAGATTGTGTGTTTTAAAATACTTTACGCGAATTTTAGGCTTTTCGAACCCTTCTCCCATTCTCCCTAAATATGTTTATTTTTATTGAGATTTTTCCTGAAAGTTTCAACTTCCGAAAAATTCAATGCCATTTAAGCATCAAGAAACGAACCCTTCACCCATCCACGATTTATATATGAGAGCAGGATAACAAAATTAGGAAAACCAATTTAATTTAAAAAAATGTTGCATTTTCAGCCTGAGTATTGGGGGAATTTAAATTAAACAAATCAAATCTTTAAATGGAATTTATGCTTGAAAATACCCCAAACCTACCGAAATAATCAAAAGTAGAAATGTGTAAAAAGTTGTTATAAAATGAATCTGAATCTTGTCATTCAAAAACTTTTCCGTAACAGTAAAATCATCCCTCAAAGCAAAAACGTTGAACAACCTTCTTAAAAAGTGATAAAGGAGCCCAACAATGTCAAAAACAGATTATCAGAACCCTATCTGTGAGGTGAAAAAAAACCCTATCCGATGGAAAACAGAACAGCAACAAAAAACCATCAACGGAAAAACCGGTATTTGAGTATATGATAAACAAAAAACTTAGACAGTAGCACAAGTATTTCTACCCCTATTTTGTTAGACATATCCTGAAATCACATCATCATATCGTCCCTGCATCAGCAGCAGGATCAGTATGATAGTCACAAAAACTGGTCTCCTTCTGTTATTAATGGAGGCTTCCAACAATCCATTTACCTTTTTAAGCCAAAACCAGGTAGCAACAACAATGAAAAACAAAAAAACAAGTGAAATTTAAGCATCAGTAACAGTAACCAACCAACGGCATATCAACTGGAACAAAACAAAAATAACACCTTTGTAGGGGTGGCTGGGGTACAACATTTTCCGAGGTTTCCCCAAAAAGCAGAACGTAATGGAAGTATCTGTGAAAATGATGATGAAAAAGGGAAGCATGGGTGCTTTATATGCGATGGTGGCAAAATGAGACCAGGTGAACGTCTCTTTTTTGGCGTAAAAAAATATATATGTATATAAATCACCTCTGCGCTCTTACGTATGGGTAATTTCACATACCATAAGTGATACACACATATGCCGCCTGAATAATTTGGAACATGATGGGAGATCACTTTGTTTGCTTTTTGGAGACGCTTTCAGTGAATTGTGTATTAGATGCGTGTAATGCAATTTTATATTTAAGGTTGTAACAAATGTTAACAATTATTATAAAGTTGCCAAAAAGCTTGAAAAGCTTGACATTTTTGACTATAATACTGATTAATATTTATATGGGTAACGGGCCGAGAACAGTCTAAATTGATTTTGATGTTCTATTGATATAAAAAAAAATTTTTTTAATTTTTTTTAAGCGTTTGTGACGTTGCTTACTTTACTAGCATTTGTCTGGTATGGAACGTATCCGCCACTGAAGGTGTATCTAATATAGTGACAGATACATGCCATTCACCAAAAATTTAGGATGCTTTTGGCGGTTTATTCAAACAGAAGTTCACTACATCAAAACAAGATATCGAAAAGACATGACGGTACCTTCTGAACCAGCTGTGAGGCTTTCAATTTAAGGATATGCGAAGCCTTGAATAAAAAAAGTACATATAAAAATGGCAGTGCATTTTTTTAAATTTTTACCTCCCGTGGATTTTACCTAAAAAATCACTTGCGGCGTATTTTTTTTCAAAACAAAAAAATATCTCTGGTTAGGGTTGACTAATTTCCCCATACATTTTATTTAAACCCCTGGACGAGCTCAAAATATTGAATTTATGGCGCATTTTACTTCCAAAGAACTGATTCAATGATGAAAATATTTTATGAATAGAAAATGCGTCAATTTTGTTTCGACTAGAAAGGCAACCGAAATTCTCTTTTCCCTTGTCATTCTCACCATGAGAAAATTGGTCAAAAATAATATTTATATCCCAGTTTTGGTATTTCAGCATATATCCAAGGATTGAAACAAAACCTTGGAAGCATGACGCGAGCAAGAGACATCGATTGTTATTCTGTACCTTTCTTACTCTCGCTAAAACCAACCCCCTCTACTCCTTCTCCTACCCTTCCTCTACCTTCGAAAAAAAATTTAAAAAAAAGTCTTGGCTTTCAAAAAATTTCGCCTGCGGCGTATTTTTTTTGTGATTTCTGCCAACTTTGCGTTTTTTAACAAAAATTTTGCGGTTTTTTTTCCAAATATTGCATATTATGCATTTTTAACAAAATTATTGTCTTGGCACGACCCTAGCAACAAAGAGCAAGGTCTTCTGAAAATGCAAAGAGAGAGAGAGAGCTTATCTGTGTTGTAATTTATTTATGTGACTTAGGCCCGTTTGCGCGTACTATCCTTTAAAAATTAAGTTGCGGTTAAACCGTAGAAATTCTGGGACTTAAATAATTTAGGTTGTACAGAAGTTGCTAAGTTTCGTTGGTGCAAACGGCTCTTACTAGCATTTTTGGTGTACGGTACGGATCTGCTACCATGCCTATATACCAAGAATGCTGGCCGGGACGGCTTTGAGAAACAGTCAAAATTTTTGCCACAATTCGTGACGTTCTTACCGACATGCGTTTAAGCCCTTACGGTCTATAGTTTCTTTTGTTTTATTCCACATGCATGAATATATATTATGTAAGTGTGTTTTTACTCGTATCCCTTGCCATGCATAAGCATAAATATGATAATCAACATACGGGCGTTCAGTTACTTTAGGTGTTTTGCTTTTCTTATCTTCGTTATCATAATCACAGAATTTTCTTGTTTTGTCGAATTTTTCCGCATGACGTCATAAATGTCTCCGAAAATGTTTTATCAGAGAAACAAAATGATGAACAAAAAAGGAAAAAAAAACTTTTTTGTTCTTGTTTTATGAGGAATCGAAAATAATTCCTTATGTGTTACATATGGTGGTGGGTGGTATGATATCTAGAGCAACAATATCTGAACATCAAAAATCATAGTAATAACAGCAGCAACAATTCCATACAAAGAGACGAGTAAAATATATAAAAGAATCACAAAACATAATGGAGTGGTGAAATCAGGCATAGAAGGACGAAATCAACTAAAAAAACACGAAATTATATCCTGAAAAACATCACAGGAACATGAAAACTTCCATCGAGAAACACCAGGGGAGTTGTATTGATGTCATGCCGATGTCAAGCTAACTTTACTTCGAATTCGATGGGAAGTGTGATAGGAGGGATTTTCAGATATTGGGGGGATTCTGGGAATAACCCACTGCCTGCGCTTTCCCTTTGAAACTCGACATCGTAGCAGTTACAGAGAATTTCTCAAAAGTAATTCATCGTTTCTGCTCTAACAGTCGTATCCGCAGAGAGGTACAAATATATGATCCTGAATTTTTAATAAATGGCATCCAGATATCAAGGATATCGCTTCGGTAGTTTTCAAGCATTTTTAATACTCGACAACTTGCCTACGGAATTCATTTCTATTTTAGGGAGCCTCGGGGACCCACTGAATTGAAATCGAGATTGCCAGTATTTGGAAAAATTGAGGAAAATCCCCAATTTCACGTATTGGTTGGTAGCGAGGGTTAGGGCAAAAGTGAAAGCTAAAAGGGCGGATGTCAGAAGGATATCGTTCGATATACGACGACGATGAATGAACGGGTGATAAATGAGAGTGATAAAATGCTGTAAATCGTTCTTGACGGGACTCATCGCTTTTATCTGTAAATGTTTTATATCTATATATATATATTTTGACTCTAGGGCCTGTAGTTATTATTCATCTGATTTTGGCAAAACGGACTTAATCGTCCTATCATCTGATGGATTCAATGAATCTCGAATTGGTGAGAGAAAATTGAAATATTATCTGAGAGATGTTATTTAAAGGCTGCCAAAATGAATTATTGGATACTTTTCGTTCAGTTGTTTTGAAATAAATTTAAAACATAAGAAAAGCTACAATTCTCTATATGATAACAGACAAAATGTTTATTTAAAAAAAATCCATTTTTATAGGAGTGGGAGAAAGGTGAGGTCCGATTGGATTTTGATGTATGGAACGGTTATGTAAAGCCATATTCTGAACAGATTTTACTTTTATAAATTTTTCAATTTTCGAGAAACCAGAAAAAAAGTATTCAATTTGCATGGGGGAGGGGGAAGGAGTAGTCCAACTGGATTTTGATGTAGAGATAAGTTATGTAAAATCTATTCTAAACACATTTCATCATACATTTTTCGATACGATCCACAGTTTTCGAGAAAACGGGCAAAAAGTATTCCATTTGTATGGGAGAGAGGGGAAGCATTGGTCCGATTGGATTTTGATGTTTAGATGGATTATGTAGAATCCTATTCTAAATACATTTCAACTTTACAAATTTTTCAATATGACTCACCGTTTTTGAAAAAATTGAGCAAAAACTTTTTCGTTTGTATGGGTAAGGGGGGAAGGAATGGTCCAATTTTGTCCGTACAAGATCTCGGCCTAGCCATTTACGAGAAACGCAAGTG
Source organism: Chrysopilus asiliformis (assembly GCA_964034945.1). NCBI lineage: Eukaryota > Metazoa > Arthropoda > Insecta > Diptera > Rhagionidae > Chrysopilus > Chrysopilus asiliformis. The sequence goes on along the minus strand of OZ035961.1, from coordinate 84,984,390 downwards.
TGAAAAATTTCAAGTCTTTAGCTCAATCCTTTTCAGCAATACCCTGAACATGGTAAAATTAAATACGAACGTAATTAAATTAACTATGCTGCGTGATTAAATCAACTAACGACTCATTGCTGACTAAACGTTTTATAGAGATAACGGAAATGATTGGTTCGATTCGTTACAAACGATATACTAAATCTAATATACAGTAATCCCTACAACTGCGCGGTAGATACGTTCCACAAAAAGAGCGCGCAAACCGAAACCGCGCACTGTGAACCCTACTTGGTATGAAATTTTGGGGTTAGGAACATGTTTTTTTAAACGAAAATTATAAAAAAAAACGCGCAGCTGCGAAATTTTTACCGCGCAGTTCGAAATTTTTGTATTAAAAACTTAACCGCGCAGTTGCGAAACCGCGCAGTTACGAAACCGCGCAGTTGCGAAACCGCGCAGTTAGAAACCGCGCAATTGGAGGGATTACTGTACTCTTATATGATATATCATTTTAGAGTATAAAAAGTGCAGTGAGAGAAAAATATACTGTCCCAATACGGTCAGATTAAGGCATATTGTTCCCAAACATTTGTCCCGATTTTCTAAAAAAACGTTCACTAAATATGCATTTTGAACAATTTTGCTGTCGCTGTTGCTGTCGATCCATTGTAATTCTCACTTAAAACCATGAATTAGAAATGATTTAATCATTAAACACAAACAGTATAAATTGCTCTGTCCGACTGAGAAATTTTTGCCTTCCCTTATAATTCTTATGAGGTTTGGTTTAATTGGACTCTACAACCCAAATAGTTTTTGTTAATTAAAAATGTTGTCTGTCCTCATATATAGAGTATTTGGCGATTGGTCCCTGGCAATTGTAGCTTTTCTTATGTCTCTTCACTAACATTTTTAAGTTTTTTAGCCAAAAACAAGAAAAATAACATTTTTTTATCTTTCTGGACATTTCTGGGCCACAAGAGTTACTAAATATAGTAAAAAAAGGACTCCAATCTTTAGGAATTAGGATTAGGACTTCAATTTGTAGGAAAATAATAATTTATTCCCTTATTTTTAAGAATAATATAATTATTATTCGGCTATAGCTAATAAGAAAATAATATATTTATCTACTCGATTGCTGGGACTTTGCAAAAAATGAAAACAACATGAAAACTCCAATGAATTGCACATAGAACTGATAGCATATCTAAATTGTTTGCGAGCTGATGAAATTCAAATTTACCTCGGCTTGTGTGGGTGTACGTCGTACGGGTGATGCAGGTGAGCTATCGGAACTGTCTTCACTGGTTCCTGTTTGGCTACTAACTGTCGGTGTCCTTTTAAGGGCCGCAACGCGGTCAGAGGCTGGCCTTTCAGGTTCCGCGTGCTGTGCGGCCGGGGCTGCTGTGGCTGTAGGGCCACCCTTATTCTGTCGCTTAATTCGCGTGATCTCGTCATCTTCAGAGATTTGCCGGGCGGCTGGTGGGGGTGCGGGTTTCTGACGTACCGCGGCCTTTGTCTGTGCAGCAGGAGTTGGTGCCGGTGGCTCCTTTTTCTCCTTCTTCACCTTGTCCTGCTCTTGCAGTCTTTTAATAACACGCGGGCAATCGGACAGGCGAATAATGCCGCTCAATTGGCCGCGTGAAACATCTTCAGTGTCAAGGACGCGATCACGATCCTTGTTATCCTTGTCGTGGAAGCGAACATTTCGATTCTGTTCACTGTCGGAATCATTGTCGGCCTGATGGCTGCGCACGAATCTCGATTTGAACCGTGACTTTGGTGCACGTGTCGAGGGCTCATTTTCATATTCATAGTCGTAGTCGTTGCCGCCTCCGGTGCCACCACCACCACCAGTGCGACCGTATCTGGTTCCAGAATCACCGTAGCGATCGGCGGCTCCTGCGGCACGTGTCGGACGTTCGCCGAATTTGCGACCGCCCAAAACGGGTTCATCGTCGTATCCGCGCTCGTCCTGCTGACGGAATTGGGACGCCAATCGATGATCGCTCTTCGATCGCATGAGTGCTGGTTGATGGGCATTCGGGACCGATAGGTGGGATCCACTCGGGGACGCAGTACCTGTATGTGGGGTTATATTGAGATCACCAAATGTGGCCAAATTCATGACCAATTGATTGGGATCGGCGGACATTAAGAATCGGACTCGTCGACTGTAGTCGGCGCTCTCATATTCGAAATTCCTAATGAATTCGACGGTCTTCAGGAAGATCTCCTTCGTATCCATTAGTTCGCAGTCATCCCATTCGATATTTTCGTTCATATACTTGTCACCAACATCACAATTGCTCTGGATATTTGTTATCTCTAGTTCGAGATTCTCCTTAAGCGCCGTCAAATTTCTTAATTCCGTTGCCAAATAGCGATCAATTTCGGTGCGAAGATGATCTGTGCGGTCCTTGAGGGCTTTCGTCAAGCGACGGTAGATTTCGTCTATCTCCTCTGAAACACTCAGACAGTTGGTTTGTAGGCCAAGGGAATTCTTCTCGACAACTGCCAGAGCATCCTGCAATCTGTGCATACTGCGACGAACCTGAAGGAAAAGCATAATTACAATTTTTCTTCTTCTAAAAAAATGATTAATTATTATGAAATTCTGGAAACTCTGTCTAACGCGGTATCCGAATAGCGCCATTTCATCTAATGTGATTTATAAAATTTCTTCAATATTAAAACATCTCGATCCGTTTGCATCTTTTGAACAAATCGGGGAAGAACATTCCCCTCCCTTTTGAAGCTTCTTTTTTTCAGAAATCTCGCAAATCAGTTAACGATTCTTTTCACAATTGAGAAGAAAGCATAAAACTTAGAAACAAGATTTACACCATCCCACTTTAATCTCTGACCCCTGTCCTGCTATATCTTAAAACAGTGAACGAATTTTAAAAATGCTTCGACAAGCGATAGAGAATTTTTAGGTAGTACGTTTCACAAAAAAATGTACACCGTTTTTTTTTTGTCTTTCACCCCCTCTCCAATGAAAAAACCGACATACTTATAAAATGGTACCAGTCAAGTCAAAGGGTAAATTTTTGATTTTAGCACTCAAAACTTTAAAAACAAAAAAAAAAAAAATTCAAAAAAATATAGAGACATTTATCGCGCCGATAGTTCATAAAAAATAAAACAGTAACTTTCTTAAAAAACCGGCACAGAAACTAAATTGTTTTTATTATCACCGTTTGCATCTTTTGAACAAATCGGGGAAGAACATTCCCCTCCCTTTTGAAGCTTCTTTTTTTCAGAAATCTCGCAAATCAGTTAACGATTCTTTTCACAATTGAGAAGAAAGCATAAAACTTAGAAACAAGATTTACACCATCCCACTTTAATCTCTGACCCCTGTCCTGCTATATCTTAAAACAGTGAACGAATTTTAAAAATGCTTCGACAAGCGATAGAGAATTTTTAGGTAGTACGTTTCACAAAAAAATGTACACCGTTTTTTTTTTGTCTTTCACCCCCTCTCCAATGAAAAAACCGACATACTTATAAAATGGTACCAGTCAAGTCAAAGGGTAAATTTTTGATTTTAGCACTCAAAACTTTAAAAACAAAAAAAAAAAAAATTCAAAAAAATATAGAGACATTTATCGCGCCGATAGTTCATAAAAAATAAAACAGTAACTTTCTTAAAAAACCGGCACAGAAACTAAATTGTTTTTATTATCATCGTTATATTTCTTTTGAAAGGTCACTGCGCTAAAAATCACCCATTTTAAATTAATTTTAATTTGAAACCCAATTTCCACGCTATTCAAAAGTTTCCTGAGTTCAGTTTACATTGTATTTCGATGTTTTCGTATTTTTTAAGGCTTACCTGGCTGTTGATTCTTGTAATCTCACGACGAAGGATATCCATATGTGCGCTTTTACAGTCTTCGCAAATTTTCTTCTCACAATGGGCACAAGGCGATAGATAGGACTTTTCCGAGCACACATTACATCTTTCCATCACCTGGCCTAAAATTTTCAAAATAAATTAATAAGTTTATGTTTTATGGAAAATAGCTTTTGATAGTTTAGTTTTTCTTTGTTCTACAACTGCATTTGTCAATTTAATATATTGTACAAATATTCGAAATTCATTATAGGCGTAATCGACTGGCATGCTCTTTTTGCTCTAAATTTGCTCTAAAGTGGCTCTAAAGTTGCTCTAAAGTCGTTCGCTGTGAGAACTTCTGTTCGACTGGGATTTTTTGAGAGAATTGCATGTTTGAGTGACAAACGTGCTCTGAGTGCGAGGACTAAAAGATCAGTTTTCGAGCAATTTTTGTGATCTGCCGAACGTGGTCAGATTTGAATTGCTCTTTTGAGGTTAGGGCTAATAAAATCGTATTGAATTCAAAATTAAAAAGTATTCTGTATTTGATTTGTTGGATTCCTCTTCATCTAGTGAATGTATTTTGCAGTGTCAAGTTATGGAGAGAATACCAGAATGAATTTTTATTTGGTTTATGCTTCTTCTTGTTCTTTGAAAAAAGTTCGACCCCCAAGTAGAGGCACTCGAGATCTACTCGTCGAGAATACCATGCTCTACTCTGCAACAGAGTTTGCTCTGAATATACCAGTCGAATTCGTCATAAGAATAGTTTTCCAATATTCTTAATGTTTTGCCCGAAAGCAGAACTTGAAACAATAATATTGGATTCTTTAAAATGGGTGATTAAAAAAATCCATTTGTACAGGAGAGGGGGGAAGCAGTGATCTGATTGGATTTTGATGTATAGATAAGTTCTGCAAAATTCGATTCTAGACACATTTTATCTTAATAAATTTTTCAATATTCCTCACCATTTTCGAGAAAATCGCAAAAAACTCTTTCGTTTGTATGGTGGAGGGGGAAGGAATGGTCCAATTTCGCCAGTTATAGCGTACCCATTTACGAGACACATAACTTTACAAATTTCAAATTTCTAGCTCGATCTTATGGTGTTAACGGATAGAGACAGACATACGGACAGTCAAACAGACAAACGGACGGACGGATATGCGAACAGACAGATGGACAGACAGACTGACGTTGGGTTCGATGCGTTACAAACGGCATACTAAATCTGATATACTCTTATATGATATATCATATTATATATATATATTGGATATATATATCATAAAAGAGGTATTAAAATGGTAGGAGAATATCCAAATCGATTTACAGCCAATTTGGTCGATTGGGTATTCCACAAAAAAATATTTTCAATTAATTTGAAATTGGGGAGATTTTAGAGATCTGCTATTGAGTAACCTATATTTAAAAAGAAAATTACAAACATAAAAAATTGATTTATCATGCATTAGCCACCCACGCGCATTATAAAATCCTTTTTTTATTGATGATATTTTGGGGAATGAGCGAAAAAATGCCTAATCAACTGGTATATTCTAAATACCGAACATCGAGCTATACTTAAGTATGTATATTATATCATATCAGAGGGAGAATTATTTTCAGTGATTAACCCAACATAATTGTTTTTTGTAACATGTGAATTTGCGTTAAAGCTACCATAATTGAATTTTCTCTCATTTATTGATCGTATTATGAAAACGTTAGAAAAAATTAATAAAGCTCATTGAGCATAAAAAGGGTCTCAGATGAATTCTACATGCTAAATTAGATGTATTCTCGTCATAAAGCGACAAAGAGAAAAATAAACTAGGGAAATTGCAGAAAATTTTCACTTTTCACTGAACTTGGTTCATTTCAATTGATTTTCCTTTCCTTTCGCAAACCGATTTCAGTGTGAAAATAATTTCTATAAAGCGGCATGTTATATAAAGTGAGGTTGAAAAGTAATCGGTCTAGGCAAGAAATATCGCAACTAGTATCAAAGCAATATTGTTTTTTGTAAATATACTATCCGTCAAATGGCTTTTGTCAAATTGCCGCCAGGTGCATTATTTTATTTGCGAATGACTTTTGCATTTTCACAAAAATAAATAATATCGTGTAGTGATTCGATAGTTGTTTTTAAAAATGAAATTGAACGATGAGATCAACACGGAATTGAACGCTAGACTCTGGGCCTTCGGTATCAACAATAAAACATTGAACAGCTGAATTTAAGCGTGGTCGTACGCGCATTTTTATTAAAGAGCGTTCAGGCCATCCAAAATAGGTCACCAAACAAGAAATTGTCGATAAAATCCATGGTATTGTTATTGACGATCAACGAATGAAGCTGCGCAAGATTGCCGAGGCTATGCACATCTAACTTGACTGAGTGGAGAATATATTGCATAAATATTTGGGAATGAGAAAGCTCGCTGTCCGATGGGTGCCGCGCTTGCTTTCTATTGACAACAAGCGCGACCGTGTGACAACTTAAAAACAAAACCGCTATTAGAAGGACTTTTTCTCTGTTTCGTACCCATGAACGAAAAATGGATCCATTTTAACACAGTAGAAACCAAGGATCGGTTGAAACAGTGGACTCTTCCTAATGAATCGAAGCCGAAGAAAGCCAAGATGGGTCTGTCAGCCAAAAAAATCAAGGCCACTGTTTTTTGAGATGCGCACGGTATCATTCACATCTCCGGCGTATATTACGCAGAGCGGTTGGATCATTCGACGTCGATTTGAAGCGAAAGCGTCCGCATTTCTTGAAGAAAAAGGCTCCGTCACCAAGACAAGTCCGCAGGCAATTAAGTCCGCAGTCACAATGGCCAAATTTCATAAATTCATCCTCCATATTCTCCAGATTTGGCCCCTCCGACTATTATCTATTTCCAAACTTGAAGAAATTGCTTGGTTTTAAGAAATTTGGGTCGGACGAGGAGGTCATCCCTGAAACAGGGGTCTATCTTGACGGTTTCGAGAAATCGTATTATTCGGAGGGTCTCGAAAAATTGGAGAATCGTTAAATGAAGTATATCACCCTAAAAGGAGACTATGTTGAGAAATATAATGAGTTTTGCCTAAAAAAGCAGTGTTTTCTTGCTCAGGTCGATTACTTTTCAGCCCGCCCTCGTATTTTTATGAAAATATTACGACTTTTTGCTGATAATGGTAATGCCTTTCGATAAAAAAACCGAAGGATTTGAATCGGAAATTTCTTTATTTTGCCACTTGACTTATTAATCAGTTTAAAGCTCAAATGTCTAAATTTTTTTTTGCCTTACTAGAATGCGAAAAGTATGCACGGAAATTTTTCTCCGAATAAAAATTATAATCACATATATTTAAAAAAAATAAACTTTTGTTTATCAAGATCATTTACACTAAATTCGTGTGTTTTTTTATTAATAATCGGTATCAAATGTAAAAATTGGATAAATGTTTGTGTAATTTTGACATAAAAATTTGTAGTTGTTTTGACATTTTACACCAAATGCCAATAAAAACAAGTGAATTGATACAATTTTCGTATAAAAGGTTTGTTTAAATTTATTCATAAAAATCGGTAAATGTTTAAATCCTTAAATTTTTAACCAACTGGAGCTAGAAACTTGAAATTTTCACAATATGTTTCCTCCATGGCGTATACGATCACTAACGGCGAATAAGTGGGGGTTGGTGTTTTGAAACCTCGATTATTGCCATGAAACTTGCCCTTTAGGAGGCTGCGAAATGTGATTCGGGGATTTTCGGTGTCGCTAATCACGAATCTGGTGTTAAGCCCAATTCAGACTGATGATTGCGATTACGATTGCGATTACGATTGGGCTTCCTCGACCAATGCGATTAAAGCTTTCATGTCCCTATCGTTGAAAACTTGCTTTTCATTGGTCGAGGTTATTTCTGGGTTTTTTGACATAAAAAAAATGTGAAAACTTAAATCCGGAAACGATGAGTATGCAAGTTAGTTCTCATAATTAATTTAACATATGGTTCACATCACATAAATTAAATGATTTTCCTTTGGTGGTAAATTGTACAAAAGTCAGTCCAATTGAAGTATGAATGTTTAAATATCATCTCTGAAAACGACATCATGTCTTAAGTGCATACACACTTACACACTCAAACAAATTTATGATATATGACAAATATACATACATTTGTTATTACTGTTTATCTTACAAATGTCACTATATTTAAATTTTAATTGTCTCTGGGATTTAAAGTCCCATTAAGACTTTTTCGTTTATTCAGTATATGAAAACATGTTTGTCTTACCAGATGTTGGATCAGGAAGTTCACCCGTTATCTCAATATGTAGCTCCAGGAAGCGCTGTAGTGTGACATTTGTAGGGAATGCCTGAACTCCCTGATAGGGAATTCGATGCTCCGCTCGACATTCCGGACATTTTACCTAAAAAAGAAAGTTTCATTCATATGAACATTTATTAGACTCTCGAAAAGTTCATTTACTCAAATTGCAGTAAGATTTAATCGCATTTACAATCCCCATTTGTAATTTATTATGACTATAATATCATTAAAGTTAATGTTTCATGACGACACATATGAAAAAAAATATCATTTTTATATCGGTTTTTCATATCATTATCATTTTTTCGACATACACTCAGAAAATAGAGTAAAAGTCGTCGACTTGCGTGCGCCGTAATTCGCTTCTTGCAGGAAAATGTTCACCTGTGTTAGGAAAAGTACAAGTGTGTCAACATGTGGCCGGAGAAATTCAAAAGTTAAACCTGCAGCAAGTAAAGTAGAGCTTAAGCAGTTGCACGTGTTGACCTAAGATAGGTATTGTAGTGTCATGTAATGGATATTTCTGTCTGCCTGCTACAGGCCAGATTAGACTTGCCGAAAAGTTGACTTGGATCAGCTTTATAATTTTTCTAAGTGAAGACAGACTTTTTTTCTATCAGATTTTTTATAGTCTATATAAGGCGCCGTTTACATCTGATATTTTATTCCACGAATTTTATTGTACGACACAAAATTCAGAAATTTATTAATGAAAGGCGCCGGAGCTGTAATTTTTTCATATAAAACCGACAGAATAAATTCAAATTTTTAGTTTAGGCTGACAACAGAAGTTGATTTACGTTGCAATCTCGAGGAAATTTGAATATATTAAGATAGAGAGCACAAATCTGGTGGTCGTAAAAAGTGAGGCTAAGTTCCAAAATGGGTGAAATCGGACTATTATTTCTCCCCTCCTCGATACAAATGAAATGGTTTTTGGGTCGTTTCTGAAAAATACTGCTTTGCTACGAAATGGTTCTAAAGAATTCATACTTTGGATTCTAATTAGAAATCCAAAAAATCATTTGATTCGGAAGACTGATTTTTTATGCCAAAAATCATGAATGCAAAAAATCTTGCTTAAAGTTAATACACACAATATATAGCAAAAAACAATATATGCAAAAATTTACAAGTATAAAGTGAAACATAAGTCCCATGTAGAACGTCTTGGGAAAGGAAAAGAGAAGACAGTTTCGAAAAAAAGTCATAAAACCATCAGGCAACAGTTTTATTGTGGGATTTTCTCCATCTCGTACATATTTTTTAATACAACTCGACTATAATTGAAACCTTTTAGAAATCTTTCTATTTTTATTGTCCAAGCCCAAGAACCTGCCTGCCCAAGAACCGATTTTTTAATAAACTTAACTATTGTTCACGATTTGAGGAATTTTTTGAGGCTCAAAAGGACCTTGCAAATTGAAACGTTTAAAACCCGAGGTTTCACCGTACATTTTTGTATATAGTTGCACTATCGCAAAACAAAACAAAATATAAGTGTCGCAAATCGTTAGTCTGAATGGGGCTTAACAAGGATTTCCAGACGACATGGTCTTACGATGCAGTTATCCAATTCGATATCATACAGTCATCCAATCATCCAATTCGATTCTCCCTAAATCGAGTATCAAAAACTGCGAAAAATAAGTTTAAGTTAGGGTGACCATTTTTTTGTTTGATATAAGCCCGGGACAGACTACCGGTGAAGAGCGGGGAGGGTAGGAGGGGGTGACGAAGTGTAAGAAAAATTTCAATTTTTGGAAATTAATATTGAAATTTTTGAAAGCACGATCACAGGGAAATGAGAATGTTTTAAGTTTTGTTTCTATTTATGATTATATAAAAAATGTTGTCGGGTTATGGGTGTTTATACCCGTATGGTGAAACCAAAGGGTATATTAAATTTGCCTTACCGTTTGTAACGCCAAGATCCCGTCATCACACACAAAAATGAATTACACCAGTGTGTTTAGAATGATAAAAATAATTAATTTCTGCATGTCCGTCTGTCTGTCTGTCTGTCCGTCTGTGGCGCGGATTGCGGGCGCACGGATTGAGCTAGAGACTTGATAGTTTGCACAGATCCGGTTTTCGTAAAATGCGAGGCTAAGTTCGTTAATGGGGAAAAATGGACCATGGACGAACAAAAACGATTTTTGCGAATATCTTAACAACGGTGCATCTTATCAAAAAAGTGCAAGAACAAAAGTTGTTTAGGACATGATTCTACATTAAAGTTCCATACATCAAAATCCAATTGGAACAAGTTTTAAAAAAATCTTGTTGGAAAGTTTGACTTCAAAGTGGAATTTTGATACAACTGTTTGCCGTTCACTTAAATCACCATACGGGTTTTCAATAGTTGCCAGATTGGCAATTATAGCTTTTGTTATGTTTTCTATTTTCAAAATGCACAACGAAAACTGCCGCAGTAAAAACTTTTAGAAACAAACATCCCGTTATTGAAAATTATTTAATGAAATGCGCCGCAGACGAATTTCTTGAAGAATAATGCGCTAGAGGTAGTAATTTCTGAGGAAACTGCGTCGCATGCGAAAATCCGGGATTAATTTTTTTAGTATTAAAGAAATTACAACACTAGATTGGATAATTCCGGGACAAAACATTCCTAAATCCGAGACGTATGGTCATTGGTCATCCTAGTTAAAGTACAATTTTACGTATGTTTCCCACACATATCAATATTTCGAAAAGAGCTGTAATGATCTTAATGAATTTTCAAAATTGATTGGAGAAAAAGTCATCGTGGTATGAGCCCCCTTAAATTGCCCTTCTCTTCCTTTGGCCGAATCGAACGAGTCGATAGCAAAATCCACCCATTACTATCACTACTGACTATCGTTACTGACTAGGCTACATAACAACGCTAACACCTCTTTTTATGTCGACAAGTAAGATTTAATAACAATTTTAAGCACCTATTAAAATGTATATGACAGGCATTTAAAATTCCAGAATAATTAAATGTCGATGTAAATGAAATCGGATCGAAAAATTCAATTAAAAATTTATAAAACGGGAAAGATTTGATTTGGAAATGTTCAAATTGAATGAATTTTCCATAATATGAATATTTACAGCAATTTTAACATATCTAAAAATGTTTTCACCCATATTTAATTTCAGTTTGAAAATAATGTTGACCAGCCACAAATTAAATATGTAAGCATAAAATCGGATATTCAATATAATGGCGAAATTATTAATTCATCTCACACGTGAAATGTTGAATAAATCATTTAAAAACCATTACAATTGGCCATTTTAATGCGGGTATAAATATCGAAATGATTTTATTAGTTAAATTAATACGTATGTAATTAGAATTTATTTTTAAACTATAATTGAAAATTCGAATTAATACAATGAGGGTATTTAATAAACGAGGTACTTATGAATACTATTAAAATGTGAAATACTAATCAGATTGTTTTTTATGTGCAAATTTTACGATTTTCACGAAACTCATTTGTTTTATAAAATTATACCTTGCGAACGGTTTAACGTAAATACTTTAGGGTTTCTGAGGTTTAGCAAATTACCATTATTAAAAAAAAATGGTGCTTGCGAATTTAATTTTATAACAAAATCTCTTCAGAAACCAAAAAACATGTATTGGTAAACCCATTTGTTAAAAACTTTTTTTTACTGAGTTTTTTCCTGAAACTATTTTTCTTAGATGGTAAATTCAATTCGCTGTTTGTTTAGAATCATAAAAAAATTGATTTTCGTATGTCCGTCCGTCTGTACCCGTCTGTAGCACGGATTGAGCTAGAGACTTGAAATTTTATGCAGATTGGTTTTTCGTAAAATGCAAGGCTAAGTTCGTTAATGGGCAAAAATGGACCCCCGGTACGGACGAAAATGTTTTTTGCAAATATCTCAAAAACGGTGCATCTTTCAAAAAAGTGCAAAAATAAAAGTTATTTAGGACATAATTATACATAAAACTTCCATACATCAAAATCCGATTGGAATAAAGTTAAATAAATCTTTTTGAAAAGTTTGACTTCAAAGAGGAATTTTGGCACAAATGTTCGAATTTTGATACGAATATCACCATACGGGTCTCCAATGATTGCCAGATTGGCAATTATAGCTTTTGTTATGTTTCTTACAATAAAATCTATAATAAGATTTTGGTAAGTAAGTTTTACTGTTACCAGTAAACGTTAGTAAGATGTCAGAATATTTTACTTTTTTAGCCCCAGTAAACAATTTTTTTCAGTATTTTTAAGATTTAAGATTTTACTAATTTTATGTTTGGTCCCAGTAACATCATTTTTTTCTTGATGCACAAATTATATATTAAATTTATATTAAATGTAAACAAGATTTAAGGCTGTTAAACATTACTGGTATTCCAGTAAAAATCACTAGGCGGCCAGTAGAAAGTTACTGGGGTTACATTAACCCATTTTTCGCCAACTAGTAAGAATTCGTACTACAACTTTAAATGTTCATCAAAATTCATTAAATTACTTTTTCATTGATTGCAGTGCTAATATAAATTCTTTAATCATTTGAGTGTAAAATGAAAAACGTGTTGATTAGATTTTCCTACAAAACAGACAAAAAACCTTTACATAAACATACATAAAATACCTTGCTTTTTGCCGTTTGCAAAAATTCATAATTTTTGTTTATTTTTTCGAGGAATGGACCGCGAGGCGGTATGGGGTCGAGCCCTTAGCTTTTTTTTTTATTCCATAATCAATAAAAATGTTCTCCTTTTTCTGAAAAAATACCACATTTTGAGTATATCAAAGTATTAGCTAAGTATTCGCCGTTGCTAAGAATTTTTACCACAATTTTCCGTAAAAACTGTTGGTCGGAAAATTCTGCAACTTTTTGAAAGTCATATTTGACCCAAAACGGTCGTCCAATTTGCGTTATAAATTACAGTAAAACTCACTAGGAGTAAAAATTACTGGAAGCCCAATAAAAATTTAAGCAAAATATAAATAACTAGCTGGGATACCCGTCGTTGCCGGGTTATGTTGGAGCTAAAATTCAGGCCAATCGGCTAGGTAGTTTCCCTGCGAAAGAGTAACATAGCGCAAAAACTAAGTTTCGAGATCACTTTACCCCCTCCCCTTACTCCCTTACCCCTCGCGCTACTTTTTCGTATGCCTATGTTGGAACCAGAACTACCACAGACACTCATGCCAAATTTCAAGTCAATCGGTTCAGTCGTTTTTGAGTGAAAGAGGAACAGACAGACAGACAGACAGACAGACAGACAGACAGACATCAACTCATTTTTATATATTAGTATGATTTTCTTAAGACTTTTTGCCGTCTTTTATAATTCAAGTTTATTCGTCGTTGTGCAAATACTTCGGTCAGTGCTAGTAGAAGCCAAGACTATAGGATAATTTCTGTAGTAATTCTTTATTGACTTTCGGGTAAAACCGATAGAATTTTTACTGGAGTTCCAAGCAAAGTAGACTGGGGTTGCGTACTAAAATCTACTTTAGTTTCCAGTAAAATGGAGCGGGATACTCAACACAGTTTGCTAGAAATCCAAGTAAAATTTACGAGAGATTCGGGATACCTCAATTAAAAAAAAACAACTACTTGGTATTCATTAAAATATACTCAGGTTGTCCATTAAAAAAATATTTCAGCACAATTTACTATTATCTCAATTAAATTTTACTTGGGGTTCAAATAAATTTCTTTGTGTAACTACCAGTTTTCCAGTTTCAAATCATTACTGGGATGGAAGAAAAATTCACAATTACTGCGATTAACATTAAATATAATGTTATTAACAGTAACAAAATTTTTACTCGGATTCGAGTAAAAAAAAGTTTAGAATGTAAGGAAAAAAATCTGAAAAACGGAGTAGGTACGCTTATTTTATAGAGTTTTGTTTCTTCAACATCTACACTCAGAAAAATGCCCAGGTCAACTTTTTGTCACGTTAACTCTGACCGCTAGCTGGCTGACAGAGGTTTCCATTACATGACATTACATCCTCAAAATGCCTATCTAAGGTCAACTCGTGCAGCTCCCAAGGCCCTACTTCACCTGCTGGTGGCTTAATTTCAGAATTTCTCCGGTCACAGGTCAACACAAGTTTTACTTACCCTCATGCAGGCGAACGCGTGCCTGCCCGAGGCCAATTACGCCGTATGTAGGTCGTCGAGTTAGCCTCCATTTTTCTGAGTGTATGATTTCAATCCAATACAAAAAATCATGCACTAACGGGTTAAACAAAAAAGGGCAATAAAGGTTCATAGAACTTTATTAAAAAAAATTGTTCTTAATATTAATTTTGCCAGTTGGTATAATTTTTAATAACTACCCCATAGTTTCCTAATTCCTTTTACTAACAATAAGTAATTAAAGTCACGATGCGTTTAAATTTTAAAGAGTTAACGGATAATCTTCAGGATTTCATAGATCCACCCAATTCCCATTAAGTGTTATTTGGTAAAATGGGGAAAAATCATTTCTTACCTGTCTCCTGACGTAGTCGACCAGACCCTCCATGCAGGGTTCCATACAGAATGAATGCTGGCATGGTAACAATTTGGGGTTACGATACCTATCCAGGCAAACGCAACAGGTTAGCAATTGTTCAAACTGCTCCATTTCTCACTGAAAAGAAAAAAAAAGAGAACACAAAAAATTTAAGTTAAGTGGAATCGAAAGAATGAAATGTTTCAATCAATTAATCGATCGGATGCCTTCCAATCGTAATGTTGTACGAGTAATAATACTTAAGAAAATAAATCTCGACTTATACCTGTGAAAAGGTATAGAAAGGAGTTAAAACATAAAGACGAAAAAATGAAGGAAAATTATAGGGTAAAAAAAAGTTAAGTTTACTTTTATTTCTATATCTTTTTTTCGATGGGAGAAATGGGGGAGAAAGAAAAAAAGGTCACTACCACTGACCGTCTCTGTTTTGTAAAAATCGAATCAGAATCAAAAGCCCACCACTAACAATGCCACACCCCATTCCCCATTCACATTGTTTTCCATTCATTCAATCAATGAACATTTTTTCCTTTTAGTATATTTTTTTTTGTTTTGTTTCGTTCTTTGCCTCTTTTTTTCTGGGAAAAGCGGAAAAGGCTAATCTTAAAATAAGGAACGTGTCTAACGAGCAGAAGAATTTCCTATTTCCTTCATCCATTACAATTGAATGACATACCTTTAGGTTTTATGACCTTTTACCAAACAAAATGAGCATAACAAATTGTTGTGGCTCGGCCTTCAAATTATGATGTGGTAAATTAGAAATGCTTGAAAACGGGAATAACTTTATTCCGAAATGAAACATTTATTTATGATTAATATCGCAATTTTACAAGATTAATATTTGAAATATTAAGAGGCCGTCAGCGAATTTTGATATTATAATTTACTGAGGATGGGAAAATTTTCCAACAGATCTGAAATTCACCGAAGGATATAAAGCCGAATTAGATGTGCGAGGATTTGATATTATTCCCTCTAGGGTCATAGTATCACATTTAGGGCTTATGAATTAGGCGATAGAAGATAGGTCAGGTAGCTTTATGTAACTATCTATATATGTATAAGTAGGTGTTGCTACTTGTATACGAATTCGGCGAAAAGGTTGCATAGAGCCTAATAATGTCTACGTTATGCGGTAACATCTGAACAGGTTGAATTATTTGGTGAATGATTAAATCTAGAAGCCGTTGATATATGCATGAATTACCTTGTCAACATCTCTGTTAAAGGATTTAATACATATTATTATGAAATTTGTATTTTTAGGGTGAATGTGTAAAATATGAGCTTACAAAATATTTGAAATTTTCATTTGTTTGAAATATGTCGTTTTCAACTATAAAGATCGATATTTTATAAACAAAATTTTGATTAAAAGTTTCAAATAATTTGCAAGCTCATCTTTCCCACATTTACCCTAAAAGAATGTCTATAATTATATCTAACAAGTTTTTGTGCCCACCCTTGACGAGTCTATGTATCTTTCAGAGACGATTGGGGGGTTAACTTACGCTGATTCAAAAGAACCTTTTCGGATACATCTTTTGGCGCTTACAGGTTTTAAATCGGTGGCCAAATAAAATTTTGGTCATCGTTTGAAATTTTTGCTGAATTTTTTTGTTAAATTATGAATTTTTCGGGTAAACAAAAAAATGAATTTCCTAGTATGGTCATCGGCAAATGGCGGAGGGGGAGGGGGGGGGGGCAAGAAAGGGCACAACAATCATATTTTGAAACTTTAACACGTTGACTGCCAGACCAATTTTGCAAAAATGTGAGGGAGATGCCAATACATGTAGACGTATGTAGAATGTACGTATGTATGAATCTATGTATGTATGCATGTAGATTGTAGACCCAGCTATCGAAAATGATAGCCTTGGCCGCTCATGAATTAGTGCCAGTTTTCACTGGCTATCAAAAATGATAACCATGGCAGTCAATGTGTTAAAGATATTTTAACGTGGCCCAGTGCGAGGCCGGAATCCGAAGGTCGAGAAGAAGTGTGGTCGAGTACGAGGAGGCCAAGGGCCGGCCAGTAGGAAATGGTCGGACCGTGGAGCGGTCAGGGGTGAAGCCCATAATGTAGTAACAATTTTCAAGGACTGTAATATTCTAGGGAAAAGCCACAATTTCTAGGGGCCAAAAAAATTCATTTGTATGGGAGAGGGAAGAAGGTGTGGTCCAATTGAATTCTATTGTCATATTCTTAAGATATTTTGTCTTTATAACTTGTTCGATAAGATGCATCGTTTTCGAGGAAGTTGAAAAAAAGTATTCCATTGGTATGGTTGGCGGGGGAAAGAGTAGTTCAACTGGATTTTGATGTATAAGCTATGTAAAATCTTATTCTAAAGACATTTCATGGGAATGGTCCGATTTTGAACCTTCAAGAACTTAGTATAGCCATTTACGGAACTATACAAAATTTCAAGTCTCTAGCTCAATCCTTCCGAAAGTTATGGTATTTACGAACAAATTGGCAGACAAACAGATACAGACAGGTACACAGACAGACGAACGGACATGCGGAGATCAAAGACTTTTGTCATCCCAAACACCCTGGTGTGGTCCGACGATTGGTTCGGTGCGTTACAAATGGTATATTAAATCGAATATCCATTTATTTTACTAACATCTGATTATAGACTAGGTAAATTTGTTGTTGTGTTTTTTACCCCTCTTTGCCCCTTGAAAAGGATGCTTTTTACCCCTTGAAAAGGTGGTGGGCACAAAATAATGATGGTAACCTAATTTATATTCATGTCAAAATGAGACGTCAATCATAATCATACACGGCTGGTATTGTGTTGCGTACGTTACATATTTACAATGATTCGCGGACAATTTATCGTGAACAATTTATCGTAAAACAATTTATCGTGAACAATTTATCGTAAAACAATTTATCGTAAGAACAATTTATCGTAAGAACAATTTATCGTAAGAACAATTTATCGTAAGACAATTTATCGTAAGAACAATTTATCGTAAGACAATTTATCGTAAGAACAATTTATCGTAAGACAATTTATCGTAAGGAATATTATTTTTACAAATTCGGGCGCAAATAAATTGTTCTTACATATATATATATTATATATATATTATATAATTGTTCTTACATATATATATATATAATATTACATATATATATTATATATATACATACATACATACATACATATATATATATATATATATATATATATATATATATATATATATATATATATATATATATATATATATATATATATATATATATATATATATATATATATATATATATATGTGTGTGTGTGTGTGTGTGTGTGTGTGTGTGTGTGTGTGTGTGTGTGTATGTGTGTGTGTGTGTATGTGTGTGTGAGACGAAACATCATTAATTTATCCCCCCTCCCCCCTACCCTCCCCAACTCCCCCTTCCCCCTCCCCTCCCCTCCACAACTCCCCCTTCCCCCTCCCCTCCCCTCCACAACTCCCCCTTCCCCCTCCCCCACCCCTCCACAACTCCCCCCCCCCCCCTTCCCCTTCCCCCTCCCCATCACCCCTCCCCCTCCCCCCTCCCCCCCTTCCCCCTTCCCCCTTGCCCCTTGCCCCTTGCCCCTTGCCCCTTCCCCCTTCCCCCTCCCCCTTCCGCCCCCCCCCCCCCTTCCACCCCTTCCCCCACCCCTTACCCCTTCCCCCGCCCCTCCCAACCCATCACCCACCCAACCCATCATCCACCCGACCCATCTCCCCAACACTTCCCACAATAATCTTGTTCTTACGATAAATTGTCTTACGATAAATTGTTCTTACGATAAATTATCTTACGATAAATTGTTCTTACGATAAATTGTCTTACGATAAATTGTTCTTACGATAAATTGTTCTTACGATAAATTGTTCTTACGATAAATTGTTTTACGATAAATTGTTCACGATAAATTGTCTCACGATAAATTGTTTACGATGAATTGACCGGCACCCATTTACAATATTCTACCATTGTTTCGTAAGAAGTGCCCCTACTTATTTCTGTAATCTGCCTCTACACGATATTAGCACGACTTTACTCAATTGTGGAGTTTAATATGAATAGATGTTGAGTTAACATCATCTTTTGTGGCACATACTGTTGATAGCTACTTAGCTCTGGTGAAACTCAAGACCTGAGCTAAGAGATAGGTATGAAATACTTAAAAGTACCTGCGCTATTCGTACTTATACCCAACAGTGTACTAAATTCATGCTTATGGCTTCACATCAGGTAAGTTTACTCTCCGTCTTACGCGAGGATTTTCATACATAGATAAGTGAAGCATCAATAGACTATTCGTTTTAATAATAATAATAATAAATGGAAAAAACTTCGAATATGGTTTCATGATGTGTAATTTTCACCTGACAATTCACAATTCATGCCACTTCTTTTAGCATAATTACTTATATATATATGAATGAATTCAGATCGTTCATAATCGACGTAAACAATTCTATTACATTGTATCACTTAATTGTGAATACACTCAAGTGTTTTGCTGTTTTGCACTGAAAATGAATTACGATTTATTTTCAGGTTTTCGGATAAAAAAATTTATGATATTATTCAGATATTTCAGATAAAGGTGTTTCTTCTGAGAATTTCTAAAAAACATATTAATGCCTAATTAGAAGTTTTTTGTTATTAATGCCATGGAAACTCATATTTATTTATTTTTCAACATCAAAATTAAAACGCAGCGATTTTAAATGTACTACAAACCTGTTAGAAAGTAATAAATTAGTTAGCATAATGTTATTGTAACGTTACATTATTGCAATCACAAAAAATTGGCATTTTAGGTTACCGCCACGTTTCTGCAACGATACTGTTCCATTTTGGTAATCGAATCTGAATTCAGCCACTTGGGATTTTTTTCCGAATCTGAATTCCGCCACTTGGGAATATAATTTGAAAAAAAAACGCACATTTTCCATCAATTGTATCACTTTTTTTTCAACAAAAAGGCCATACTAAGTGCAAACAACTGAAAAGCTAGAAAAACGAGATTTTTGAAGAAATTTTTTGGGATTTTTTTGCGAATTTTTTGGGTGACGTTTTTAGGGATTTTTTTGGGAATTATTGGTGTGAGGAAGGTAGGAAGGCAGAGGAGGGAAAATTCCTGTCTCTACCTTTTCCTTCACCACTATTTTCCACCATCTTCCCACCCTTTCTCGTTCCGTATATCTTCCCTGTTCCACCCTCCCCTTTCCACTCGTCTATGACCCCACAACCCTTCCCCATGTTCTCCTCACACTCATATTCCCCACTCCCGCCTTGGCCCACCCCTCTCGCCCGTCTTTCACACTTCCCCTCCCATTCTTTCTTTTAAATTGTTGAAGAAGCTAACAATATTTCTGATGTGTTCGCGAGAACTCACAAAGGATTCATTAAAACTCATGAGTATGAGCAATTAAAAATTATCAAATACTCACCGCCATGAGTAAGAGCTTTTGTCTAAAAATTTCGTTCACTGTTCACGAGGAGAATAAATTTACTCATGAGCATAACTAAATGAGTATCCCTGAATTAGCATTTCCAAACTCTGCCTGTAATGAAGCTGAACACAACACAAAACATCTCATCTCGATATCTCAAACAATGTAGAATCTAGTGGGCTAGAGGGTTTGACGGGATGAGTCCACGGGGGGAAACTTACAGCGGCACCCGATCAAAAATGAACAAATCTCTTTAGAATGGTCAGAATCGATCAACCCAGTACAGAGTTGTGAGTGAACATAAATAAATCTATCAGTTGTGATCAACACGAAACTTTCCTCTGCAATATTTAGTTTCGGAAAAATATATCTCGAGAACTGTTAAGGGAAAAATGCAGGAAATTATATTTTCTTTGAATTTTTTATGTGTGCGTGTTTTCTCCAAAGCGCGTAGTTTCCGATAAATTTTCAAAACCCTTAATTTTTTGAAATACGTTGAGAACCGTTGAAGATAATAAAAACCTTTAAAGCAAAAAATGTTAAATTTTGTCACATTTTTTTTCCCAAAAGAGTATAAATTCCAAGAAATTTTCAAAAATTCTCAAAAGTTGACAGAAAATTACGGTTTTTAAAAAAAAAAAACTCATGTACCAACATTTTCAAGTTGCTAGCTCAACGCGTTCTCGAGTGATTTTAGATACGTAAAACGAACAGACCGACTGACAGGCAGACGGACTGACCGACAAACAGATAGACAGACAGATGCACGGACATCCTCATAATTTTGCCTGAAACGGATTTCGTACTGATCAGAATGTCTCTATCCAACCCTGTTCTCGAGTCGATTTCCGTCTTGAATACAATACTTTCACTCTACAGCAGAAGAAAGTGCAAATGCATAGGATTCGAATTGGGAATTTTTGCTTTTTGGAAGTCGGTTAACAAATCAAATATAAATGGATATCAAAATAGATTTCTGAGAACAGGGAATTCAGCGACCATGGTTGCAAACACAGAAAAAGGGTTGTCAGCAGCGTTGTCACTATTTCACCAGTGTTGTCATTTTTACATGAATAACAGACATCCGTTCGTACAATAAAATGTTCGGTCCTATTTGTAGCTTTTGGCATAAAACTCAGATTCGAATTTTGAAAAAAACCATTATTTAATTAATTAAATGTTTCTCTGAGTTAGTTAAAGTTTCCAAAATCAAATGGCAAAAACAATTTTTATGACCTAATTTCGCGCCGCGCACATTATCAACTATATGAGGTTTAAATAATAGTCTAAAATAAATAAAACACACAATTTAATGCTTTTCTATTCGAGTTTTCTTTAAGAATTCAATGCTTAATTCCCAAGTTATACGGCAGCTACAAACTGTGACGTAATATTTAAAAATAGATATAGTTAAATGTTTATGAGAATTAGAAATAATAAAAAAATTAAAATGTACAAGAATACGTCATTTATTTCGCTGAAAACTCATCGATGAAAATTTGGCTAATATCCAGTAAATAATTTGCCAAAAGACAAATTATTATCTAAATGATTTTAATAAAATTTAGCAGAACAGGTGCACAACAATTTTCTATTATTAATATTATTGAAAAATGTTTAAATATAATTTCTAAAATTTCTTATGATATTGCTGGACTGTGTGCTGGACTCATAAATCGAAATGGATTAAAGAAAAAAATTTAAAAAAATTTAAAAAAAGCTTTCGCTTAAAAAAATGTACTGAAAAGAAAAAAATTGATCGAAAAATAAAAGCGAGATAAATATTTATTTTATTTTTTATGCCTTTATCTCGCTTTTATTTCTGATATACACCGCCCAAACAAAATTCCAAGAACCCCCGTTGAGATTTTTCACGGAAAATTAGAGGAAAATTGTATTCACATTATCCTAATAGGAATTTCCGTTATCCTTACAGACTTCTTATCGTCAGAATGGGATTCAGCGATCCCAAAAAAACTCCCATATAAGATTTTTTTTGGGACATTTGAGGAAAAGGAAAATCACGTTACCCTTACAGGACCTTCTGTTATCCTTACAGACTTATGAAGACCAGAATGGAATTCAGTGACTCCAGAAATTCTTAGATGAGATTTTTTTCGGAACATTTGAGGAAAAGGATAATCCCGTTATCCTTGCAGGACCTTCCGTTATCCTTACAGACTTCTTATCGTCAGAATGGGATTCAGCGATCCCAAAAAAACTCCCATATAAGATTTTTTTTGGGACATTTGAGGAAAAGGAAAATCACGTTACCCTTACAGGACCTTCTGTTATCCTTACAGACTTATAAAGGCCAGAATGGAATTCAGCGATCCCAAAAAACTCCCATATAAGATTTTTTTTGGGACATTTGAGGAAAAGGAAAATCACGTTATCCTTACAGGACCTTCTGTTATCCTTACAGACTTATGAAGGCCAGAATGGAATTCAGTGACTCCAGAAATTCTTAGATGAGATTTTTTTCGGAACATTTGAGGAAAAAGATAATCGCGTTATCTTTACAGGACCTTCCGTTATCCTTGCAGACTTCTTAAGATCAGAATCGGATTCAGTGACCCTAAAAATCCTTAGATGAGATTTTTTCCGGAAAACTTGAGTAATATCTTGACAGCACCTTCCGTTATCCTTACAAGGACGAAGTAGTGCAAATATTGAATTATCATCCGAATTACGTATCTATGCAAGATTTCAAGTGAAAGTGGATGAAAATTAGATTACAAGATTTTGCGCTGACGAACAGACAAACACGAAAGTAAATAAAAGCTTTAAAAAAATGTTGGAATATCTGAAAAATTCAGGTCAACCCACAAATTTAATCAAATATTAAACATATTAAATTCTTAAATGTTTTTAAAAATAAATAGTAATCCCGATTCACACAGTATAAAAGAATTTCACTTAGGTGTTTAACCTCTGATAATAAATTAATAAAAATAAATTCTGAGATACACAAAAAATGATATTTTTAATAAACAAACATAAATTATACGCTGAATACATAAACCAATTTAAATCATGACACTTTTGAAGAAAAATATTCCGTTTCAACTCATTAATTTAATGTGAAGTTTTCCTGCTTCAAACTTTCGCCAAGTTTTCAATTTTGTGAAATTTGAAAATCTGTTTTGGTTTTTCCGCTCAATACATTTACAAATGAAAATACCTGACGAGAAATTTAGCAACAACAAAGAGAACGAAACCGGGAAATTGTAACGATATGCAAATAAACGTAAAAATTTGAGAGCTCAAGTACAATGTCCTCATAAAAAATTTATTCGAGGAGAAATGACTGTTATGGGCACATTTAAACAAATACAGATAAGAATGATGCCAGAAAAGATTCTCAAGTGATATTTTGTGCCTCAATATAAAAAAATGCTATGTGCAAGCTATATAAATCTATGCGAATTGTTGCCTGTTTATTTTCCTTGAATTTTTTCAAAAGGTATTTTATTTTATTTCATTTTCCTTCCGGGTTTAAGCAATCAAGCATAACAACCCACCACGAAACGGAAGATTTTATCTCAGTTAAATTCAATTTTTAATGGCAGAAAATATTTTTTTTATTTAGTTTAAAATTACAGCTTTACAAGATCTGTGTTATTCACACATATAGTAAATGTATGCCTACCACATTTAGAATTGCTGATTTCTATGCTTGAAGGATTTTATAATAAAATTTTATATTCAAGACGAGCCCCTCCGGGCAACCGAAAGTCCTTTTTCCACGTTTCTCGCTCTTTCCGAGCATAAAATTGTATTTTGTCTGACGATTCAAAATAGCTACGAATTTTTCCTCGTGTTTTTTTTGTATATTAGCTGATTAAAGATTAATAGTATGGCGGTTTTAATAGAGCCCCAAGTGATTTTCCCTACATTCGGTTTTATGGATTTCACGAAGGATAATTAATGCAATAATATTACATTGAAGGATGTCTTTTGTGTGCCCATTGGGTCTCATATTTGCCAAGGAAATTACATTTCTATAAGCCTTTTCGTAGCGTGGAAAAGATTTTCAACTGAGTTAGGCACTTGGCACACCGAATGCGAATTCGCACCGCATTGCGAAAAAGTTCAAGTTTAGCACGCGATTTTATATCATATGTCATCTACATGAGTTCTAATTTTGTATTATCTACATGAGCTCTAATTTTGTATTAATGGGGTCTCCGCAAAATTGCGGTATCTGCAAAATTAGAGCTCATGTAGATGACATATGATATAAGATCGCGTGGTAAACTTGAACTTTTTCGCAATGCGGTGGGAATTCGCATTCGGTGTGCCAAGTGCCTTACTCTGAAAGTACGGCAATATAAGGACTGTATCGAAAAGTATGGAATCACTTAAAATTGTTAATTTTATGGTACTGGGACTCACTAAAATTGAAATGTTAGTTTTGTAGCATTGCGAATGAGTCATACAACACGTATAGTATAGTATTTTTTTCAAATCAGTATTTTTCTTTAAAATGAAAGGACTTTCGCCGCAGCAAAGAAAAAGAATTGTGGACAGATGGGTTCAACAAAAAGGAATCTCCATGCGGAAGATCGCCACTTTAGAGCACGTCAGCTATAAAGCGGTGAACAACGCCATTAAAAAATTTGGACAGGAGTTGTCCTTCGAAGACAAACCAAAATCTGGCCGGAAACCTGGTCCAAGTCGCCCAAAACTGGACCTAAAAATTTGTGCTGCCATCAAAAATAAACGGAGTGCTTCTGTTAGGGATGTGGCGAAAAAATGTGGAACTACGGTCGGTATGGTTCAACGAGCTAAGAAGCGGAATGGGCTAAGAACCTACCGAAAGCAACGGCTACCGAAACGGACTCAAAAACAGGCAGCTTGTGTGAAACCTCGTCTCAGAAAACTTTATGACACTGTCTTAACCAAAAAACAGCAGTGCATAATCATGGATGACGAAACTTACGTAAAGTTGGATTATGCTTGTCTACCCGGACCACAGTTCTACACAATTCGGAAAGGGGAAGAGGTTAATGAAGCCGAGAAGTCCATTCGAGTCGAAAAATTTGGGGCCAAGGCGATGGTTTGGCAGGCAATTTGTGAGTGTGGCCTGAAATCATCGCCATTCATAACAACAGGCACTATAAATACAGATATTTATATCAAAGAGTGTCTTAAAAAGCGATTGTTACCGTTAGTTAGGAAACATGAAGGGAGCACTCTGTTTTGGCCAGATTTGGCGACTTGCCACTATGCCAATCGGACCAGAGAATGGATGGATGCGAATGGTTTGGATTTTGTGAAGAAGGAAATGAACCCGCCAAACTGACCTGAGATTCGAATAATGAAGAGGAACTTGCGGACGAAGTTCCAGGCCTCGGAATCTTTGGACCAATTTAAAAAAGATTGGTTGAAAGGGTCCAAAATGGTCTCAAACAAGGCTGTCCAGAACCTTATGAGCAGCATTCGACGGAAAGTGCGAAAAATAGTCAAAAAATAAAAATAATTGACTTTTTTTTCTATAAAAATATTTTTAAATGTACAGACAATAAGTGATTAAGCAAGTGCGATACAAAATAAAACTTTTATAAAAAGTAACAACGCTTTTTTCATGATTCCATACTTTTCGATACAGTCCTTAGTTGGAGTGATTCAATTTAAAAACAATGGGACGATTCCATTCCATAACATAGCATTATTTCACCCTCAGTATAGGAATGTCTCCAGTAAAAACTAGGAACGGGTGCTATTTTTGTAGTCCATTCTTCTATCAGCTTTTATTTTTTAAAAAAATGCACTAAAAAGGAAGAAAATAATTTTTTGGGCACTGTGTGTCACAAATAAAAGCGAGATAGATATTTTATTTTTTATGCTTTATCTCGCTTTTATTTGTGATACAGTGCCCAAAAATTTTTTTTTCCTTGTTAGTGCATTTTTTTTTAAAATAAAAGCTTCATAAATTTTTTTTATTTTATTTTATCCTTTCGAGTCATTTTGTATTTGATTCCAATAGTATGACTAAAAATGCAAAATGAAAAGGATAATCACATTATCCTAACAGGACCTTCGGTTAGCCTACAGAGAATCGTATTCAACGACCCCGTAAACCCTAAGATGGAATTTTTTTCGGAAAATTTGAGAAGAAGTATAACCACGTAATCCTATCAGGACCTTCCGTTATCCTTACAGATTTCTTAATACCAGAAGCGGATTCAGCGACCCTAAAAACCCCCAGAATAGATTTTTTCCGGAAAATTTCAGGAAAAAGATAATCACGTTATCCTTAAAAGGCTTTTCCTTATCCGTACAAGGACGAAGTAAAGAAAATTGTCTCCTGAATTACGTATGTGTGCAAAATTTCAAATCAATTGGATGAGTGGAAGTCGGTCAAAATTGGATTGCAAGATTTGAATCTGACAGACAAACAAACAGACATGAGGGTAAGTTAAATAAAAGCTAATTTAGCTGACTTTGACATTTCATTGAATTTTCGACATCATAATGTGTAACAAAATGTAGCAAAATGTAGAAAAAATGTGGTGAAATGTACCAGAATCAGTGTCTACGTGATGTAGACTACACGATTGTCTACGCGTAGACTATTACAGTAGACAATGGTCTATTCTCTACGCGTAGACAATGTAGACCATCAATAAAATAAAGTATAGCTGATTTAGTTTTAAAATCTCATTTTCTTCAATTAATTTTAACATAATAAAGCACAATTTCCAGGAAGCAATCGCCAAATGCTGTAATGGAGAACTTCGGAGCAAACTTTAGTGGCAATTCTAATTCTTTTCATGCAATCTAAGCGGCTTTTTTTATTTTTTGCAATTGAAATCACATTGAATTCTAAAATCTTTTTGCTATACACATTTTTCAATATAACGAACCGTTTGTTTAAAAAACTGATTCATTTGTATGGGATGGCTTTGCTCATTTAAGAATATCTGTTTAATCGAAAAACACGTTTGTTTCTACTAGTCTTTAGCTTAATTCCGTTGAGAGTTGTCGTATTTACAGATAGACGGAAATCTATACGGAAGTAATTCAAATCAAATAATATATGTTCAAATCAAATAATATATAGACCTATCAAAGGTCAGTCGATTTCGGCTTTGACAATATATTACTCACTAATGACTTTGTTTTGATAGATATGAGAAAGTCTACATTGTCTACGCAAAGTCGACATTGTCTACGCCAATGTCTACATTGTCTACCCCAAATCGATTTTCTACGCTATTGTCTACACTAAAGTGTAGACAATTAAAGTCTACGCGTAGAAGAACAACACTGACCAGAATGTAGCAAAACGTTGTAAAATGTCGTAATTTAATTTTCCACATGTTACAAATGTCACAATTTGTAGTGTATGTAGTAATTATTTTTTTGTAAGTAGTTACCCATCCCTGCCCAAGCTTGATTGTGTGAAGCAAATCATGAATCAAAAACGATTCAGTGGTTAAACACAAGCCTTCCGACCCTGTCCCATCCCTTCCCTTCCCTCTACCCTCCCCTAGAAACTCTAATAGAGATTACTGTGCTCGTTTAACAAGAGACGTAATCGTTTTTTTTTTTGACGGAGTTGACAATGAACGTCATCGATAATTGACAATGAACGTGATCATAATTGGATCGAATAATGAAAATTGTACCATTTTAATAAATGATAATGTCTCCTTGGTTAAATTAATCACGAACGAAGTTGATGCAGAATCAACTACGGTTTGTAGTTGATTTTACCAATGAATTTCTCTCTGTGTGACTAAAATCATTGCGTGGGATTCCGTTTCAAAAATTTCGCCAGCGGCTCATACTGAATAATGGGTTTTTCCAGATACAATTTGCTTTTCCGTTTCAGACATCTTTTCTCGGTCCCGTCGCTCCATCCCCACTGCTTACTTTGTCGTGTAATGATACGAAATAAATATGGCCACTTTAATGAGTATCTAATACATAAATTTTCATAAATAAGATATGATAAATTGTGAAAAATTTCAAAGCACGTGTCACGATATATTTTCGAATATGATCATATTTGTCAGGATAACAAAATAGATAAATGAGTCGTATTTAAAGGTTTTAATGTACGTATTGTATGTTGGCGTAATCAATTCAACCAGTATGAGTGCCTATACTGACAATAAAAAAAACATTCGGTTAAAACCTTTTAACGTGATTAATTTTTTTAATCAAAAAAATATATTATACGAGAATTAATAAATCTCGAAAGTCACATTAAATTATAATTCTTTCCTTGAAGGAGATTTTTTCTCGGGAAAAGCATATTGTATATATTGTCTGAAAGGATTGCTTTTTGTGTTGATTTTCAATTGAATACCGCAATTTCTGTAGGAAGCTTTGACATTGAAAATACTTTGGAGAATAGAAAATTGAAAAAAAAAATTATGTTTTTTTTTGTGAAAACATATAATTTTAGATTTAATGATTAAATGATTGAATAAAGGCAAGTGTTTGTGGGTTGGGACAACATTTTCAGTAGAAAATTTTTCACAATCTTTATTCATGCGTACATCGCATTTTATGACGTTTTTTCATATATTTTTTTCTGCGAAGGACGTCAAACTAACTCATGTTTACAATTTCGTAGGAAAAATGTTCCACGCAATTTAAATTCTGTCATTATTGTCACGCGTGTCGTGTTTTTTGAGAATAGCGTTAAATTCAAAAAAAAAAATAACTCACAGAATTTTTTAAATAGTAAGCTTTTAGTGAAATTTTCTATTACTTGTTTTTCTTTGTGATTTTTCCAACATTTCGCCACTAAACATATTTTAGTTGAACGGGCTTTGATAAAGACTCTCAAGTAACATAGGAGGTCATCAAGTGGGATCGGGCCTTAAAATTGCACCAATTCCTCGACATTATGATTGCGGTGTCTATTTTGTGCATTCTTGGTTATTGTGTGAACAGAAATAGCGCCACTCACTGCCACAACTCACACAGTGAGTTTAGAGAAAAAAAACTATTATTATTCAAACAAGTACGCCCACCTCTCCGTCTGTTAATACGACATTTCTTGGAAGAATTGAAAAACTCGAAATTTGGATTCAAAATTTGCATGAACGGAAGTTCTTGAATCAACAAAATCGAACCACTTCTTTCCCCCTACCCTTTACCATTGGAAAAGTTTTTATTTTTCATTTTCCTGGAAAATTGTGTACTACGTGGAAAAATTTTAAGCACAAAAAAAGCATTTTAGAATATGATTTTACGTAATATTTCTACACATCGAAATTCATTGAAAATGCAGACCAGCATCTACGAAAGGTTTTTAAAATTGGATTGCGATATGTGGAGAATTGAAAGGTTTTATTTTTATATCGACAATTTTTTTATGCCTTTTCATTTAATGCTCTGTCACTTTGCCGGGGGTTGTCCGTTTTGTTATTTATTGGAATATTTCGGGTGTCAGTCCAAAAAATATTAATATGCAGTTAAATTTTGAGGTTTTGAGAATTATTAGATTTGCATTTTAACGGTTAGATAGCTATGCAAACCATCGTCTCCCAACGTCATTATTCTGGCCGCACGCAGTATTTGAGCAAGGAGAACGAAATTGTCATTTAGAAAATTGCGCCGATACGTAGATTTTGTATAAATCCTAAACCACAATTACGCGTGCGTGCGTGCGGCACCCACGCGGTGAAGGTAAAAACTACGCATTTAAATGAGTAAATGTATAATTGCGCGTTGCTCAGACGCGTTGCCGCGTCCGTGCCGCGTCGAGTAGGCTCAGTCTCTACTTTTAGACTTTTAGGCTCAGTCTCTACTTTTACCGCACGCCGCACGCACGCACGCGTAATTGTGGTTTAGGCTTAAGAAACACATGTGGTGTTTAACATGTGTTCCTTATACAAAATCTCCGTATCGGCGCAATTACGACGAATTTACGCAAATAATATATAATATAAGTTTACAAAAAAACATCAATTTTTTTATGAAATCTGAAATATCTGGATAACGGTAAAATATATCGATTTACTGTAAAAGACAAACGTTAAGATAATTTTAATATATTTAATTATTCCTTTAACAGTTTTTTTTTCTTCGAAAAACAGCTAGTTTGCAAGCAGTTCGCGAACATCTATTTTATAATGAAAATAAATCGATAACGGTAAAAGATAGCAGGTAAAGATGAAATACAAAATTGTGGGAAATGTTATTCTCATGAAATTATCCCGTGCTCATAATCACCGGAAACCGTTAGTTTTCGAGATAATCACAAACAATTGATTTTTTTTTAAATAACGGTATTTCTCGACAACGGCTTAAGATACGAAATTCTAACATACGACAAAAGTCTAGAACTGAAAAACGCCTAGTTTTGCAATAAATCGAGAAAAACGAAATTAAGATTTGGTTACTTCCGGTTAACGGATTTCCGCCAAAACGTTGATAGGAGCGTCCGACTCTACAACCAAACATCCCTGTAACATTTCATGACCCTAACTGCAGTATTGTTTGAGAAATGTTGGACACAAACAGACTGGCAGACAAAAAGACATTTTCGTAAAAATTCTCCCATCGACTCAGGAGTGCTCGGGAAATGTTTTTTTCTTTTTGGGAAAATCAATACTTCGGAATTTTTTATACTTTATTATCAATACTTCGTATAAGAAAGTAAAAATGAAGGCTAAGTTCGTTGACGAACAAAATTAATTCATCCCCTGCAGCATACCTCTTACTAATAGAAATGTTTTTCGAGATTTTATTGAGAACAATGTGTCAGGTCAAAACTTTTTATAAAGACTAAAAGTATTTAACCCTTTCGATTGGGAAAGCCGCTTAAGTAAAGACAGCTAGTTTTTATACTTCGCAGATAATTTTCATGTGCTCCTCATCACTGAAAACCGTCACATTCACAAAGTAATACCAAAGATTAAAGGCCAAAATACAATTGGCCCGACATAACATTTACGACGGCAGATTACGGCGACAATGTCGCCCTCCAAATACAATTGCGCACACTTTGTTGTTCTAATCATTATTTGTTGGTCATTTGATTTTGACATTGGGACGGTGAGACACATATAACATTTTTTGTACCCAAATATCATACAATCTAAGCAACACAGCATACGAACTATATTTCCTAATACAGGGTGGGCCAGAATAGACGCAGGGGTTTGAAGTCTTTATAACTTTTTTTTTATTTTTATTTTTTTAATTTTGTTTCAGCATTTTGTTAAGAAGACTTGGGCAATTTAAAATGGACCTGTACACAATAGAACAACGAACCGGTGGGCGGTGGGCTCAATGGCTCTTTTACGGGACATGTTTGGCGGACGCATTATTTCGAAAAGAAGCGATATCAATTGGCCTCCGCGTTCACCTGATCTAACGACTCCAGATTGTTTCCTTTGGGGATATTTGAAAGAAAAGGTGTACGTCAACAAGCCAACAACCATCAGCCAATTGAAAACCAACATTCGCAGTGAAATCGAGGCCATAACACGAAAGGTTATGGAAAATGTCTTGGAAAGAGCACGGATTTGCGAAGCAGAAAATGGCCACCACTTGCGGGATATAATTTTCCATGTTTAGACCAAAAATATTCCCCATCAATCAACTACATGTATTTGAAAAAAAATATAGGTTTCGCTAAAATGAAAAATTTATAAAGAATTCAAACCCCCGCGTCTATTCTGGCCCACCCTGTACTTGCTTTAAGTGACGAAATATAGATTTTATGACATCCCCATAAGATTTCATTTTGAATCGACCACTGAATTTTGTGGGAGGGCTGGGCGACAAAAGTTAAATTCGATTAAACTTTTTACGGCTGCAAAGTTGGTCGGATTGATTGTGTATAGAAGCATAGAGGTTATGACTTTAAAATCTGAAATGTCGCCGTAAATGTTGTGTTGGGCCAATTGTATTTTGGGCGTAAGTAAATAAAGATAAAAATCCTAGAACGAATGTTGGGGTCCGAAAAAAATCCGACAGCGGAAATGCAATCTTAATAACAAAAAAAAAATTGCTTGGGTTACTTGATTAACCCGTTCGGTATTTTGATGCCATATGGCAACGCAGTTAAAAATCTGAATTTACTTATTACTTATTTATTTTCAACACTCTATTTTCATTCAGTGCACCATTAAGTGCATTTGGGACCCAATTTTGATTTTTTGAGTAAAAAGCTGGACCACAGTGGACGTATTTGAAAAAAATTAAAATTTTTGATTTTTTTTTTCAAATTTTTTTTTGTTTTAAATGAATACTAATAGCTTAAACATCATTAATTTGTATATAAAGTATTTTTAACCCCCATAGAAAAAAACATGTACCGAACGGGTTAAGTGCCGTTTGCACCAACAAAACTTAGCAACTTATGTACAACTTAAAAAATTTAAGTCAAAGAATTTTTACGGTTTAAGTAGGCTAACCACAACTTAATTTTTTAAGAATAATACGCGCAAACGGGCCGAAGATTCATAAGTCTACAGTATTTTCCATACATTTTAAAAGTTCTATGAAAAATTCTGTTGTTTCTTATCTTTAGTTATCTAATCTTTGGTAAACCGTTACAAATAGGATAAGCTACGTATTGGTTCAATTTCTTTTGTTTGTTTTGCAAGTCAGGTATGTTTAAACGAAAACAGGGACATATATGTCCTGTTCCGTGTCGTACGGGTTAAAATGCGATTTTACATATATTTACCATACACTAAAATTCAATTAGGACACTATTTAGGAGCTTTTTTATAAAATATGTCACGTTATTTTATTTTATTTTAGCCTGCCCCGTTCGTCGAATTTTTCCCCGAATTTTTGTATGGCGTCTCACTATTGCAAACTCCGCCACACTTATACGTCACATACCGCAAAAGGGGGTCGGCAGAGGTAGTGTGACTGCGGGGCGGTACTAAATTAGATACAAAAAATTGTGTCGAGGAGGGAAGGTGGGTTTGAAAATTGTTGAAAGTAAAGTTAAAAGACGTATTTGATGGACTGCTGCTAATGACATTTTTAACCCTTTGCGGTAATAGCGATTTGTAAACTATTCCAAAAGTCGATTTTTTCTGAGGCACTCCAACAAAATATTTGAGAAATGAAATTTTGAAGAGTAAATTTTAAACCTATTGGAATTTCTCGGCTTATAAGATCTGCAAAAAATATAACAAAATTGTTATATTATTTTTGCGGATGTTTTCACATGCAAATTTCCCCCCAACAGGTCAGGCATGTCTGCCCCGAGCACCCATTAGGAGCCTGTTTCTGGTATGGAAGCTGGCTCACCGTCGTCAGAGCCTGCTTTACCAGCTTCCACGCAGGCTTACAGGATTTTGGTGGAGTACAACTCGATTCGTAAATTTCAAACTTTCGGATATTTTAAATACACAAATCTAGTTTTTTCACGGACAATCATCGTGTGCATACTATACATATTTTCGCAACAATCTTTAACATTGTAAAAAAAAAATGTAACAAAACACCATTCAAGAACTTAATATTGGCAATCAATTAATGTTCGCCTCAAGTCCAAATTTAAACAACCAGTCGATAAAAATAGATATTGAACACTTGTTTTAAAGATATCATCCATTTTCATGCACACATCCCACTAATCGAGGTCAAATTAAACCGGCACGAGAGAAAAACGCCTTCGAAAATATTGAACACAAGTCTGCGTTAATTCACTTCCGAGAAATTTCAGTGACACCAATCAAAAAATTGATCGAATTAAATAAATATATTAAATTCTGATTAGGATTTGAATTAAAATTCAAGCTTTATTACCTTTTTTGGTTTATCCGAGGATAACTTTTCCCAAAAGTGTATTCACCAAAATCAAGAAATTCTTTTTTTTTTAATATTAGTCGAGGAAATGTTCAATTAAAATATATTTCGTGTATAAAATTTGAGTGTACATATTTTTTTAAAAGCACAAGAAAAGCTGGCCCGCATTATCATTTTGCGAAAACTTTGAAAAATTTTTTTAATCGTTTAATGCTCACAATATGGCATATTAAATTTATTTCCGCGGCACTATTTTTCTTTGTTTCAACTCTAGCGAAAACTAACGTTTGAAATTCCTTTGGAAAATATTTGCCGAACGTTTTTAAAGCGTTTTTTTTTTAAATTCTTTTTTTAAAGAATTTTCTTTGAATTATTAATATTTAAATTAATAAATGCAATTAAATCTTAAAAATACTAAATTAAAACTATATTAAGTTGTTGCGTGCGGTACGTTGAAAAGCCAACTGAAAATTTTTCGACACTAAAATGCTATTCTTAGAAACACCAAGAAAGCTAGAACGAGAAAATTCAACATAGTATACTTCTGCGTTGATTCGAACTTAGTATTTGTACAAGTTCGAAATGAAATAAAAAGTTAAAATTGTATTTTTAAGCCGATATACACATTAATGTCTAGAGGGAAAGATCATCACGGGTTGAATGGAACGCCAAATATCTTTTTGGTCTGAAAATTTACGAAATTCCGGTTGATCTGTCTGAGGGACAACCAAACCATCCGTAAAATATGTGATAAAACATTTTTTTTTACAACAGTGTATTTTTTGTATAGTTGTATTGATTTCGAAGGATGTGTAAAAGTTTTGCGGATTTTTGGTGTAAAAGTTATCATGAGAAAATAAAAAAAGAGCATTATGGTTTTTTTTTCCTGAAATTCATCTAAAAATATCGACACTTAGAAATCGCAATTTAAATTGACGAAATTAGATGCGCCGTTGACGAAAAATTCTATGAAAATCTTCGTTTGCGCAGATGTGTGTACGTGAAATGAAGATCAAGAGACATGATTTTCCATCTGCGAATGTTGTTGTTTAGGGCTGAAATACTTAGGGCCTATATTTAATTTAAAATTTGGGAAATGAGCATTCGGCATTAAGTTATTGCAGATTGAGAAAATTAGTCGTTTTGGAAAGTTTCCGAGAAGGTTCCACGTTAAAAATAGATCTTTCGGAGAAATTGATGTGAATGCTCCAAGGGAGATTTGAGCAGATGGATAGACACCTTTATGAAATTTAACGATAATTTGATATCAAAAATTCGCATCTTGTAGGAGCTTGGGGGGAAAGACGTGTAAATTTTATATGATGTGTTTATAGACACTTGACTTCCTCATTTACAGAATTAGATTTTGATGTTACATAAGTTCTAAAATGCATATTTGAAGTGGATTTTTGCGTCCAAGTCGAGGTTATGCGAATTTGTCGTTTGCTAGTTTTCCCGCCGTCAAAGTGAATAATTTGTATTTATTTTCGAATATCATCTAGGACTTGTAAAATGTTTTTTTAAGTAAGAAATTTTCAAAATCAAAATATTTTAACAACTGGTCACGAAAGTTTTCCATTTCCCTTCAGCATAAGGGTTGGTAGTTTTTTGTCCTACAAGTAGAGTCCGACCGATGGTCAGTTCAGGCGTGGATACAGACTTTCATTCAAGGGGAAGCGAGGTCACGGCTAAGGAAACGTAGAACAAAAAACCATCGCGGTATCAGACTATCATTCAGGGGGTGGGGGGAGGGGGTCACGGAATATTGAAACATTAAACCCTCCTGGAGACCCAAAGGCAGTTTTATTTCACTAAATATTGCATTTTCTTTTAAATCAAATCCAAAAATCCCCTGTTTTTTTTAAACATTTCCTATTATAAATAGAAACTACATAAATTATAAACTATATAATTGCTTTGCTACATTTTCATCGGGACGTTGAGCTGGATTTTTTTGTTTTTTTTTTTTAGATCTAGCTAGAGCTTAGGGGAAGACCCTTTAATGCCGAAGCACAGCTCGGGATGGTCGGAAGGACAAAAGGAGATGCCGATTTATGTTCTCCTTGAACTTCTGCGGGTTATAGTCCGGGGGGAACACATTGGATGGTAGATCGTTCCAAAGTCTTGTTGTTCGCGGAATAAAGGAACCCCTAAACTTTACTGTACGAAAACCGGGAGGCTCAAGAAAGAAGTCGTGTGCGCGTTTAGCTGCACGAGAAGGTCTAAGGAAACATACCGTGCAGGAATAAGTTGGGAAATTTCGGTGGAACATTTCCCATGAAAATATCTATAGAATATGTTGAGTACCCCAACAGAGCGACGATGCTCGAGAGACGGTAATAAATCTGTCAAAGATTTGTCTCCAATCTTCGGATCTCACGTTTTTGAATTCGGTCCAGCAGTTGCAGGACAGTTTTTGGGGCTCCAGCCCAAATATGCGAATTGTACTCGAGTCTCGGTCGAATGTAGGTTTTGTAAATGTTTAGGACGTCGACTGGTGCGAAATATTTTTTGCATCGTCCCAGGAAGCCTAGGCACTGTGATGCTTCCTTTGCTATTTTGAAAATGGATGGCGAACAAACGCCTAGGCCTAGGTGACCAGATTTCTAAAATCAGAAATTTTTTTTTAAAATTTTCTATTCATGAATCGATTGTTTTGATGAGAGTCTGACGACTTTTTTTGTTTTCATGACTTTTTTAACACCATAAGAATTTCTCAAATTCTCATCATTACAGAAGAACTGCAACAAGGAGGTGATTATGTTTAGAGCGATAAGAAGGGAAACAAATGCGCTGCAGGCAAATTTTTTTTAAAACGAATGTGCTGTAGGTGAAATTTCTCACGTATTTTTAAGGTTAATCTCCATACAGCCGACTTCCTTATCTGACGGAAAAAAATCAGAAAACCAGAGAGAGATAAGGTCAAGAGATTTCAAATTTCTTGAACAAAAGTGTTCGACAAAAATCTGTCTGGAAAACTTGAAGTGCAAAAAAAGCTTGGATTTTGATTTTTTTGTTCTTATTACGCTGACTTTTGACAGTTCATCTGCGGCTTAATTTTGGCCGAAAGTGTTATTTTTGGGTAGCCTGGGGTGGTACGCGTACTAGTGGTTGGGAAACACTAATCTAGTAGTTTAAACTGATCTCAAGTAAATAATTGTCATATCGTCGGTGATAGTGCAATACCGCGTATGAGCAGTTTGTAAATACCGCGTATCTACATTTTGAATATTTTACAGGGGGAAGAAAAATTGATATTTCTAACCTTTTAAAGAGATTTTCTCGTCTAAGATTTTTTGGGACCTCATTATGACTCCCTTTATACATACATAACCTCAGATGGCATGACTCCTAAAGTAAGCAATTCATCACTTCGAACATTTAGGCCCGAAATCTCAAAATTGCTACTTTTGTAGATACGCGGTATTTACAAACTGCTCATACGCGGTATTGCACTATCACCGACGATATGTTGTTCTTCAAGTCAAATAACATGCGACAATATTTTATTAACAATTAACAAAACGTTTAAAAAATTCAACCACTTTAACAAAAATCCTGCAATTAAAAATTCAATCCAAAATATGAAGGCAATAAAGTTTAAATTAAAGTAATAGGAAAATCGAAATGATTTTTGGTCGTGTTGTTTTCGATTTTTGTGGACTATCCGTTCCGCATTGAATTATAAAATCCAATGATGTGGAAATTTATTTTCCGGTCATATAGCATTCAATTAATTACAAAAATAAATATTTTTCCATCATAAAATCTTTCATACAATCGTGCACCAAAGCGTATTTTATAGAAATCGTATTTCAATACAATCTTTTTTTATAAGGCATTTTAAATTTTATTCTACATTCAGCCAGCGAAACAAAAATATTTCCACGTTTCAATTAATAATACAATTTATAATTGAGGAATACAATTGAATATTTTTCGCATGCGAGTACAATTACAGTGAAACCTGTATAAGCCGGACTCGCACGGAACCAGAAAATTCATCTGGCTTAGACAGGTTTCCGGCTTAAGCTTAATTCAGACTAACGATTGCGATTACGATTGAAGCTTTTCGACCAATGGCATCAAAGCTTTCAACGATAGGAAAACGAAGGATCTTATCGTTGAAAGATTTCATCTCATCGGTCGAGAAGCTTCAATCGCAATCGTAATCGCATTCGTAGTCGCAATCGTAATCGCAATCGCAATCGCAATCGCAATCGCAATCGCAATCGCAATCGCAATCGCAATCGCAATCGCAATCGCAATCGCAATCGCAATCGTAATCGTAATCGTAATCGTAATCGTAATCGTAATCGTAATCGTAATCGTAATCGTAATCGTAATCGTAATCGTAATCGTAATCGTAATCGTAATCGTAATCGTAATCGTAATCGTAATCGTAATCGTAATCGTAATCGTAATCGTAATCGTAATCGTAATCGTAATCGTAATCGTAATCGTAATCGTAATCGTAATCGTAATCGTAATCGTAATCGTAATCGTAATCGTAATCGTAATCGTAATCGTAATCGTAATCGTAATCGTAATCGTAATCGTAATCGTAATCGTAATCGTAATCGTAATCGTAATCGTAATCGTAATCGTAATCGTAATCGTAATCGTAATCGTAATCGTAATCGTAATCGTAATCGTAATCGTAATCGTAATCGTAATCGTAATCGTAATCGTAATCGTAATCGTAATCGTAATCGTAATCGTAATCGTAATCGTAATCGTAATCGTAATCGTAATCGTAACCGCAATCGTTAGTCTGAATTGGGCTTTAGGTAGATTTCCGGCTTTACCTGGTCCGGCTTATACAGGTTTCACTGAATTCTTATTAATGAAAATTTAAATCAGATTACTAAAGTGTTAGCCTGAATTTTAATATAAATTTTATGGTAATTTTTACAAACGTTTAATTAGTTGAACAGTACAATATTTATTAAACAAAAAATATTTAATTGAGATCCTTGAATAGATAAAAATTATTGTGAAATGGTTTTCTATATGCTGAAATCTTAATCTGATTTCATAAATATTGATATATATTAGTATATTATTTATATTAGAGTATTTATATTAGTATATTAGTATATTTCAATCTTATTGATTTTGGAACTGCTAAGACAAAATGAATGAGTGTGAGAAATTGTGTGGACGGATGTTTGAAACGAAACAACAAATTTTATATTTAAAATTCTAGAAAACAAATCATGATTAGGGTGAAAATCAAGAAATCAATTTCGAGGGAAAAATGAGTAAATACGAGCTTCAGGTTACACTTTTTTTCAGACAGAATGGGCACTATTAATAGTCATAAAGATACACTGAAGTTTTGCTAAGCAGGTTGTTTAACCCTTTCACTCGGCATTTATTTCTAATACCAAAAAAAATGTGTTGTTGCTTTTTTCAATAATAATATATAAAAATATATATTATTATTGAAAAAAAAAACATTTTTTTTTTGCTTTTTTCAATAATAGTATGTAGCAACACAATATATTTCAAAATTTAAAATATTTAAATATCTTTTTAGAAGTCTCTTTTAGATAATGTACTCATTTGTATACATAACATGTCAATAATTGTCCCTCTCCCTTCTAATTCTCTTAGAAATGCGAGTTAAATATGATGTACACAATTGTGTACGCGCCGAGTGAAAGGGTTAAATTAGACACACAACTTAAACGCCAGCCAATTAATCCGAACAAATTCAAAATAAATTTTATCTGGAGTTTAAATAAACTACGAAACTATTACGTTTTCGGTTTAAATCTAGTACAAAATTTCTAAATACCCAACGTCAAAAGGATTTTTTTTTGTGAATAAGTGTAAATAAACACTTTTAGGTTGCATGAAAATTGAAAAGGATTTGCTTTTTACTTTAGTTGTGATTGAAATTTCATGAAAGTTGGAAGTAGAAAAACTTATTTGTTGCAATTGTCCTGTCTTATACGCCACTGCCGACATTTAGAAAATAAGCAAAAAAAATCGTAAAATAATCAGAACTTACAATAGTTTTGAGATTGACACTCCCACTTTGCTATAAGCATTTACACCTCGTCGATAAAAATCGTTTAACTGGATTTTCACAGGCAAAACATTATAGAATTGTAGCAAAATATAGCAAAATAAATATACCCATGAGAGAGAGTTTTGATTTAACACTCAGTTCAACGTTTTAATGTAGGTTTTAATTGTTTATTATTAATCAAAACTCCGGTTTTGCTTAACACGTTCACCGCTCACGCATTTATTTGATTTTTTTGTGATTTTTTGAACATTTTTTCTAAGAGAAACTGCATGTCACATATTTGGAACAGATATCTAAGACACTTAAAAGTGACTTGAGTTTTTAGTAGGATTAGTGTCACATCACAGTGTCACATTACATTATTTTTAATAAAATGTGACCCATATGTGTAACGTGAGTTTCAGGGAAAACTACAACGTCACATATACGTGACGTTGAGTGGTGAACGTGTTAAACTGTTGCTAAAATTTACTTAAATATTGATTAATTTGGCCCAATGGGTTAAATCGAGAGATACACAGTACTAAGCAAAAATTAACTTGATTTTTCGTGCCCATTTGTAACTCAAAGTGCAAGGCAAATCAATTTGTGCGACACGACGGTAGCTTTATGACCGGTCACAATGAAACCAGTTGCAAATTGGTTACATTGTGACCGGTTATAAATTAATCGTTGCAAATCGGTTCATTTGTGACCGATTACACAAAATCCCCTCTTCAAAAATAGTTGCAGTGTAACCGATCACAGAAAACTCTTTTGAAATCGGTTTCTTTGTGATCAGTCGGAAAGTTGTAGTTTTTTTTATCGTGCTTGATTATAATTCACTTAATAACAGTGGTACCGAAGTAACCGCGGAAATGGTTGTGCAACCGTTACTTTGTAACTTTGTAGCTAAAAAACGTGAA
This sequence comes from Chrysopilus asiliformis, assembly GCA_964034945.1. Taxonomy (NCBI): domain Eukaryota; kingdom Metazoa; phylum Arthropoda; class Insecta; order Diptera; family Rhagionidae; genus Chrysopilus; species Chrysopilus asiliformis. The sequence continues at coordinate 84,943,550 of OZ035961.1, read as the reverse complement.
AAACTGTTGCAGCAACGTCGTTGTGACGTGGTGGCAACTAATTTGTGACCCCATTTATTTTGAAACCCCGGATGTCTGACCGTCGTACAACTGTCATGTGACCATTCTTTATTACATGGACCATACAAAAAATCATTTAAAATTTTATAAATACCAGAAAAAAAGACGTGCGCACAGGCAAAAACTTTTGAGATGCGCTGCAGGCGAAACAAGTGCGCCGCAGGAGAAAAAAATATATTTTTTTTGTTGGGGGAAGTAAAGATTGTTTTGTATATGCGCTGATCGATTTTTCTAGTATGAATCGTCCAAAAGCTTGGGGGTTTTTTTTATATACAGCACTCAAAAAACATTTTTTTCCTATTCAGTACATTTTAATAGAAGCTGGTTTTGATTTTTTTGTCTTTATCTTATCATCAACATGTTGACTGTTCGGATATCAAAAAAAATGATCGAAAAACAATGAAAAACATTGAAACTTTGACCGTCAACCGCTGATGGTGAATCTAAGATGTTTAATCAAAGGTTCACCCTCCACGATCATTTATCCCCACCATAAACCTGTTTTTAAGGTGTGCAGTAAAATAACGCGAGAACCACTGGACTGAATTAGCTGAAAATTTACACAGGGGTACTGTTTATATCCGAAATTGATGATAAGCTTTGCGACCTGCAAAATTCTTCGCCCCTCTGGTCCCCTCTCGTGCTATCTCCTAAACTACTGAATGTATTTTAAAGCAGTTTTCACTATTGGGCAGTTCGCGGAGGGGTTCGGGGCCACCGAGGTCTTCGAGGAGGTAGTTCCGAATAAAAGCTTTTCCATCAAAATCCGTTTTCAACATTGCTATTAGTTCTGGGCCAATCTCCTCTTTAAACTTTCCTAATACGAAAAACGAAGAAGTTTAGGGTAGTCCCGGAAGAACATCAAAGTTCGGGCGAAAGAACTTGTATATAACTTTATCATTTCTCCGGAACTAAGTTCGATTTCTTTTGACTGACAATTGAAAATTCCCGATATATATTTTTTCACTTCAAGGAAATCTTTAATTTTTACTTCTGTGAAATCTCTGATTGAATTACAAGGCTCTCCCGATGGGAAAGCGGGAATACGATGGCCTCTATCGAGACAAATTCTGACGTCGCTGGTCCTGCTAAATAGAAGAGTGAGTAACCTAACCTTCCGGTCGAATTGCAAAATGTTATTTCGGTTTATTTCGTTTGATGATTTATTTCATCAGTAAATCATTTTTTTTATGTTTGTTGGCATGTAACGGGGGAACCATGCACATACAAAGTTTGCAATACATGAGGAAAATTCCGCCTTTGCTATTGAATTTGTATTATGTTTGGCAGATATGTATATAAGCATTCGATTTGTATGCAGAATATTTGTGTGCCGACGCAATGAAAAGAGATTTTCTTGGCGTGAACTGTGATTATACACAGTCAATAAATCTATTTCGACAGGAAACATTTCTTTTTTTTTTTGCAAACTTTCAATTGGTGTGACGTCGATGAAGTTTAAAGCTCAAATAAGCGGCGAACAAAATGCCTTTGTATTCCACTTCTTTATAATACATCTACGAAAAGGATTTCAATGTACGCGAGTGAATATATGTTGGAGATTCATACTCAAATATAGATAGATGTATGAGTATTTGCAGAAAATTTTATGCTTACACGAATAAAGGAAAAATGCCACAAAAGTAACAAAAGATGAGAGCATGTTGCTGACCAAGTCATTGAATTGTGATTTCGAATCTGTCAAAGGCATTTATACCACAGTGAATCACTCGCCCTTTAACAATAGAAGTAAACATTTTTTTTATGTTGGCTGATATCGACATTCTAATAGTATATCTGTGTCAATATAAGATATTTTTCTGTAAATACTGTTGGTAACGTATCTTCTTTTAGATTTTTCCAATATTAAAAATGTAAGGTTTTTTGAGTTCAAGCAGAATTTAACGATACAGCAAGAAAAATATTATCCGCCTTATAGGAAAATCGTTAACCTATTTATACATATATATATATATATAAAAGCCAAATACATAACTCTGACTCACTGACTGAATTAGCACAGTATCTCCCGAACCAATAAACCGATTACCATACAATTGTGCATACAGATTCCCCTTGACTCATTTTCAAAATTCCACCCATGACTCACTTGAACTTGCTTTATATATGTGCGAATTATGAGTGAAAGAAAATTTCTGTACGGAAAATTTTCCTTCGTTGAAATTCCCACTCCCATAAATTAACTGTACATTTGCTGCAGGTATACAGTAAAAATAGTACTTCTTATCTTTCCAATCAACAGATTTTACACGTACATGTGCTACAAGTGAACATGTTTTTTATTTGCCTGTGGCAGGTTATTTTTGCGCCAAGTTTTTTAGTTTGCCTTGTGCAAGTATAATGTTTACCAGTCCTGAGTAAAATTGTACTTCTCCTGTAGGCTTGGTAAACTTTACAATCCCTAACAGCGTTGCAATACCAGCTTGAGGCAAACGTGTTCTATTACTGCAGGCTAACTTCACTTGCTACAAACAAATATTGTCCCCCTAACCGACAGCAAAATGACAGATGCCATCTGTAGGTAAACAGACATCTATGGTAAGGAAACTCAGCCGATACTAGCTAAAATAGTCCTGCAGCAGGCTTAAAACCTTTACTCCACGTCTCTCAGTGTCGCTGAAAAGTTTTCTCGAGATTTTTCTTTCAATTTTTATTTAGTTTACCTTTTTTTCCTAAATACTTGAAAAATTTAATCTCTATTGTGTAGCGGTATTGACTGCGATTTTTATGTAGAAAAGTCATCGTTTTTCAAAACGCTACTAAACGAACCTTATTTCGGCTATTTTACTTATAATTTAAACTTATTTCGAAAAAAAACCCTGACAGCCTCCACTGATGTGTAAATATCACCATATAGGCTGTAAAATAAATAAAATGCAACCAAGGCGCTCAATTTAAATTGAATTTATAAATACTTATCTTCACGTAGAGAAAATTTCTCCTCAGAGTGTTGCTATGAACCGACAACTTTTTTAAATTGGAATCGGGGAAGCCTCTTAAAGTAATTTATTTTACAGACAGCTGAATATTGAATTTTAATTTTGTTTTCTAGTCCTTAAGAAAGGCCAATTGATTGAGCTCAATTTCACTTAATAATTTTAATTTGCGTTTGCAAGGCATTTTCCTCCGTGAGCCCTCGATTAATTTGCTTGATTTAGTTTAGTCTATAATTAGATCAAGTGGAAATTGCAACAAAAATAAGCAAATCAACAACAAGGCAAGACATGTGAGAGATAAAGAAATGCCAATTATCGTCATGAGTGAGGGGGACGAGAGTCAAAGAAAATGAGAGCCGGATAGAAAAAGACTGACCTTTAGAAAATTATTTTCTTCGTCTTTGGAAATTCTAAAAATAGTAGAGTTTTCACTAACAAAGAAAATTTCCTTTTGTGTTTGGACAATGACAAATATTTTTATTGTGTATTTTATTTATTTCAAGCTGGTCAAAATGTTTTAAACTATTAGAGAGAGAGAGAGAGAACAGTTTTTTCTCCGATATTTAATTTAATTGATTTATGAGTACAATTGCTAAAAAATATAACTTCCTATAGTGATAGTCTCGTATCGAAATTTAGGTTAAGAAATTAAGAGTACTCTTGTTCCATTTGCCATAGAGTAAGTTTTAAGAAAATTGGTTTGAAAGTTCGAGAGGAAATTACCTTAAAATTGAACGAAAAATTTGTCACTTTTGAAAACGGCATAACAAATTTGTTATGAAAAATTTTAAAAATTTCAAGCCATCTATCTATACTTATAATACAACTGTAAAGGTGCCGCTCCACATGAGAGTAAATGCCGGCGAGAACCTCTCGATAGCAGCTACTCGCGAATGGACACGTCTCTGCGAGTCGCTCGCAGAAACTCGCAAAACTCGCGAGCTAGTTTCTGCGCGCTGTCAAAAGTGATTCTACTCTCTAGTCGACACGCACCCACAGAACTCTCGGGGAGTTGCTCGTCAGATATGAACGGCGTTTGAATTTCGCTAGTAGCTCTCGAGGACTTGCCAAAGCAAGATGTCAAAAAAATCAAGATATTGTTCTTGGAAAGAGAAAAATCGCCGAAATTAACTCTCAAATGGACAACCTCCTGCGAGTAATGGCGTTTTCGACTGGCATGCTCTTTTTGCTCTGAAGTTGCTCTAAATTTGCTCACTCTGAGATCTTGTGTTCGACTGAGATTTTTTGATCGCTCGAAAAAGAGTTACGTGTTCGAGTGACGCAAGTACTCCGTATGCGAGCACTAAAAGAGCATTTTTCGAGCAATTTTGTGATCTGCCTAATGTAGTCAGATTTGAGTTGCTCTTTTGAGGTTAAGGCTAACAAAATCGTGTGGAATCGTAAATGGAAGATATTTATGATTTTGATTTCTTGGATTCTTCTTCATCTAGTGAAGAAGAATTTCATTTGGTCAGAAATATATTAGTGCAGTGTCAACTTAAGGGGAATATATCAAAATTAATTTAAATTTGTTTTATGCTTCTTCTTGTTCTTTGAGAAATGCTCGACTCCCAAGCAGAGGTGCTCGAAATCTACTCGAGATCTGCTCGAAATACCTTGCTCTAAACTGGGGTAGAGCGTGCTCTGAATCTGCCCTGAATCTGCCAGTCGAAAACGTCATAACTCTCGAGAGTTTTTGAGAGTTACTAGCGTATTTACTCTCATGTGGAGCGGCACCTTAAGAAGGCGGGGGTTGATTTTTAAATTTTAAATTTTCTTAGAACTTTTGATTGTAGATGTTTCAAAATTGTCCTTGTCAATTTATCTGAAAGTTTGTCCCGGAATCATGCGAAAACGGCCCAACCGATTTCAATTAAATTTTGTATACGGGTAGAGTTATTTGCATAATAAAGAATAGGAGTTCAATCACGCTACTTGTTTGAGTTTTTTCCTTCCTCCTTTTCTTTGGTACCCCTCCCATAATATCTTGGAAAGGATTTGGATCTGGTTCACATCATTAGAAAGATAAGCACTTAAGGAAAGCTTTCACCTACTAATATTTATTCCCGCTTTTGTAAAGCCCCTCACCTACTATCTGTTGTAATTCTGAAGGGATTTGAATTCAGTTTTCACTATTAGAGAGGTCAGCCCTCAGAAAAAAATTCCCACCTTTAATATTTACCCTGCCCCTTGAAAACTACCCACGGCGGGGTTGGTCCAGGGCTCAGCTTCTATTATTGTCTAATTTGAAATTTGTCTGGATTTTTTATTATGTAGGCGCCTCGAATAGGCGCCTCCACACGTTCAATGTTACTTGACAATTTTACTTGAATGACTCATGCTTGAAGTAACATTGATCGTTTGGATGCTCTTCAATGTTAAGTTTGCAGGTGATATCCATCATTGTTACTTGACGAAAAATTTCATCAATAACACTTGTCAAGTAACATTGAACGTGTGGAGGCTCCTGATGAGTGAAAGTGAGCCAAAATTGGATTGCAAGATTTGAATCTGACAAACAAACAGACCCGAAGGCAATCTAAATAAAAGCATTTAAAATAGAATGCATTTTTCTGGCAAAATTAGCAATTTTTTTTAGTTTGTAGTGCAAAAACCTGCAATTATTTATATCAAAAGAAATTATTTGCAAAATATTTACTGCATATACTGAAAATATCAAATATTTTATTGGCATCAATTCTGATGGAAAACAAATAAGCAGAAAATTGTTTTATGCGAACGGAAGTGTAATCGGAAACTGTGGCAAATTTCGACTTTTGTTTAACATTATAGATTATTGTTGGAGTTCTCCGCATTGTAAACTAACTGAAATGTTTGCGTTGCAATTTTTACTTTTCTTCATTTTCCTATAAGGGGAAAGTATTGTATTCATGGCGGATACCAACTTGAAAACGGGGGCAGATAGAAAATTTCTGATTAGAACGAAAAATCTGTTTCAGCCAAAATTATGAGGATGTTTGTGTATCTGTTTGTCTGTCAGTCTGTCTGTCGGTCGGTCTGTCTGTCGGTCCATCAGTCTGTTGGTCTGTCGGTCTGTCCGTCGGTCCATCAGTCTGTTGGTCTGTCGGTCTGTCGGTCTGTCTGTCGGCCTGTCTGTCGGCCTGTCTGTCGGTCTGTCTGTCGGTCTGTCTGTCGGTCTGTCTGTCGGTCTGTCTGTCGGTCTGTCTGTCGGTCTGTCTGTCGGTCTGTCTGTCGGTCTGTCTGTCGGTCTGTCTGTCGGTCTGTCTGTCGGTCTGTCTGTCGGTCTGTCTGTCGGTCTGTCTGTCGGTCTGTCTGTCGGTCTGTCTGTCGGTCTGTCTGTCTGTCGGTCTGTCTGTCGGTCTGTCTGTCGGTCTGTCTGTCGGTCTGTCTGTCGGTCTGTCTGTCGGTCTGTCTGTCGGTCTGTCTGTCGGTCTGTCTGTCGGTCTGTCGGTCTGTTTGTCGGTCTGTTTGTCGGTCTGTCTGTCGGTCTGTCTGTCGGTCTGTCTGTCGGTCTGTCTGTCGGTCTGCCTGTCGGTCTGTCTGTCGGTCTGTCTGTCGGTCTGTCTGTCGGTCTGTCGGTCTGTTTGTCGGTCTGTCTGTCGGTCTGTCTGTCGGTCTGTCTGTCGGTCTGTCTGTCGGTCTGTCTGTCGGTCTGTCTGTCGGTCTGCCTGTCCGTCCATCAGTCTGTCGGTCTGTTGATCTGTTGGTCCATTTTACGTATTTTAAATAACTCGAGAACGTGTTGAGCTAGCGACTTGGAATTTTTGTGTCTACAAAAATGGTTGTTTTTTTTATCAACTTTTGGAAAAGTAACGGTAGCTACAACCGGTATCTCCCATACAATTTTTGTTTTTTTTTTTTTTTCAAAACAGTTTTTAGAATTTTTTTTGAAACCTAGTGGCTTTTGAGATAAAATGAATATAAAAAAATTTCGAGAAAATAAAATTTTCTACATGTTTTGATCTCACGGTTTTTACGTATCTCAAACGGTTCTCAAGATATTTGAAGAAATATTATTTTTTACATATTTTTACCGAAACTAAATATTGCAGAGGAAAGTTTTGTGTTGATCACACATGATATTTTTTAATATGTGTCATCAGAAAAGCTTTTATTTGAATTGACAAATTCGGAAATGATTTTGATTGCAAAACCAAATATAATTTTCCATGCATTATCCTTTTTTTAGGAACTGTGCATGACCATAGCTTCATATTCTAAGGTATTGTGATTATTATGGGGTAAAATGTTTTTGATTTTTTTTTTCGTGTGTGAAAAGGTAAAGTTTTGAGTGTCTCAAAAGTGAAACTTTTCAGCTAAAGGCACTATATTTGAAGTGAAAGAAATTAAATTAGTTTTTGATTGTGTAGGAGGAATAAAAGAAAATATTTCAGATTCATAATTTGCGTACTTTTCACGAACTAAATTTAGATATGTGACAAAAGTTTTATGGCTTTTGCGAACTAAAAGTCGTGAAAAAATCTCATCAGCACCCATAAGTTTTGAGGTAAATGTCTCCTGTGAAATCGTAAGAAAGAAAATACTTTTCCTCTGATACCAATGAAAGGAAAATTGAAAGAATTTTTCAAATCGTGAGGAACATATGGATAAGTTTACTCATTCAAACTGCTTAATGGGTTCTGACAAGGGAATGGGAAAGAAAAAGAAAACTCAGAGATCATCGTTTATTTTTGTTTTTGTTGAAAATGTGACCAACCAACTTGTGAAATGACATTTTGTCGGAGGTGATGTTGATTCGATGAGCTTTCAGAGAAAACCCATTTTCTTGCCTTTTTTTTGGCAACGATTCTTATTTACTTTTCCACCCAACATTATCAGCAAAAATCTCTTTTGAATGGAACTTTTTCGGGAAGTTTCGATTTTATTGTGAGTAAAATAGCAGAAGCCTCTTAAATTTTTGACGTGGGCGGTTTGTGACGTATGAAAAAAAAAACAGGAAATATCAAATTGTAAAAATGATTTGATTACAGTTCTGACTTGCTTAATTTTTTTGTGTCATGATTTTAAAGGCAAAAATTTTTCTGTTCTTGTCCATTTCATTATTTCAGAATTATTATCAAAAAGTAGATAGGGAGTATCTGGGACTTAATTCAACTTTAATTGTGGCAGGCTGATAATGACACTCAAGTAATGTGCTATTGGCAAACACATGTTAGGACGACAAAATCTCGGAGCGCAAGATGATTACATTTGAGGGTAAAGAAGAATATTCTGCTGTCGTGCGCCAGTCCGGTTCACTTGTTTAATCCGGACGGACCAAAAGTACACGACGAACGTGTTTCTTCCTTTGGGGCCCCAGATCACAGTGTAGCCAGCGACACACGCCGACAAGCGACACACGCACAAGCAAACGACACACGTTCACCTTCCCTGATTCGACATCTTGCCCAGCATCACAACAATCTGACGGACAGAAAGCAAACTCCAACACCCAATACTACCCTTCTCGGACCATCCCCAAAGTACAATAATAATTATAATAAACTATTTCCACTACACAATATTTAACTTTATATCACTCACACATTTTCCAATCCCGGTTCGTCACAGCGGCCACCTGTCACTACTAAGCCTACTCGATCACCACGGTATGTGATTCAAAGTACATTCGAGTGAGCTATATAGCAAATCCTTAATTATTTTAAATAATTACCTAATCCGTCATGGCCGAATTATACAAGGTCTGCTGGTTATTTTTTGACAGCCACCACTTTGCTACGTCATCGGCAAGAAATTCTTTGTAATGTTGATTGTGGGTACGGAGTTGTTTAGCTAGATGTTAGCTAGATTTGAGAATTAAGGAAAATTCCCATTCAGTTTTATATGAATTTCTTGCCGATGACGTCAGAGCCAGAAGCAACTGAGCTGTCAAACAGATCTTGTATAATTCGGCCATGCTAATCCGTAACACACAGACTGCTAAATACAGACGCAAGCAAGGATCAGGCTTTTCCAACTTTTCCCGAGTACTTCCGAGTCGATTGGTGCATTACTACAAAAATGCCTTTCTGTCTGTCGATCAGTCAGTCTAGGTACAAGATTTCTCAAAAAATTTACAAGGATGATTCGTCCTTGAATGGGACCATCCTATCAATTTTCTGTGAAAATTCGTTAACCGAAAATAGTCAAAATGGCGGCTTTTTAAAAATTCCAATTTCGTTTTTCGCGATTTACGCCGAAACCACGCATTTTTCAAAGACTTATTTACGACAAAAGTGGAAGACAGTAAAGTTTCCTACACTTTTGTTTTTTACTTGAACTCGATATCGCAAACCGGTATCGAAATATACCGTTATTTTAAAAAAATGAGTTTTTGCGATTCTCTCGAAAACTAACGGGTTTTCGGTAGTCGAATGTCTAAGATAAATTGAAGAGAATAATATTTCCCACGATTTTGTTTGTTTCCGCTATCCGTTGTCTTTTACCGTTATTGAGATATTTTCATGAAAACGTAAAAAATAATGTTAGTAAATTTCTTGCAAATTAACGGCTTTTCGAGAAAAGATATAAAAATTCACCACAATTTTGCCTCAAACAAAAATTTGTTTTTTCATTTTTTTAAAGCATCGTGTTTTTTACAGACTAATATTTTATTCGACAAATTATAAATTGCGCAAGAACGTGCTTGCTTTTTCGCAGTTATTTATTCCAGGTGAAATTAAACTTCGAAAGCAAAATTGAAACAAAACTAAAACGTATATTTATCAAGTTTTTATTACTATGTAATTGGCAAATTTTTCTACCAAGGTCAAGATTTTTGTTTGCCAAAAATTAATATCAGTAATTAAGAGAATCTTATTTTCATTCTAAAGTAATAAATAAATACGGAACAAAACAACTCAAAATATTATTTTGTTTAGAAAATTCTCTACAAAAACACTTTGAGAATATCTAAATTCACTTTCATAATATAAATTTGCATACGCTGTGGCGTTTAGTTTATCAACTGCCCCTAGTGTTATGCATTTGCCAACACAGTGTAAAACAAAAATTACTCACCTTGTTTGAAAATTAAAAAATAAACGGTTTCCGAGGCACCCCCTCAAGGGCCCAACCAGTTGTTTGCTAGCTCTTTTTCCTGAAAAATAAATTAAATAATTAGATATCAATTTGAGAATTTTTATTGGTAGAAGTATGATAAATTTTTTATAATGCGAAAATAGTTTTAAAAACGTTTTCTTCACATTTTGATTTTTAGAATTTAGCAAAAAAATGCTGTATTTTCGGAAAAGTCGAAAGTCGCAAAAAACAATATGTTTGTATCAATGTTAAAGGAATTTGCACACCATCTAAACATGAAATTTGTCCACATTTATAAAAGAAAAAATTGTTCAATTAAAGAAAACATGATTTCTTTTTTTATTTTAAAGAAAAATCCAAAGACTTTATTTTCATTTTACTGATTTCCCACGTGTTTTAATTTTATTTCAAGTTTCCGTTTTAGGTGGGCGAATGAAATTATTTTTTCTGTTGTTTGTTGTTTCAATGATTTAAAATGTTTTTAAAATAGATTTTTTTTTTGTGAAATGAATTTTTCCCAACTAGATTTTAAAGGACTCCTCATTATTGCGTTGAAAATTTAATATTTAATATTTTTATATTCATATTCATTATGAAAATCAACGTAAATCATTACCATTCAAATATTAAAAATTTTCTTTTTTGGCTCAACATGAGTATCTATTTTTGTATGTGATTTAAAACAAAGATACAAAGTATGGAAAATACAGAATTAGATGATAGAATTTTCATCAAATGTCAGATTAGTATGAAATTTATTTGCTAGTCGAGTTATTAATTTAATAAATAAATAAAGAAAAATCAATGAAAAATATGATGATAATTTCTTTACAGTAAAACTAAGTTGTTAAATCCAAAAGACAATTAATTTAAAAAAAATTAGATTTTTGCTTCAAAGATTTTTTTTTTGAATATTTCGAATGTTTAGAAAAATATCAGTTGTGATCAACACAAAACTTTCCTCTAAAATATCTAATTTCCGAAATATGTAAAAAATAATATTTTTTCAAATATCTCGAGTACCGTTAAATATACGTAAAAACCGTTAAGCGGAAAAATTCAGGAAATTTTATTTTCTTTGAACTTGGTTATATGATTTTTTTCATAATAGCGCATAGTTTTCGAAAGCCCTACAAAAAATCGGATAAAAAAAAAAAACAAAAATTGTGTTAGACGTTACTTTTCCAAAAGTATGAGAGGTAGCCGTTGGTAATTTTAAGGGAGGCACCTGTCGGTAATTTTATGAGCTAAGGTTACTACTTTTCCCAAAAGTGGTTAGAAAACGACAATTTTCGTAAAACTCGTTTACAAAAAAATTTAAGTCGCTAGGTCAACGCGTTCCCGAGTTATTTAAGATACGTGCAACGGACATCCTAATAATTTTGCCGGAAACGGATTTCGTACTGATCAGAAAGTTTCTATCTGCCTCCGTTCTCGAGTCAGCCTCTGTCATGAATACAATACTTTCCCTCTACAGAAGACGAAAGTAAATATTATAAGGTTTTTTTCACTAACCAATTTCGAAAAAGAAAGAGGTTATGTACTTAACGTGGATGTATGTAAATGTGTATCTGTGAATGTTTGTTCGCAATTTTCTCGTGAACGGTCATAGATATCGTGTTGAAACTTTTTGTGTTGTGTTCAGTATAGCACCAGGAAGGATCTCCTATATATTTTCCCCCAGTGGCTCTATCCCCTCAAACCCCCTACCCTGCTATATTCTACAACGTTAGAGATGTCGAGTTTAATATGTTTGTGTCGTGTTCTGCTTACCTACAGGTAAGACTTTTTATATAACTCCCCCTGTCACGCTATTCACTTAAGCTGGTCCTCTATAATCTATTCGGTTCACTAAATCGAAATTTTACGCAAATACTAACTTGAAATTTTCGTTCAAAGTATGTCAGTTACGAAGCTTATAGACTCAAATTTGAGTCTCAAATTTGACAGTGCTTGATATCCCAAATTATACATTTAAAACACAAGAAAAGCTACAACAGCCAGGGGCCAATCGTCAGATACTTTATACATAATGTTTATTAAAAAAGTCCATTTTTATGGGAGAGAGCGAAAGGAGTGGTTTAATTGTATTTTGTTGTATAGAACGGTTATGTAAAATCATATTCTAAAACCATTTTATCTCTATAAATTTTTCGATGCGATGCAAAGTTTTTGAGAAAACAGGAAAAAAGTATTCCATTTGTATGGGAAGCAGATGTCCCATTGGATTTTGATGTATGGATGAGTTATGTAAAATTCTATTCTAAATGCATTTAACATTAATAAATTTTTTAATATGACTCACCATTTTCGAGAAAATTGTTAAAAACTGTTTTGTTTATATGGGTGAAGGGGAGGGGGAGTGGTCCGATTTTGGCCGTCCAAAAACTCAGCTGAGCCATTTCTGAGAAACGTAACGATACCAAATTTCAAGTGTCTAGCTCAATCTTTCGAAAGTTACGGTGTTCACGGACAGCCAGACGGGCAGACTGACAGACAGACAGACAGACAGACGGACAGACAGACAGACGGACGGACAGACTGACGGACGGACAGACGACAAAAGGATAGACGGACAGACAAACGAACGGACATGCAGAAATCTTTTGTCATCCCTAACACCCTGGTGTAGTTCATTTTTGTGTCCGATGATTGGTTCGATGCGCTGCAAACAGTATACTGTAAGGGCGGCGGGACTAACAAAAACACATTGAAGTGATCTAAACGAATGTTTATTAACGACTCCTTTACAATTGACTTTTGTTGATCAGACTCTCGAATATAGCAATTGGAACTCGAAAGGACCATAGTCTCCTACAATACTAAATATGATATATCATATAGAGCAGGGGTCGGCAATTAGTTTCTATGGAGGTCCGGATAATTTGAAAAAAAATTTTCAAGGTCCAAAAAAAATTTGAACAAATTTATTTATTTTTGTATTAAAAACAGAGTTTAAACCGTTTAAGCCGTTAAAGGTAAATTATTTAATAGAATCATACTAATATATAAAAAAAATAAAAAAATTTTTTTTAAAAAAAAGCTTTTATTAAAAAAGAATGCACTAAAAAGAAAAAAAATAATTTTCTGGACGCTGTGTATCACAAATATAAAAGCTTTTAAAAAGCGAGATAAATGTTTATTTTATTGTTTTATGCTTTTTTTAAAAAATTTATTTTTTATTTTTTTTATTTTGTTCTTTTTAGTCTTCGAATATATATTCTTACATTTGAGATGTTCTTACAGGCTTTTTAACTTGAGAATCGTATTCAGTGACCCCAAAAACCCCCAGAATAGACTTTTTTCCGGAAAATTTGGAGAAAAGGATAATCACGTTATCCTTACAGGACCTTCCGTTATCCTTACTGACTTTTTAATGACAGATTCGGATTCAGCGACCCCAAAAACCCCCAGAATAGATTTTTTTCCGGAAAATTTGGAGAAAAGGATAATCACGTTATCCTTACAGGACCTTCCGTTATCCTTACAAGGACGAAAATATTGTATTGTCATCGGACTTATATAAGTGTGCAAAATTTCAAGTCAATCGGACAAGTGGAAGTGGGTCAAAATTTGATTGCAAGATTTGACCCCGGCAAACAGACAGACAGACAAACAGACAGACACGAAGGCAAGCTAAATAAAAGCTTTTAAAAATGAGTTGGTGTCTGTCTGTCTGTCTGTCTGTTCCTCTTTAACGCAAACACGGCTGAACCGATTGACTTGAAATTTGGCAAGAGTGTCTGTGGTAGTTCTGGTTCCAACATAGGCGTACGGAAAAGTAGCGCGAGGGGTGGGGGGAGTAAGGGGAGGGGCTAAAGTGATTTCGAAACATAGTTTTTGCGCTATGTTACTCTTTCGCGGAGAAACTACTGAACCGATTAGCCTGAAATTTGGCATAGATGTTCGTCGTGGGTCCAGCCCCAACAAAGACCCATTCAAAAGTATCCCGAGAGGTGGGGGAGTAAGGGGAGGGGGTAACCGAGCCGATTGGCCTGAAGTTTAGCTTCAACATAGACCAACAAAAAAAAATTTTTTTTTTGAAAAAACTTAACCCGGCAACGACGGGTATGCAAGCTAGTATAATATAAATTATAAAGTTTCATAATAATAACGATACAATTTTATACTTGAATAGTTTAGTGAGAGAAATGTCATTTCTTGTCCTGAGCTATTCGCAAAAAACGTTTTCGTTCGAATGGTGGAAAACGTTTTCGTTCGTATTAGTTTCCTTTCAAAAGTTTAATAATTTACCAATAAATTTTTCAATTTTGCAAATTCATTTCAAAAGCAGTAAGCAATCAAGGCAAAACTTTCCTCATCAAAAAGTTTTTTTATTTCTTAATGACAAACATTTCAAATAGTGTATAACAGCCAATGCTTCACTCAAAAGAATTTTCCACTCGTCTTATATTTTTTCACAGTTCTGTAAAATGTATTTAATAAAATTCAATGTGGGCGAAATATTCAATTTGCTTAAATGTTTGGAATTCATTTTAATAAAAAACTTTACTGACGAAGTAATTAAAAATACTATTTCTCTCAAGTTTCAAATTTCCATTAAAACTTATGGGAAAAACCGATCGAATAAATTTGTGAATAACTCAACTCAAATTTCTTTCTCAAAGATTTCCAAGTTATTAGTTGCTATGGCACTTTTCACAACACTGTAATGTTCACGATTTGTTTTTGTCGCTAGAATGTTTTACAATTCTAATTTTGATAGCGATCTGTTATTTTTCCATTTTCTCATTTCCCATCAAAGGGGAAAATTCCAATGTGGTAATAAAATAGGAATTGCTCCTGTGAACGAAACTACTTTCAAATTGATATTCCTGTGCTGATAGTTTCTTTTTTTCTTTTCTCGCAGAGATATTATCCATATTTCGTATAACTTGAAATGAGAAAAAAAAGCTGAAAAACTCACAGGAAAATAAATACAAAATGCGAAGGAAAAATCCATTGCGAATATAAAACTTTGTTTATGGCTATCCGCCATAAAAGTAATAGCGAAAGCATAGCTTTGGCTGGTATTTCATCTATTTTGCAGATTATGCTACACAGGACTATCTACTAGTATATTGCCGGGAGCGTTATTTGTCTGGTAGGTAGTAGTAGAAGAATGTTCTGCTCTATAAGTTATGCTTAAAACAATTCGTTGTTACATATTGCTGTTTTATTATTCAACAATTCCAGGATGTGGACGGGTGCACGCGGAAACAAAACACTTCAACTGCAAAGGGTTTTTCCCTACAGAAACAAAAAGAAAATTCCTAAAGCAAAAAAAAAAACGAAATCTTCTCAGTAGAGTTTACAATTCTTGCACGAGCAGTTCCAAAATGAAAACAGCAAATGAAACAAATTTTTCGGTTGTACATTTGAATTATTTTATGTAATTTTGTGTAGCGTGTACCACTAACAACAGTTCTAGTTTGCTAATGTAATTCTGTCACAAAAACTAAAGGGAATTATTCATAATACTGAATAAAATTTTATGGACAGTGGGTTTTGTTTAAGACGGACTTTAAATAATCTTGAAAACATTCAGGTTCCAAGTTTTTACTTTGGAAGTTGTTCAAAACGTTTTTATTATAATGGTGGCTTCTTTCGGGGAAAAAGTTTTTTTATTTACAGTTTAAAAATCGTATTTTTTTTTTATTAAAAACTTTTGTGTTTTTTTTCCTGAAATATAGCTTACTTTACAAATCTGTGGTCACAAGGAAAAACTGCTTAAGTCGAAAAAGCGTGTTTTGAGTAATTTGGGTTTAAAGTTTTGATTACTTTCTGGAAAGAATTGGTTATTCTTTCAAACGAAAAATGTTTTCCAGTTTGAAGTAAACACATTAAAGACTACTTTAAACTCAAAAGAATCTTAAAATCCAATTTGGTTAAAGTGTTATCATAAAAAAGGCGTTTCTTCCATATTATGAAGAAGTTTTTCCAAAACCATAGTAAAGCAAAACTGACTTAGGTTATATGGTTTTTGCTCTGCCATTCCTCAGAGGGGTACAGCATGAAAACCAAACTTTGACAAAATATAGAACTGGATATGGAAAATTCAAATATTCAAAGTACATAACTCGACTTAAGCGGTTTTTCCTTGTGACCACAGAATTGCTCCTTAATTTTTGGGAATTTTAGCGAAAATTTGGACACTTAGGTCGCTGGCCCGAAACGGTTTAAAATTTAGTTTGGCATAGGAATACTTGACAAGAATAGAAACTGAACTATCTAATGTCAAAATATCCTTTGCAAATGTCCCAAGAATCTGAAGCATTTTGATCCGGTTTTCAGCTGCTTAACGGGTGGCCCCCAAAAGGACCACATAAAATCTCGATGACTCCACGCAATATCCCAATTGACCAAATTGGTTGGAAAACCAATTGGATTTCCAATCATCTTGTACCATGGACCGAAGGTACGATTTTTGGTACAAGTTATGGAATTTTGACTGGAAATCCAAGATTTTTTCCTGTGAAAATGGTCCTTTTTTGTACCATAAGGTCCATAATTCCAAATGTTCCCACAAATATTCTTAAACTTTATAAAGGAAAATTGCGTGGTTCATTTGGACACGGTACAAAAATTCCAACATTGGTCAATTGGGATGTAGATTTCAAATACATAACAAATATTCAAAACAAAAACCTAAGGTTTTAATGAAAAAAACGCCAGTAGTTTAAAGGTTAAACAAATCTTACTAAAATCTATCCCAAATGATCCCCTGTAACCCATCGTCTGCTATTTTCTGAACCCCTAGCGAGATTTTTATCGGTGTTTTACCCTTCGATTGGTTCCACCTCAAACATATTTCCAAAACAACATAATTTATCCTTTCGGGTCCTGTAACATAACCTGCTCGTCTGAACATATTTCCAAAACAACAAAATTTACCCATTCGTGCCCTATAATATTATAACCTGCTCACCTGAGCCACAGGAGAAGCTCTCACTCGTTCTTTACAATTAGAAACGTCGAATAGCCCTGTTTCAACTGACATTTAAAATCACATTTAATTTATTCTCAAGATTTTTGTAAACAATTCAGACTGTATTTGGAAATGTTTTTATAAAGAGCGATGTACGATTTTGCCCCTGGGTTGAGGACTTTTTGCAAACCGGTACAGATTATTCATTTTCCTAAATCTATCTTTCACTTTTAGATTGCCTGGAGCCATAATCTCGGCGCTCAATTGAGCAAATATGCTGGCGGCTCGGTTTTAGCTTAATCCGGGACAACACGATCGGTGAGGGGAGGGGGGTGAAAATATAGACCATACATTTTACATATAAAAATTTAAAAATTTTTCATGTCTTTATATATAAATTTACAAACAGGCGAAAGAAAAGCTGCTCCAGGAAGAAAAAAAAACTGAGTTTAAAATGGATAGTAAGATTGTGTAAACCACAGAACTATATAACATAGAACAACTGTCACCATACAAAGCTCTGCTGAAAAATGGTCCCAAAAGTATTTCCCTCTTTATCGTACTTGAACACATCCACTGAACTGTTTAAGGTCGCGAAATTCAAATTTAGTTTGCCGCGAAATTCAAATTTCACAAGTTTGAGACTAGCTTTAGGCGCAAACAAATAACTTTATGCGCAAACAAATAACTTTAGGCGCCAACACCATTCCGAAAGTCTATTTTGCTTTGACAGCTCACGGTTTAAACGAGAGGACTATATTTATTTTCATACGGTTATCTTGCTCTTACTTGACTCGTTTTGATTCACTGAACTGTTATGAAATGGGACCATTTGAGACAGCAAATCGAGCGATCTAGTATATCTATGGTGTAAACCTTCACAAAACAAAATTGAGTAACAAAATTGAGTAACAAAAAATCGAAATATTGCGCCGCAAGCCCAATCATTTTTTCAACTGAATGCAAAACTTTTCTAAATAAGTTTTCTAAATAAATGAAACTGAAATTATGGAACAGCGAATAAAAATGCGCCGCAGTCGAAAGTATTTACGTTAAAAAATTGTCTGCATGCATATTTGGTGAACATTTTTTCAATGTGCAATCAATTGTAACCCTGAATTCCATAATTTGGGACAAAAGTTTAGTTTCTGACACGCAAATCTGATTCTGGAAATGTCCCGGCTCGTAAAAATTCGCCGCAGTCGAAAGTATTTCGTTAAAAAAATTATCTCGAGGCATATTTGGTGAACAGTTTTTTTAGTGTGCAATAAATCAAAACCCTGAATTCAATTATCTGGGACAAAAGTTTAGTTTCCGGCACCTGATCCTAGAAATGTCCCGGCTATCCCGGGACGTGTAATTACTAGGGGTGTTGATAAGAACCGGGTACATGG
The DNA here is from genome assembly GCA_964034945.1 of Chrysopilus asiliformis. Taxonomy (NCBI): domain Eukaryota; kingdom Metazoa; phylum Arthropoda; class Insecta; order Diptera; family Rhagionidae; genus Chrysopilus; species Chrysopilus asiliformis. Next base: position 84,925,188 of record OZ035961.1, on the reverse strand, counting down.
GTTACCGAAAGTTTTCAGAAACCGGTGCTGCGAAAAACGGATACACGGACTCGGTTTCTCAATTCGGAACCAGGTTCCTAACAAGAAGGGTCCCCAGTTCCATAAAATCATGGCTTTCAACAGCCATAATGGTTGTCTTACTTATAGCCGATTGTTTGTGGTAGCATTAAACCAAGGTATCAAAAAGGACCAAAAATATAGGGTTACCTTTCTCTGGAAGCTTTCGGTATTTTGATGCCATATGGCATCATGCTAAAAAATTTGAATTGTCTTATTATTTATTTATTTTCAACACTCTATTCTCATTCAGTGCACCATTAAGTGCATTTTTGACCCAATTTTGATTTTTTGAGTAAAAAGCTGGACCACAGTGGACGTATTTGTAAAAAATAAAAAAATAAATTTTTTTTTTGTTTTAAATGAATACTAATAGCTTAAACATCATTAATTTGTATACAGAGTATTTTTAAAACCCATAGAAAAAAACATGTACCGAAAGGGTTAATTGCATATTTGGCCTTGACACCTAAAAATTTTATTCTACGTCGAATTTTTTTCCTACAGTCCATTTTTCTTGCGAAAATTTCGCCTGCGGAGCATTTCATCATGAAATGTTTGATTGTAAGGTAATTCCTTTTAAGGAAGATAACCTCGAACAGAAGGTAAAAACACCCCCTTTTTCTGATAAGTCTTTTAAAAATTTTGAGCCCACAAAAATTCATTTTTGCGTTTTTCTTGGAAAAGGGTGATTCAACGCGGTAGCGTTAAATCCCCATGAACTGTGAAAATCCTTGACGAGGGGGAGTTTAGAAATGGAAAAATCAGATTTTATAAACGGCACCTTACTGCATGGTCAAAACAACAATATTAGTACAGTAGAATCCCAATAATTCGTACCCCGATAATTCGTATATCCCGCTAATTCGTATAAATTTGCTGGTCCCTTGAAAAAAATCCCGATAATTCGTACCCCGATAATTCGTATATCCCGCTAATTCGTATGAATTTGCTGGTCCCTTGAAATACGAATTATCGGGATTCTACTGTATTAACCATTTCTGTCTTGGTTAGCAGCAACACCACACAAATGTTGCAATTGCAAGCGCGCTCGCAATCTATATTCAATTACGTTGAGCATCAAAATTCAAAAACAGCAATTTTCCCGCTAATTACGATTTTGCATCATCAATGTTACGCAGTTTCTGGCGTTCTGTTTTTCAAGTTTTACTGTGAACCTAACCGGGAGAATTCCTGAAAAGATCCCTTAACCAAACCATCATAAATTGAACTGAAGTAGCGACAGTAGGTGTCTAAGGTCATTCGGTTGAGTCCTTTTTTACGATACTTTTATAACTATTTCCTTAACCCGCCAGGACCGTCTCGGTACATAAAATACAATCGTATATGGGACGCAGTTTTCCTCTTCAGCCTGATATGGTCATAAGACCTTTTTACGCTAATGTTTGGACCATGAACGACGTGCTCAGCTTTAAGATGTTCTATAAAATTTAATAAACAACTCCTGTATGTTGGAACATAATTTAGCATAAAATTCTTTCTTATGGTCAAAAGTTAAGATTCCTAAGTGAAGAAAATTCACTACTCAACCATTCACAGTGGCACAAAAACATCAAAGTGAATTGAAAACGCACAAAAAATAAAATTCCGTCACTATGGCGTTTTCGCGTGCATTGCATAATCGAAATATTTAGAAGCTAATTCTGGTATCTCGTAACATTTGATGATGCTTTCCATTTTACTTATTCGACTAGAGGGATTTTAGTTTATTATTTTCTTCTTTTTTTTGGAATTTATTCTTCTTTACTCACTTTTTAAGTAATTTATTTTCACTGTGCACAAATTTTTTAGTTTTTACACCCAGTTGCATTTATAAATGCAACGGCTTTTAAATTTTATATAACTTGGATTTTCTTTTCAAATTTCTTTCAAAAAATTTAACATTTGACAGGCACTTGAAATAAAATCACTCATCACAAAAATCGGAAATTTCATTTGCTCTAGTTTTCATTTAATTGAATTAATTTAATTTTTATAATATATCGAACTCTTCCGATACGATCATTCAAGCGTTCCGTTTATTTTTAAATAGACAATTTTTTAAAATGCGCGGCAAGAAGGCCCGAAGGCCTGACAAGTACTGCTCTTGATGAAATACTTTAGTGCTGATGAGACAAGTTAGACGGTTCGTGCGCCAAAAATTATAATAAAAGCAAAAAAAAAAAAAGGAAATCTAAAATGAAATGAAACCGAAAATTTGAATTCAAAAAAGAAAATTCTTCGAATACGCTCAGTGAAAGAGATTCTGGGAGGGATCAAACTTATTTCGGCAATATATATGAGAAAATTGTGAAATTTCTTTGTATCAGAATATTTTTAAAAACTTTCCATACAACCTATTTTTAAAACAAAATGTTTGGTGTGAGACGACAAAAAGTTATGAAAGCAATAATAAATGTTTAATTAATATGAATTTTATTATGGCAACAGCTTTTTTTCGTTTAGCTATGCTATAAATATTCGTATTGAAACAAAATTGTCGAGTTTCATGAAACAAAGATAATGGAATGAGGGAAATTGACTGTTTTTCACAGAAATAACTAAAAATGTTCTCAAAAAATCTAGCACGGTACTAGGATTTTGTTATCTGCCACTAGAATTGTACCCAAATAGCATCGAAAAGCACGTGCACATGAGATTTGTTGTTTGCGACTTAAAAATGTAGCATTTTACGCTATCGGAGCTAAAGATTTTGACCTATAATTCACATCTACACTCAAAAAAATGGAGGCTAACTCGACGACCTACATACGGCGTAATTGGCCTCGGGCAGGCGCGCGTTCGCCTAAAACTGAGTTGACCTGTGGTCGGAGAAATTCTGAAATTAAGCCACCAGCAGGTGAAGTAGAGCATTGGGAGCTGCACGAGTTGACCTTAGATAGGTTAACTCTGACCGCTAGCTGGCTTACAGAAACCTCTGTAAGGTCAGAGTTAACCTGACAGAGGTTTCTGTAAGCCAGCTAGCGGTCAGAGTTAACCTGACAAAAAGTTGACCTGGACATTTTTCTGAGTGTACGTACAATAAGCTTAAGAAGTGACGAGAACTACACACTGATTTATAATGTGTCTGCAAAGCCACAATTGCTTTAATGGGGAAATTGGTGATCGACGGTTCGTCTTTGGGTGAATATTCACTTCATGAAAATCCTGCAACGATAGAGCGGCATTTGACGTTTGTCGACAAGCTGCACGAGCGAAGCGAGGGCAGATATCACACGGTCCAGGGGCGGAGCCCCGGTTAGGAGATTCAGTGGGCGAAACGATATACAACTATATTCTATAAATTCGTTTTATTACTAAGAAATGTTGGTCAAAACAGATTTTAATTTTTAAATTTCTCTCTGAAATAAAAAATCAACATAACAAAAAATGGAAATCGACAATGCTCAACTAAACCACACCTCGCTCGTGCAGCTAACTTCACATTCGTTCAGTTTTATTCACAAATTTTCGGTTAGAGGCATATATGGCTGTACTGTTTACTCTAGTGTTTTCTGCCTATGAAGTTTGGCTTCTGTATTCTGTACCACAGAGTGTATTCTGTGGTACGAGAAACACGTCGCGAAAACACACTTTCGGCCTGCTGATCGCACTTTCGCCCCTAGGGCCGAAAACGCAACTTTCGACCCGCTACGGAGGCATCGAAATGCATATTTACGATGCATATGTTATGAAAAAAAAGTTGATGCTTTCTGCTGCCATATTCCCCCATGCACATTTTCTTCAAACGTTTTCGCTTTGAGAATTAAATTTCTTATTCCACGCTAATAACTGAAGGAAATTGCATAAAAAATGGATAGGAAACATTTTTGAAACAGCACAATATTGTTGGCATCAAAATTTCATTGCACAAGAAAAAAAAGTGAGCGTTAAAATAAAATTAAAGAAATTTTTCGTTAAAAACAAAATAATTTGATGGCCCATACAAATCTGTTTAAATTTTAGATTCAATATTGTTGAAAATTTTTAGTTGCAACTAAAATCACGGCATGCAATCGGAGGAAAAGTCCATTATAAAATAACACTCCACAAAAAGTTTCCATTAATTTATCGCCATTAGATTTTTCTCGTTCGTTTTCTGTTTACGTTTTCATTTGTTCATCTCTGTTCGGTCGGTAATCTATGTAAGCATTCGAGAGAGAAAGAAAACTCTTCTCAATGATTTGTGTCAGATGACGCTCGTATAAAGGTTGAAGCAGCTGATTTTGTTAATGGGGGCGTTTTTTTTTGTGAAATGGAGCTCCAGAATTATGTTCCTGTGTCATAATTGCGGCGTGGCAAACCACTAAAAAGTGTTCCCCACTATAGGTGTCATTGCGAATACCATTCGCACAACGGTGATGTGCCCGCGACTAAAATCGCTTATCACCGCAATTTGCATGGTGACGACATATGTGAAAAAAGACGACACGGCTGCTTAAAATGCTATTTGGGATAAGTCCAGTGTAATCCAATTTTGATTATAGGTCTAGATTTTTTACCGTGTGACAAAAGTTAATTTAAAAAAAAATGAAAATTCAACACGTTGGCTACCAGATGAGTCACCGGTGTACACACACTATTGTCATTACCGTCAGTTTCTCAAGTTCCATGGTTGAGTGCAGTCGCTCGTGCGGTACAAAGGGGTTTTTTTTGTTCGTTATATTTTATTCGATTCGATCGTTTTTGTCTGTATTGATCTTGTGTTCACTGGTGACTCACAAAGTACAGAAATGATTTTTGCGTTTTTTCCCAGTGTATACTAGCGGAGTAAGCGTTTTTTTGGCTGGTAGCCAACGTGTTAAATAAAAATTCAAAAACAGAGCGATTTTATAATCGAAATTAAATTCAGGAAAAATGAATTTTTAGGCAATCGCGCCGCGCCGCAGGTGAAAATTATTACTTTAAGGGAAAAGTATGTTTCTGGCCTCATTCTGGTCATTTGGAGATGCATCTGAGGGATCGTTTTTCGTATAATTTAGTTTAAAAAAATGATGCAGAAACGGTTAAAGGACTTTTAATGGTTTTTTACAGGAAGTCAGGCAACGAAGTGTAACTACAAAAGTTTGGTTTGCGATTTTTAAAAAGGCAGGCAAAACTATCATAACGTTTTACAATTCAAAACTGCAAATTACTGTAACGCCTCTGAAAATCGAGTTTTTTTTGCACAAAAAGTTTACGTAGTCTGAAATTGCGTCAACGTCGATCGCGTTGTACTTCTCGTACATTAAAACACCTTTTGCTTTTCGCTAAACGACCACGTAGAAGTGTAGAATACGAAAAAAATTTGAGTGTTACTAATAAGACGCAAATCTAAAAATAGTCCCTATAATTTTCCCACCGCAACATTGCCGATTTTTCTTATTTTTTCTTTCAAATTCTTTTCGTGGGTTGATTATATCGCGACAACATTAAATAAGTGACGATCAACGTGTCTTAACAATATCGCTGAACACGTCTTCGAGTGTATGAAAAAAAAAATGAATCTCGAAAAGAAAATGGCATATTCGAGATAAAAATTTAAAATTAAATTGTAATAAATATCAAATTTTATAGTTAAATTGAACTGAACAATCAGCTGATACAAGGTTGAGGTTAAGGATTGTTTAATTCAAATCAAATCTTAATCCAATTCAAATATATGTATATGAGCATCTGAACTTGAGGATACATTTTTAATGATAGACAATTTTTGGTTGAATGAATTTGTGAATGATTTTTCAAAAATATCTTTAAGTCTTTATTTGCATTCTCAATTTTCATAAGCGGAAAAATATTTTTCCCGATTTGTTCCCAATTTTTTTTTTTTGATTCTTGAAATGAGAACAATATAATGGAGTCATGTTTACCCCAATGGAAACGCAAGTGGGACAAATTTTTTTAAGAAAAAAAATTTCTATGTCGCGATATCTATTTTTAAAATTCATATGTGCTGATTTTGGTCCACTGTTGTCGTTCGTGATGCGATTTATACTCTCACAAAATTGAATTCAAATTTTTTGACTCATTAATATTTTTGAATTATTACTATTGTTATATTTATGTCTTCTTGGCATTTAAAAGTGCAACACAAAAGAATCCTAAATTAGTAAACTTGATCTTTACTAAAGAGAAGGTTATTTAATAATATTCACAATAGCTTCGGACAATTTAACAGAATTTCACAGGTGCGTATTAAGGGGTTATGCCTGTCTACAAGGCCCGTAAAAACGTGTATTTTTGCGATTTACAAACTTTTTAAATAAAATTATTTTTCTTTGTCTTTTTTTACATTTTATTAAATACATCTTTAACGGTGTTTCAGATCATTTTATGTGAAAAAATAGAGTGCCACACGTCCCGGTTTGACCGGGAGAGTCCCGTAATCAGGCATTTTGTCCCCGGGCCCCGGAAACAAACCTTTGCTTCCAGATTTTTTAATTAAGTGTTGCAATAGTGTTATAATAACGATTTTTCACAATTGTCGTATGTATTTCAAAAAACTTCGCCTGCGGCGCTTTTGTCTTAATTGCTGGTTTTACAATTTCCATCGCCATTATCTATGAAATGTAAAAAAGCGCGGAAAATTATGTTAATTTTTGCTTGAGACTGTGTAGCTCTTAATTTAAATCTTTGCGCCGCACTCTGCTTGAAAAATGTCGTCTGCGGCACAATTTCACTTTTAGCCGACGAAATGGTTTTTCCGACAGTGCTTTAAATGAATGAACATTTGTTTTGTTTTATCTTTGCCTTTATCAGTCGTGACAGTTTTTTATGTTAAACCTTCATTAGGTCTAGTACAAGTATGGTACTGTGTTATCACCGTGAAGGTTCATGGTTGTTGCAGGCGCAGGTCTAACAGAAAAAACTTTAACTCGTACCTCGATTACAGTACAATTAATTTTTAAAGGTAACTTAAATTAAAATTAAAAAGTGTTGCCACAATTCTTTACAAAATTGAGCGGAATAAATTTCAGATAGATTTTAATCAGATGCGATTAAGAAAATGTATTTTATTTCTGATACCCATTCAATGAAGTTGCAATTTTTATCATGTGTAGATATGAATTATCATTTTGATCGATTATATTAAATTGGTGAACAGGAATTTGACTTATTATGTCCAAATGATATCTCGTTTGCCGTATATAACTATAAGAAGCGATGACTTGAAGCTAAACGGTTATAACCAGTATAATAAAAATAGAAATAAAATTTTATTATTCCAAACGGAATCGTTTTCCCAATATTCGTACCGCTATTTAAAAAAAAATTATAAGAAGAAATTGGGAATTAAGAAAAATGGAGAAAATGAGATGTCGAAATACGGTAAGGAAGGAAAGAAAACAAACGAAAATTGATTACAGATCGATGATTTAGCACTATATTCTTCCTTTTGTTAAATACTTTCATTTATTACCATTCTTTAATTTCACCATTGTTAAATATCTGTTTGGTCATTAATAATACTCAAAGTTAATTAATGTGATTTTTGTGGCATAGCAGTAGTCACATATTTTACACTTGTCAAGTTACATTGTAAAAGTTTTATATCATTCTAAATATAAGTATTTAGAAACTGTCCATAAAATACGTCACGCTAATTTTGGCACTTTTCGACCCCCGTCAAAAAATAGGTCACATAACCACCCAAATAGCATTTTAAGCAGCAATTATGGTGTTTATCCCCATATTTCGTCACCATGCAGATCACGGCGATAAGCAATTTATGTAGAAAACACGTCCTTAGTCGTGCGTATGAGACGCGCAACGACACACATAGTGGGGAACACTTTTCTGCGGTTTGCTACGTCGCAATTATAACGACAGGGACGTAATTAGTTGCCTCATGCGCGAGCGTCATCTGACGGCATTATATCACACAATTACACAAATCATCGAGCGGGTTTTCTTTCTCCCTCGAATGCTTGCTAGTAAACAGAGATGAACAAATAAAAACGTAAGCAGAAGACGAACGAGAAAAATCTAATGGCAACAAATTAATGGAAACTTTTGTGGAGTGTTATTTTATAATGGACTTTTCTTCCGGTTGCATGTCGTAATTTTAATTGCCATTAAAATTTTTCGACAATATTGGATCTGAAATTTAAACAGATTTTAATGGGCCATCGAATTATTTTGTTTTTAATCAAAAATTTCTTTAATTTTATTTTATCGGTAAAATTTTTTTTTCTTTTGCAATGAAATTTTGATGCCAATAAAATTATGCTGTTTCAAAAATGTATGCTATCCACTTTTTATGCAATATCCTTCAGTCATTCGCCTGAAATAAGAAATTTAATTCTCGAAACGAAATCGTTTCCATCAAATGTCAGTGAGAAATATGGCGGCTGAAGGCATCAATTTTTTTTGGTGTTTCTCAGACGGGGAGCTTTAATGAAACTTTAGTGGTAGCAGTTTCGTCACTTTTTCCATCACACGCTTCTTCAAAATTAAACTGACGTTCAGGCTCCACAGCCAATCACTATTTCGGCCCGAAAACCATCAAATGCTGCTCTATCGCCGCAGGATTTTCATGAAGCGAATGTTGCCCCAAAGATCGTGCTCGTCACTTCTTTCGCTTCTTTTACGCGGATGTGAATTATAGGTGTAAATTTTTAATCCCGATTGTGTAAATTTCTACTCTTTCAAGTCGCAAAGAACAAATCTCATGTTCCCGTACTTTTCGATGCTGTTTGGGCAAGACTCCCCCACCATATCTTAACTTTAAAAAATGGTGAAAAAGGGTTTTTACTTTTCTTACATTTTTATATATATATAAAATCCCTGGTGCATATAATTCCTGGTCTCATCACAGCCAAACCACTCAACCCATTGACTTTATATTCACAATATATGTTAGTTAGGTTACGAAAATGGTTTATAGTTAAGTGTGGTCCGGGTATCGACTCGCCTTTTATCCCCTCGCCTTTTATCCCCTTGCCTTTTATCCCCTCGGCTTTTATCTTCTGAACCACTGATAGGATTTGAATACAGTTTTCTGTGTTGGACAGGTGGACTATTAGGGAAAATTTTCGCCAATTCAAACTACTCCTTCCCCCATTTAGGAAACCCCTCCTCCTGCCATCTCCTAAACTACTAAATACATCCAGTTTTAAGTGTTGTGTAGGCTGTCTGTAGAAAAAACTATCGCCAAGTCAAACCACTCCCTTCTGTATGATGACAATCCCCTCTCCTGGTATGTCCTCAACCACTGAATGGATTTTAATATGGCTTTTAATATTGGACAAATTCATCGTAAAAGAAAATTTTCGTCCACTCAACCCACTCCTACATGACGCGAAACCCCGAGAGATGGGATACTTTAATTGACCTCCTCCCTTATTTCGATACCACTCGATATAACTTTCGAACCGTTCTACCGATCGGGATGTAATTTTCTGCGGTAGATAAAGAATCTTGCGGTTTTAGAGCGAATCATGATTTCAAGTCAGTTGCGAAGAGGATGGATTTTTTTGCTCGTCTCTTGAGGCGATCCACAAATCGACGCAATTTTTGGTCTCTCTGCAAGAACGGAAGTGCTGCTCAGCCATGCCATGCGTCATCGATCTGAACAGGTGGTAGTCGGTAGGGGCGATGTCTGGAGAATACGGTGGGTGGGGTAGAATATCCCAATTCAGTGTTTCCAGGTAGATTTTAACGACTTTAGCAACATGTGGCTGAGCTGCGAAATCAGTTTGTCATGTCTTTGATCGAATTGTGGCCATTTTTCCTTCAATGCTCGGTTCAAACGCATTAATATGCAAGTTCTTGTTGCGTTTGACATGGATCTTTATCCAGTAATGCTTCGAACTCTACGTCTTCAAACTTTTTCACTGGTCCGGGACGAACCTTATCTTCAATGTCAAAATCAACGTTGAAATCATTCGCAATACGTTGTTTCACTAATAGAAGCCTCACCATAAGTTTGTACAATCATTCGACGTGCCTCAGCCGCAGATTTTTCCCAATTGAAGGCAAAAAGCAAAACTTCCCGCAAATGACTCTTATTTGGCTCAAATTTTGACATTTTCACGAAAAAAATATATATATTACGTCGATAAAAATTCACAAATTTATTGATAAGGAGCTATTACCAGATGCCTAGCTTATTATTTGACGTTTCTGATGTGACATTTTTGACCAGCATTTTACTGCTAGCGCCATCTATTGGAAAACGGCGGTTTTTCATTTGTATTCCCAATATATGAAGAGTTTTCTAATCTTTGATGTTATCTAATCTTTGATGTAACCACAATGACTATGTTTTTCATATCAAGTGCCAGTTATTGGATTTTAATGCTTCACAGGGACAACATTTTTTTTTTCTGGGGCGTGGGGACAACATATCCGGAGCTGTGCCAACCAATTCTGGATGCGTGGTCACCCTAAGTTTCAAGCCTGAAAATATTTTTTCGCGGCATATTCTTTTAATTTGAAGACTATAATAAGGACCCCTCGAAATTGAGACAGAAAATTGTGAAGGTTTTGTACCTATTTCTAGATAAAAGTTTAATCCGATTTATCATATGTGCTTTTATCCGGGTCTTTCTGTACACAGATGGACAAACAAAGCGAAATCGAGATTACAAATTGGTGTCATGTAATGTTTGCAGAGGGATCTGTATAGCATAATACAAATCATTATAATGCTCTGTGTTCCACCGATAGCGCTAAGTTAATTTAATTATCTTAAAATAAAGACAATGTGCGGTGCGTTCTTACCTCAAATAGTGTTCAATCCTAGGAGAATAGTGTAGTTATAAGAGCAATGTATCCATTTTGTATTATACTTACAACCTATAATGCTACTCATAAATTTGCGGTGAAGGGGGGATGAGGGAGGATTTTCAGTCTTCGTAAATTGGTATTCTGGATCCTTAATACACGAAGGTAAAAAAGGATCTTGAATTTGAGAAGTGATGAACATTTTTGGTACGACCGACGATATTATTTCACGTGTGGGGTGTCTGATGACATTTCGGGTTTGCGGGGATGCTGCGATACTTGGCATTTTACTCCGACGAGTGTTCTTAATGGCAACTTAAGCAGATTTACTTTTTACACACACTTGAATATTACCAACAGACACTTTTACTACCATTGAAATAATTGAGCCAAAGAGAACAGAAAATTGTTGGTAGTTTGTCTTCTGTTACTTATTTAAGCCCTGTCGCCTTCGGTGATTTTCATCTCTACAGATGCTCATTTTTATTCAACGAAAACACCAGACCGGAAAGAAAAATTGTAAGTGGATGTGAAAAATATAATTCAGGGCTAGGCAACGATATTGTGTTGTAAATACAAGTACGTGTGATAGTCCTTCATTTTATCCCTTTGAGGTTTTTGTTCGGTGCCATCAGGACAATGATGCTATTTATATTAAGTAGCATTGACTATTAGAGTTTTATTTTTCACATTTCTAAAACATGTTCAATGTAGTTGGCAGAGTTTGGTTGCCATCAATTTCATCTTTGTTTGAAATTTCCGTTGGCGGGAAATGAATTTATATGCGAATTTCAAACAAGGGAAATTGCTTTAAGGATTTAAGGACTAAAGGAAATTTTCCATTTTAATTGCTGTTAGCTGTACGTAAATTGATATAATATTGCAAAATCATTTTCGTCGCTGGTTTTTGTTTTTCCTATGGCAAAACTCTATGAGAGCGGGAGGGGCTCAAGTGCCCGCTTTACAGGAAATTAGTTGGAAACTCGGTTAATTTCGGGACATGGGTTCGTGGAACGCGATCCAATGGATCCATCGATGGGTTTTGTGTTTAAGTAATGAAAACATAACTACAGAACTGAATGACGGTAAGGAAATAGGTATTTACCTATAGGTATTTACTAATGAAACGTGTATAATGGCATCTAAATGAAAAGAAGCCAAAACGAGCGAGCCCTTATAAAATTGAGTCTATACAATCCGTTTATGTTGATCAAGAAATACTAATTGGCAATTAAGCTCTGTGCCTTGTTGAATGAATTTCCCTGTAATTTACCAGTGCCTAACAATTTCTTCTGAATAAT
>OZ035961.1:84845623-84910623 GCA_964034945.1 Chrysopilus asiliformis | reverse complement strand
CTGTTCGTATTTTCAGTTTACCAGACCGGAAGTCTTGAAATGAACTACACTTTCTACAGGATTTAATAAACTTTTCCAAACTTTCTAAAGTTTACATAATTTAATAATAATCTAAGTGAACTCTTCGTTTTGACTGGTTTCTATTCACACATGAGAACGTCATATAAAATGTAGTTCATCGTCATCATCATATATGATGACGGTTTCAGCAATGATAGCATTTAACTTTAATCAAAGTAAATATAGCTGCAGATTTTTACTCTTTCACATAAAAATTAATGTCAAGCTAGAAGCCATTAATAAGGAAAAGTAATTAAACACAGCACCATAATTAAACAACAGGGAAAACATCTGCTGATATAAGAAAATCTGAACGATTCTCATGAATCTTCTTTGTCAGCATCGTCTCAACCCCGTTTTCTTCACATCAATATCGTTTTATCATTTTGGATTTTAGCTGAACTTGAACACAATTTCGCTGCACGTATACCTCAACCTCCTTGAAAGAATTTAATTGAATTAAACATTAAACCACCAATCACATCAACCAACCCCCAGGAGCGGCACTTTAAAATTTCTAGCAATATTGTGTATAAAATCCCAAAGTCATTCCTTTATCCCCGAACTAAGAACTAAAACCCTTCATGCCTGAGGCAATATTTATAAATCAATCAGTTGTGGGCAATAATTGAAAATAAATTTACCAAGTTCGCCTATAATAAGGGAAGGAAGCGAAATCTCAAAGTAAATTAAGCGTCGATGTGAGTCGATTTAATACCACGTCAATTAAATGTGGTGTTGTAAATCTGTCCTTCAAGTCTCCGCAAAACTTTTCACAAAAAAAAAATATATACAGATGTATCACTAAATAACTACTATATCTACTATACGAGCATGTCATATATATTTTCAAGGTCTCTGTGGTTCAGATGATGACTATATTTCAGGGTTGGTGGTGATGTGGAAAATATTTCAAGGATCAAGGCCTGGCTAAGTACCTACTATGGCTCCTAATATTCCCTCAAACTCAATTTGGTTTGTTTGAATCAAAAACAGTGAAGGTAAGAGGAGGAAGAGTTCCGCTCCGGTGATGGAGGATGCCGTTTGATGTCTGGGTAAATTTATCTGTTAGATACCTTTCGTGGATTTCTGTCTACCGTATTTACATAACCTACATAATCGAAAAGTTGCGAAGCCACCTTAATATATATGTGATATCAGGTGAAATCGAGTTATTTAGACCACACAAAACTTGTCTTGTTGTACCACATAACAAACCACTCAACACTTTATCGAACGTTTATCTATATGTGAAAAGAGGGAAAAAAACCTCATTTTACGTTGAAAATTTGTCGAAAAGCTTGAAATTAAACTTCTATGCGGATGTGGGGGTGGTAGAAACATTTCTCTTACCTACCGAAAAAAGAGAAAAATACTTCCAGTCTATTGGAAAGTTTATTTTCCTTTGACAAAAACAAAATCGTATAAATCTCTGGGAACCTGCGCAAAAAAAACCAGATGGGGAAAATCTTTCCCGCATTCGCACTCTCTGAGATTTTCCACAGATTTTCAAAACCTCGAGTTTTCTTTGATCAAAATCTAAAATACACTTGAGTTACGGCGGCCGGCACGTAAGCGGTGAGCTTTTGTTGGGAAAAATTGACGTATGTTGAAATTGTATTTCATTGAGGTTTTCCCTCACCTTGAAAATCAAAGCTTTTTTGTTTGCATTCGAGATCCTGGAATCTTTCGATGAGCTACAATCCGATCACGCTGATGGTCATGGAAAAGATACAGGAACCCACAAAGCTATATCAACGGATGGTGAAAGTATAGTTTGCGATGAAATTGACGGTGATTGCAAATTCATATCACGATTTCATGCACAAAATTCGTCATGACTTCCTCTATGTGGAGAGGATTTCGCACGTTTTCAACATTTCATGGCAAGTCGATATATAAAAATTATGTACATATATCAGTAATGTAATACTATGGTGGGCTAAATTGTTTGACGTTTCCCATCTCAAAGTAGTCACTATCGGAAAAACTCAAGAATATAAAAATTACAGAACTTTCATCTATACGTTGTAAAGATAGCCGTATATAGTTTTCAGCTGGGAAAGCCTTAATATTAGTACACGATGTGTTGTGTAGGCACTTGTGGTGGTGTGTATGTACATAATTCGGTTTTGGCATGGTGAACAAAACGGAAATGGTTTTTCAAATTACAGAGTCTCATTTTCACGCTTATAGATGTATTTTTATAAAAAAAATTACTATATAACGTAACACAAAATTGAGTCTTATTCAAAATTTATCACAATTTAGTTTGTGGTGTTCACTGTAGAAAATGAATTTGAATTTAAAGCGAAAAATGGGGTAAAAAAGGGGTAAATTTACAAAAAAGTCGTAAAATTTCGAAAAAAAATCAGAATTTAGCTCGCATACCATTTAAGTTGTAAAATCACCCAAAAAAACATTAATCTTACACTAGAAATAGGGTAATTTTAAACCTTGCGTAAAATTTCGACCAATATTCATATTTTTACTCTCATTTTGGTGTAAAAACACGTTCACAGGGTATTTTTGCATTATTGAACGGACAATTTCATTATTTCACAATGCAGTTGACGGATATTCGCTCTGGCTTGATGGAGCTATGTTGCCTTAACCTTATAATTCGCATAAGGTTTGTGGCATCGGAGTATAAATACTCGAATCGAGTTTTACTCCACCAAAATCCTGTAAGCCTGCGTGGAAGCTGGTAAAGCAGGCTCTGATGCCGGTGAGCCAGCTTCCATACAACAGGCTCATGATAGGTTTTCTGGGCAGACATGCCCGGCCTGTTGGGGGGAAATTTGGATGTGAAAACATCCGCAAAAATAATATCATTATTATTTTTTGTTTTTGCAGACCGTATAAGCCGAGAAATTCTAATACCATTTTCGGTGTAATTTTAAACAAAAAATGTCGTAAAATTACACCTTAAGACGCGGTTTTGCTACCAAATAGGAGGAAAATTACAACAAAAATGTGGTAATTTTAAACACCCATGATAGTTATTACACTATTTTCGGTTTAATTTTAAACAAAAAATGTCATAAGTTTACACCAGTATTGTACTCTTACGTCTTATTTATTTTAAAGTTCCCCCGTAAAAGTGGCTTTTGTACGCCACAAAATGAGTAAAAATACATAGCTTTTAAGCCATTACGACTCGGTTTAATTTTACTACTATTATAGTAGGAAAATGGTTTCCTACTATTTTAGTATTAAAATTACAATAAAATTTTCTAGAGTGTTTGTACATAAAATCGAATAAAGATTATCACTAAAAATAAAATTTTAAATGGACTATACTAATGATTGTCACTCCAGAAAAACTTTAAACGTGTTCACTAAAACGTGTGGTAAAGTGAAAAAATAAATATTTTGTCCGATGAAATAGCACTAGGTGCCAAAAGTTTTTTTTAATTCATTTTCATGGAGCTTTATATTGAGACTCATACATAATGTCAAAAATGCCCGCGCGGCTATAACTCGGGTAATTTTGAAAATTTCAACCTGAAATTTTTTAGGACTCTTCAGGAGCTACACAATAGTATTTAATTTTTTTTTTAAATTTGCAAACTCCCCTTAAGAATTAAAAAAATAAATAAAGTGATTACAGACAGAGAAAAAATCCAATTTAATATTTGCATTTCGCATTGAGGGTATTCACAATCCTCTTTTAATTTTCGATATTCGGTATTTTCGGTAATATTAAAAGACTGAAAATATTCTGATGTGAATATCCCACAGCACAGATTTGAGAACAGCGCTTTTATTTGATACGTGACCAAATCATGAACTGCGAATTTGATTGTAAAATATGTCACATACCTTTAAATCCATGTTTGATGTATTCTTTTGAATTTCTATTGTGGCAACGGCTATCAAAATTGAAAAAAATTGCAGTCCGATGAGATTAACAAAAAACCAGCGAGAAACTAAAAATATTACTAGCGCCACTCGCGGTTGATTCTTGATACCGAATAACCGGGCCGGGAAACACGACTCAAGGCATGTCTACAATTACAGAATCCGGTAATTCATTTTTACATGAACCAAGTTACCGTCTCGGTAAAAATCTGTTAAATTTGACTGAATTACCAAGCGGTAAAATTACTCGCAATTTAAAAGAGGACTGTGAACCCAACTAACAATTTTCGTCTCATAAGACTCTACTAGAGTCTTTTGAGAGTTTTCATACAGAGCTATTTCACCCTTGTAGAATGCTACAACTGTTTTATGAGTGGCTCATGAGGCTTAAATGGCTCACTTATGAGAACTTTTTTTTATCTAATGACAAGACATCAGTTCTTTTTGTAAGAATCACGAAAGTCTCACAAGAACACTATTTGAATTCTAATGAGAGTTTATTGATATTCTCATAAAACTTTCATAACAAGTAATTTATGCTTTGCTAAAAAGAGAAGAGTATATAAAAATATCTAGCCGGTTTTATTTTTGAAGAGTTAAAGTATTTTTTTAAAGAGTAAAAGTTATTTTTGAAGTGTTTATTTATTTTCGGATCCGAGTCATGTCTACGTTTGCGTATGATAATATTGTATTAGAATTTCATATGACATATATTTTAAATTCAATTTTTTCGGATATATAGACAAAAATTATATGGGGAATGCAGTTTTACTGATAATATAACATATTTTACTTCGAAAAAACGCGAAACCCCTCGAAAAAATCGAAAAAGTAAGATATATTATAAATCGGAAATATAATATGGAAAAATTAAATTTTTAATATAATTGATCAAACTGTTTCAATTGTTTTAATGCGTTTTTGTTTTTAAAGAAAATAGCTTTTTGCAGTGTTTTTAGGTCCTAATTTACATATATAAGCTGTTTTTGAAATTTAAAAGTTTTACTGTTAAAAAAGATCAAGGGAAGATATGGCGCCTGTTGACGAAGATTTATTTTAAGAATAAAATTCTACTAATAAGAACATAAGCTCGCGTTATGCGAGTTTAACTCTTTTATGTCTCATATGAGCATTTTAACAAGTATTTTTATACTTAAACTTTTACAAGCGCGTTTTTATGAGAATCATACGAATTAACTGCTCATAACATTTTTATTTAAGATTTAAACTCTTTCAGCCTTATTAATAAAAAATCCCTAACACGGAGATAACTCATGTGCTAACTAACTCCGAGATAGCAAACTTATACATTAGTTAACTATTCTTATTAATAAAAAATTTTCCTCCATATAATAGCTAACTCGTATTTTATTTAAAAATTTAGTTTGAATAAGGCAACCCTTGTGCTGAATTGTACCAAAAAATACGAAAATCTTTTACATTTAAGTCATATTTTGGTTTTTTAAATCCGTTTCCTTGGAGACGATATTAAAATAAGTCATATTTTGGTTTTTTAAATTCGTTTCCTTGGAGACGGTATTAAAATAGGAGTGAAATTAGTGTTTTTAGTTTAATTGTGATTGACTGCAAAGTAATTAAAAATGGAAAATTTAAAAATTGAACGAAAGCGATCAGAAAATTGGTGTTCAAGTGATAAGGTAATATAATATAACAACATAAATTGGATTTTTTTAATGGATCATTGCTTCTTCCAGTCTTTTTTGCAAGAGTTATGCGCCGTCAAGAGTTATCAACTCCTTAACTCGAGGAAATCGGTATGTTAGCTAACACAGAGTTAACTAACGTCAGTTAACTCTTAAAATTTTTTATTAATAAGAATTTCGAGTTATCCACTGCGTAAACCATTGATAAAAATTAACTAACGTTTATTAATAAGGCTGTTTAAGTGTTAAAACTTTATAAAAAATATACAATGAGAACATAAGTTTTTAAAGGCTCGCTACAAGAGTTTAAAAATCGCCTTGCTATAAGCGTAAAAGATTCAGTAGCTCTAGTAGCGTCATACTCTTATAAAAAGAACGCTATCAGAAAAAATTAGAGTGTCATTACAAGAACTATGTTATGAGAGTTTCCAGTGTGTTAAGAATATTTAATGAGAAGATTTCTAAATTCGTAAGAGTTTTGGTCTGGAGAGTTTGTTAGTTGGGAATACCCTGATTGTAAATTTCAGCGATGTAAATTTTTCATGTAAAATCTTCAATTGTGCTATTTACAATATAAAATTGTATGCTTATACAGTAGAATCCCGATAATTCGTACTTCAAGGGACCGACGTAAAAATACGATGTATCGGGATATTCGAATTAGCGGGGTATGAATTATCGGGATTCTACTGTATCCCAATTGACCAAATTGGTTGGAAAACCAATTGAATTGCCAATCATCTTGTACCATGGACCGAAGGTACGATTTTTGGTATAAGTTATGGAATTTTGACTGGAAATCCAAGATTTTTTCCTGTGAAAATGGTCCTTTTTGTACCATAAGGTCCATAATTCCAAATGTTCCCACAAATATTCTTAAACTTTATAAAGGAAAATTGCGTGGTACATTTGGACACGGTACAAAAATTCCAACATTGGTCAATTGGGATATAATAACATGATTTTCAAGTACAAAATTATCATGTGGAAGCATAAAATCATACTTATCAAAAATAAAATAATATTTACTACATATTTTTACCACTCGAAAATTCATTCTTTGAACCATGCAGGATTCGACGTTTTTTATGTCCCCGGCCTGACTTTTGAACCAGTTCGGGTTTCACTTTCGTGGACAGAGAAAACTTTTTTATCAAATCTCTTCTTTCTGGATTCACTGTCGGAAGAAGAATTAGCTGATAATGGATTAACATGTGTTAATCCACTTTTAATTGTTTCTGACCATCCCCCTGCAGTTCCCCGTTAAAAAAGAGCTTATATCCATGAAACTAGAGCAAATCACCTTTCTAATGGAGGTACCACGAAAGCGAAACCCAAAAGTTAGTAAAGGGGCATTTTAGTGCATCGTTCTTTTACGATTTCTTGTAATGACGCCGTTTCATAGTGAAAGTAGTAAAATTATTCGCGATTCATATCATTCGGCGCCGTTCTTTTCTTTCCGGTGCCACTTTTGTTGGAATATGTCCACTCTTCTCTCAGGCATATATGTATTTATATAGAGAAATGAAGCCTGTTCTAAAAAATGGAGTAAAAAGTCCTATAATCGCGATCCCATATTTTATAGGAATTTTTCCGAAGCGGATTTTTTTCCATGTATTCTTCCTAATTTTCAGAAATTTTTATTCTCACTTTCATAATTATGTTTAACCCTAATCAGCTCAGGCTAATTTTGTCCTTAATCCATGCCGGCAAAATAGAATAATTCAATAAAAAAAATTTTTTTTGAGTTTGCATTTTTTAATTCAGTTAATAATATTTATTTATTTGTATATACATTATTCGTACTTTTTATAATTGTAGCATAAAATTGATTTTTAAGAATTTTCGTTACAAACATTTTTCTTGGATTTGCACTTATCTGCTTCAAAGCGCGACCTTAGAAATGGGGACACAGGAAGCAACGTTTTCTCTTTTGGGAAGTGCTACAGTTATTATCGCCTACTACAGTCCGATATTTTGCGAAATAGAAGCAAAGTGATACCAAAATAACCTTTCTTTGCTGGTAAAACTGTTACGGTGTCTTTGAGACACCGCCTGCGTGGATTAAGGGTAAATTTCATAAAAGCGAAATATTATTGTTGTAGTAAAAAAAATTAATTTTTTTTTTCGTTTTTAAATAGTATTGGCTTAAAAAAACAAAGTCAAGGAGCATGAATGCAACAACTTTTTTAACATTCGTAACAATCACTCTCAAAACTGCATCGGTGTCTCAAAGTCACCGCGAATGCGGATTAGGGTTAAATATTCATTGTAAGGCATCAGTGGTTTTCCACAAATCATTTATTGCTCAAATTTTTATACAGAAAAAAATAAAAAATTCTCATTATGATTAAAAAAATACAAACCTTTTCAGTTGAAACATTTCAGATATTAAAGTAGATTTCGATTCATATGGTTCCCTTGATATTCGCAAAGGAAACATCTCAAAGAAATGTGAACAATTTTTTAAGAGACCTTTGCACCCAAAAATAATATGTATGATATTTTTTTTTTCTTTCTTCTATTTTTGTTATATGTGTGTCTGAATATTCACAAGGGAAAGTATTTTATTTTTTAACATATATCCTGGCAAGTGAAAAAGGAAATTTCTCTCAAGTTTTCAGCATATGGGTACCAAGTAAACATACCAGGGGCCACCCCAGACACCAATAATGTGGCAGCATCAAAAGCGAGTACGGCACCGAAACTGAAGGGTAGGCTTCTTTTAGTAGATTTTCTCATCGTTGCAAAAGTGCCCAAGGATCCATTCGCATTGCTGTCACATCTGGTCTTATTCGTGTTGGAAGTCGCCAATTTCATCTTGAATAATCATTTTCCTCAAAACCACACTTGCACACAAGTTTTTTTTGCCACCATTGTTGATTTTCCCGAACGAACTGCTACTGTCTGTAAAAAAAATAAAATAAAAACTCAATCGTTATCTTTTTTTTTTTTTGTTTTTCATTTTTCTGAAATGTACATTTTTGTGTTACGTTGAAAAAATTCTCTGAATACACAGGGATAAGTATATGCTCATGGATAGGAGAAAATTTCCAGACTACCAGACTTGGAAAAACTTTTTAGAATGTTTAAATATGTAGAAAAGTTTTGAAAGCAAGAAAAAAAACTTGTGTTGTACTTTGCCTATTTTCTCCCCTTTCTTGTCACCCTCTCATTTATAAAATCTGTAGACAAAATTTAAGAATAGGAAATTTACATATGAAAGGTTCGCCTATTGCCAGAAAAAGCTTTTCAAAGGTGATTTATTTTCGAAAGGGTATTTATATATCCTTTTTTAACAGATTTGTCTCAAGATATTGTTATTCCATTATTAAACAAATTTTTATTTTTACTTGTGCCATGGGTATTTCTTGAATGGAACATACATTTTTGGATTCATTGACTTATTTATATATTTTTACTTTCTTATACGACATATTACAAAGTATTGTATTCATGAAAAATACTTTATTTTGCCTAAAAAGAATTCCCCGAGTACTCATCAGTCGATTAGTGCATTATTACAAAGCGTCTTTCTGTCTGTTTGTCAGCCTGTGTATATGAAATTTCACAGGCATGTTTGGTCCTTTAAGCAACTTTTAGTGGAAATCCGTTAAACGGAAGAACCCAAAATGGCGACATTTTCCGATAGTCTTATTTAACCCTCCGTCTACCATTGGGGTCAATTTGACCCCACAGCGATAAAATTTTTCTCTAATTCTAGTCGTAATAGTTTTTGGACTTTGTAACTTCTTGACATCGTTTCTTTAAAAATTCTTCATTGTATTTTGCTGGAATTTATTGACATTATTGAAGTTTTTTCTAAGCGTACTCAGACATTTTCAATAACAACTAAAGGAAAATGGCTTATTACCGATTGGGGTCTAATTGACCCCAACGGTAGTTCTAGCAGGTTTTTTTTCGGTAGACGGAGGGTTAAGACAAAATTTGAAGACAGTGAAATTTCCTACTTTTTGTCTTGTACTAGAACTCGATTTCTCAAACCGTGCTCGAAATATGTACATCGTAAAAAAACAGTTTTTTGCAACTACAGTACAATCGCGATTATATGATCTAATTAATGTTGGGGTGGGTCATATAATCAAGGTTTTCATATAACCGAGGGTCAAATTTTCTATTTTTTTTCAGGTTTCCTTACGTTTAATACAAACAAAGGTTAAAGTGTTAAGTATTTTTTAATCTTCTCACAAAAAGTTATATTTTGTTAAAGTATTTTAATAAATTTTGTTGTCTAATGCTGGTTATATTTGATAAAACAGCCTTTTTTTAAGTCTTTGCAGCGTTCCGATCTCTGCTGAGTCAACGTCGACCTCAACAGCCCAATCCAATGCAATATTGAGAGCTTTGATCGCCTCGGTTTGGGTGATAATTTTTTTCAAAGTAAAAATTTCGTCATCCTCACTTTGCTGACAATTGTCTTCATCTACACTAAAATCTTCAACGAGATCTGGAATATCCTTTGTCCAAGCATTAAGCTCAACGTTCACTGCATCCTCCTTTAAAAAAATCCAGTTATTTACTCAAAATAATATCGATGATCACATAATCGAGGTTTTTTCGATTCGCATTGATCATATAATTGAGGCTTCATACAAATTTTTGGGCAGTCATATAACCGCGAAGTTCATATAATCGCAAGTACTTATAATCGCGGTTGTACTGTATTTCGAAAATTAACTGTTGGTAGTTCAATGTATAGAACAAATTAAAGAGAATAACGATTCCCACAATTTTGTGTTCCACCGTTTTTCGCTATCTTTTACCATTATTGAGATATTTTCATTAACCCTTCTATTATGTTCGGGTCATTTCATGACCCAAAGCAACTTTAAACCAAAATTTTCGTTATTAAAAATTCCATGAGTTCAAATTTCTTTTGAACAGTGGGACGAATTGTAACGTATTTTATGATAATTCAATTACTTTTGTTATACCTTTCACAGGTAGACGGCAATAGGTTTTGTATACACACGACACGTTCGGGTCATGGCGTGACCCGTAGTGTGTTTGTATGACAAATAATATGCAATGCCACACCCTTCTTGTGTTCACCGGCTTCACGAGGTCCAAGCTATATACATATACTCCGACTTCGCAAACCACATGTGAATTATAATCGAAGAAAAAAATCATATTCGCTGAATCCTATTTGCATAGGAATGGGTTCGCCAATACTTAGGCTTCGTTCCAATTTTTTTGTGGGACTGAGTCCTACATAATATTGGAGTCACTTCTAAAAACAATGGGAACGATCCCATTCTATAATATAGCTATGCTTCCCCCTCAGTATAGGAATGTCTCCATTAAAAACTAGGAACGGGTGCTACTTTTGTTGGAATGTGTCCATTCTTCTCTCAGCCCTATTTACATAGTAATGATTCCACGAAAACTAAGACTAGTTCCAATATTTATGGAAGCCTTTGCTACAAAGTGGTGCAATGACTCCTATAATCGCTTTCCCATATTTTAGAGGAACGATTACTATGCGGATTTTTTTCCGTGAAAAGCCCATTCTTTTTTGAATGCAAACCGATCGCTGGTCAGTCGCGGTGTGGATTTATTTGTTGTTAACGCATATGTATTATGGACTGAAATTCATCCCACCTGGAACAATAATAAACTTTTTAAACGCCGCCTGTTCTTGCAAGAGTTAGGCGAAAGTCTTGTTCGCCCATATATTATTGTACGGACCGATATGTCAAGAGCTGAAGATCATTAGAAATTTGCGTGCCGAAGAGGCATCATCCACAGCGGCTTCTCCACCAACTAAGAAAAGGAAGGCGAGTGAGCGTAAACTCTATAATTTCTGTATAGAGAACGTCACAGGATTTTTGTATTTACTGTGATTCTGTGCGTGTGTTAGTGTCCTGCGGGTAAAAAATCAGCTGAAAATTTAAAATTTTCCTAGATTTTTTTACTCCGAGCCGACGAGTTTGAAATTTAAGGCTATAGATGTATTAGTGATGGGATTTCTTTATTCCCGGCAAGGAAAAAAAAACTTTTGGTCCTTGCAACGTTTATAACAAAGCAGTTTGTCTAGACCATCGTCACACTACCACCATCAGAAACCTTATTGCGAAGATTATGTACCTATATAAATTGTAATTTTAGGATTATTTTGTATGCATTATATGATAAATACACGTGGGTCATTTTATGACCCGAACATTTTATGTGTGTGTGTTATTTGAACATAATAGAAGGGTTAAAAGGTAAGAATCCATATTTTTGCGAATTGCTTACTAACTGACGGTTTCTTATAAAAACCCTCAAAAAAAAAAATTAAAGATATTAAAGTTTTTGCGTGTAAATCAATATCTTTTACTGTTATCGAGATATTTCACATTTTGTAAAAAAAACTTGCATTACTCGACGTATTTTTTTGATATTCGATCTAGAGCGAGCTATTAAGACCTACAAAAAAAACTTTTTTTTTCAGTAAATAAAAAAAAAATGACAAATATTCTTGTTCTAATTTTGTGTTTAATCATTGAATAATTTCTGATTCATGGTTTTTACTCGAACTTTTTATAGTTGAATTCTATGCAATTTCTCGGTTTACGGGTCATAAAAAAAACATAACAGAATAAAAAATATAACCGTCATCAGAGCCTGCTTTACTAGCTTCTACGCAGGCTTACAGGATTATGGTGGGTAAAACTCGATTCGAGTACTTATACCCCGATTGCCTCAAATCTTATACGAATTATAAGTGAAGGCAAAAAATAGTTCAGACAAGCCAGAGCGAATTGCTTTGATGACGTTGAACCAGCTTCCAGGCCAGAAACAGACTCTTACCCCTAATTTATTCACTAGGAGTTAAGCCGAGTTAGTGAGTTAAGGGAGTTAGCTAGTGTTATTTTCCATGTAAAAGGTGAGTTAAGGGAGTTAAGGCGATTTAACTCCTAGTGAATAAATTGGCCGTTAGTGGGGTTTCAGTGCAGACATGCTTGACCTGTTAAGAGGAATTTTCGAATTTTAAAACATTCACAAAAATAATAGGCCCTATTCCAGAATCCGATACGAATGGTTCGAATCGTAAACTCAATGTTGTTGTTAGTGTTTTATAGCAACAACAACATTGTGTTTACGATCCGAACCATTCGTATCGGATTCTGGAATAGGGCCTAATATAACATTTTGTCATTTTCTTTAATGACCTGTAAGCCGAGAAAATCAAATAAAGCATACGAAACGAGTTGTTAAAATGTACTCCAAAATGTCTGTCAGCAGAAAAAAAAATTCAATTTAGCTATATTTCCCAAGATCCCGCTATGATCAAAACCATATTTTAGTTGTGCGTAAAGACGAAAAACGGAAAACTAATGGCACCGCTCAAACCTATCGCCATTGTAAACCGGGGCATATTGTAGCGTTGTACCCTATAGAAAAAAAATTCTATTTAGTCTCAGATTTGGTAAAAATTTCGTTTACAGGACGGTTAAGGACAGTGTTGGCCGCCTGTGGCTCTCTGAGCTCCTCAGATGCCTAGAATTTTTATCCATAGTGACATATCATTTTACGCAATTATGACCAATATTGCCAGACTTAAAATTTCTATCTCGTAAAAGCTTTTGCAAGTGTTACTGTTTAATAAAACTTCAGATGGCCACCTTGCAAAATTACTTTATTTAATTCAGCTAGTTTAATGAAAGACGAAGATGGCTATCTTTCCACGTTGAAGCTTGGAGCCAGAAGCATGAGATTCGCCTTAGCGGGATCTTTACTAAAAAGAGACTAAAAAGCGTAAGCCAACTCTGAACTACGTAGCAATGAACGTTGTGGCGCTAGGCGCTGCGCGGCATATTTGAAAATTAAAATTATAACACAAGTATGGAAAACCGGACGAAAAATGAGCGAATTGTAACATTTGTGCTGTTTATACGAGCGGTTGTGTGACTTGTTTTTCATCTTGTATATTTAGGTACAGTGAGATACAAACATTCACGCCTTGAACTAAGTCTGTTTAGTTTTTTATTTTGAATCTTGAAGCGCTGAAACCTTGATTCAGATTGGGAAAAGCAATTTTTAGATATTGTAGACAATAATAGAAATATGCAATATGTTACATGTGATCACATTTGCAAGAAAAAAATTTTTGAGCGCCATTCTATTTCGCAGCTCTAGCAGGGTGGACTCTTTTCTTTCGATATTTGTGAGAACAACTAATAAAATAAGACGAATAAGTAAAAAATAAAAATGTCGGAAGTTTATTTGAAATCAAAATTTTGTGGTCCACTGTGTTCATATGACATCAGCTTGCTACTGAGACCGAGAGAACACCACTATCTCAATTTTGTTCTTGTGTGCAATAATATGCCAAAAAATTCTGAGTTGTGGCAATTCAACACATATAAATTGGGCATCTCTGGTTTAGGGTCTTTTGAACAAAAATATGATCAAAGATTTTCAATAAAATAGCTCAATAGCTATTATCTTATGACCAAACTCGAGTCGCCCATCCTTTTTTGCGTAAGGGAAAAAAAGTTCGGGAGCCACTGGTCTACTAAGAACAATTCGTATAAAACCCAAGTCCATTGCACAGAATAATGGAAAGTCCTTTAATCGTGTTTAATGTACCATTAGTTAGCTATATTTGATGATCCTTGCATAAAAAGGGTGGCTACCGAAGAGTAAAAAGCTCCAGCAATTAGTCTTCTTAATCAACTGATTGACACATTGTCTAATTAACAATGCTGTCACGAACAAGTCTTGTGACAAAAATTAGGCCGTAGAATCGTTTTTTCTCTAGCCATACTCACTGTGCAAACGGACATCGAGTTGTTTAAATAGAATATATAAGAAGAAACATAAAGTGGGCTGATTCTTCAGGCTACACTAAATCCGAAAATAGATTATATAGTCTATATTTTAGGATGAACAAAATAAGTTAGGAGCCGATAATTATTTTATTTATTTAAAGATACCTGTCGTGGGGAAAAATGTTTTGCTAAATTGTCCACATTCCGTCTGATTTGATTAAAAGTTTTTCCCACGAAGCATTTTTTCCGATATTTCGGACTTTGGATTCACCATGAAAGGTTGATTTCCGGTAATTTAGTCTATGAAAAATAGAAAATCTGTATCACTATTTTATAATGGAGAATCGTAACTTCTAAGTAGTTAAATATATGACAAAAATATACGATTTTTACTATTTTTGTAATTGACATCAACTATTTTAGTAATAGTCACATTTCTCCATTATAAAAAAAGATTTACTATTTTTTCTCTGTATGCCCCCAACGGACGTCTCCGGATTCGCCTGAACGCCGCTGGACAGTCTTCGGAATAAAGAGGACAGATAGCTATCCTGACTTCAGGATCATTTGAAAGGCTAATAGCGGATTTATCAGTGGGTCGAGGGGAGGGGGGAGTCAAGGCAAGTGTGTTTGGAGTTCTACCATAATGATTGAATTTCGCAATTACTATATTATCACCGCATGAGAAATTACAGCAAATATAAATAAAAACACCGCACTAGACAGGTGAATGGGTCCACAAAGAGGTGCGGGGGGCAGATATAAGTGGGCGAAATTTTTTCCTGAGAGCTGGCCGCTCTAATGTGAAAACCAAATCCAAATCATTCCAGAATTGCAAGAGATAGCAGGTGAGGGGGTTCCCAAAGTGGACATGGAGTAGATATTAGTGGGCGAAAATTTTTCCTGAGAGTTGACCGCTCTAATGGTGGCAAACGGATCCAAATCTCTTCAGAAGTGCAAGAGATAGCAGGTGAGAAGGTTTACTGAGAGATAAGGGGGTAGATGTTAGTGAGCGAAATGTTTTCCATGGGGCTGATCTATCTAACGGTGAAAACCATATCTAAGAAGTCTCAGAAGTGGGGGTAAATTGAAGGTTAAATTTGAAAAATATCACAGCCAGTGTTGGGCAAAACGGCGTAAAAACAGTTTTTTACATTTTTCACGTAAAAAACGTAAAAAACGTAAAAAACTGGTAAAAAAACGTAAAAAACCGTAAAAAACGTAAAAAATAGTAAAAAACCTAAAAAATGGGACATCACAGTTCCTACAAAGTATGACAGTCTGTTTTTCTCAGCATTTTATTAGAGATCCTATAATATAGAGAGTGGACATCAGCACTTAATAAACCGTACTACTAAGTAGGACAGTCTATTAACTCAAATTAGAACAGTTGTTTGAATGGAATTTTTCCAGTTTTTAAAATTTCTTTTCCCTTTTTCCAGTTTTGTTTCAATTTCCGCCTTCGGAATGAGTCTCCTTGTGTTTAAAAACGATTTTTTGATGCAAACTTTAAAATTACGCTTGTTGTTGCAAGAACTAGTCCAAATATGTTTCTTTAACCCTTTCATGCATACATTTTTCTATGGAATTAATTTTCACGGTTTTTGATATCCGAGGGTTTTTGGGGTCGCTGATTACGAATCTTAAGTCAAAACTTCAAAAATCAAAATGGCGGATCCAATATGGCGGTCAAAAAAGATAAAATTCATTAGATTACGCTGAAAACTAGTACGTAATTTTATCTTTTTTGACCGCCATATTGGATCCGCCATTTTGAAATTTGAAGTTTTGACTTCAGATTCGTAATTAGCGACCCCAAAAACCTTTATAAAGCTAATTACCGATTTTTTAACTGTAATAGATTTGCCACAGTTACATTTAATCTGCAAAATAGCTACTTTTTTGCTCTTTATTTATTTATAAAATGCAGTAATTATAAAAAAAGGCGCATATTACTTTTTTTCATAACAATTGATGTCCTAGGATACTTACGAAATGAATTTAGTCAATATAAGGGCATGACATATATGTTATAATATTAAAAAACTGAATTAGAAAAGGTGTTGTACAACAACACTGCAACAAAGGGTTAAAATAGCCCATATGTCGCAAATCTCTCCACATTATTCACATTAATTAACGTTAAAATGAGTAGGCGGACGTAATGTAATGAAAGGATATAAACAGTTTTTGAACTCCGAGTTTAAAATCTTTTTCACTTTCAAGAGGAAATGCTTTTGAATACTTTTCTGTGTTTGCAGAAGACTATTAACCTTTTTATTGTTCTAAGATGATTTATTTACGAATAATTACTATATTTAGTGACTGGCTACGATATAAAACTTTTTATCATCAATGTTTTAGGTTTTTTACAGTTTTTTACGTTTTTTACGTTTTTTACGTTAAAATTGAGGTTTTTTACGCGTAATTTTTTACGCGTAAAAAACTATGTAAATTACTTTACGTAAAAAACCGGCACAACACTGATCACAGCGTATAACCATCTCAACGATACTCTTGTAGAGTTTCATTAAAATCAGTTCAGCAGTGTTTAGGCAATAAAAAACCGACTTTCATTTACAATTTTAATATGATGTTGAGGTGATAAAAAAATTGTCCCCACTAAACTTGATGATAATAAAATAAATAATAATAATTTCAGGACTTGACATTTTTATCATTTCATGGAACTTTATTTTCGTTTCCTTTGAAGCTAGGAATTTTACTTAGATTCAAGATAGTATCTTAAATGATTGAACTCTGATTCACAGAAGATAAATTAAACTAACAGCAACAAAAAAGGCAACAAAAAATATCATACTTTTGATAACTCTAATTACATATCAAAGGAACAAAGTCTACGACAATAATACTTTTTCTTCTAAAGAAAAATTCTTTAGATGCGATATATTAGTATATAAATATAGTAATATCGATAGAAATAGATCAATATAGATATCTTGTTGTATAATCTGGTACCTGAGCTAGTAAAGTGCTAATAAAGTTTTGAGGTCGATGAGTCATAAATTTTCTCTGGAACTTTTGTCTGGGTTGGCCTGGTGGTGACATAACTTGTCATTTATATATTTTTAGCCATATTGATGTCAGTTAGGTGAGTTTCAGTTCAGTTCAGACCAAATTTCGGCCAACTTGAAATGTGGTTTCAATGACCGGTGACCGAAAGCTGAACTTCCAATGGCCGGCGTTATCGAATCAACTTTGATGGTTAGTCCTAGTTGGGTGGGCGGAAGGATAATAGGTTGTCTATCATTTCATTTTAGTAAGGGATATTGTCATTTTTCCTATGGTTTTCGTTATTTTTTTCATATATTTTTTATTTATTGATAATATTAAAGGAAATCGCACAAAAAGAGTAAATTACTTTTTATCACAGTCAATTATCTTGACAGCACAGTAAGTTTATGAAGATGACTTTGGTGGGCCCATAATATTTCTCCTTGTGGTATACAACTCAAGGTTTTCTTTTACCATAATATCTTTCCATACAATGAAAAATATCCCTTGTTTATTATTCTTCCTGAAAAAAAAGATTTGCCAGTAAAAAATAAATAAATTGTAATAGGCTAAGTTAAACTACTGTTTGATAAATAATTTTAAGTAGGCAAGAAAAAAGAAAGTTTGTTTTAAAAATTAATTGCACGGAAGATTTTGAAGTCAATTGACGGAATATAAAAAATTGTAAAAAATAAGATAGTAAAAAATATAAAGAACTTAATAAATTAGTCTATTATAAGGCTAACTTAGGCTAAGTTAAACTACTGTTTGATAAATAATTTTAAGTAGGCAAGAAAAAAGAAAGTTTGTTTTAAAAATTAATTGCACGGAAGATTTTGAAGTCAATTGACGGAATATAAAAAATTATAAAAAATAAGATAGTAAAAAATATAAAGAACTTAATAAATTAGTCTATTATAAAATTGATAATATCGATTTTAATTAAAAGTAGGTATTTATGTGTACGAGTTTTTATTTAGAGTTATCCTCGAAAATTTTTACGGTCCAGCAAACATATAATCGTCTAAATTAAATACAGATAGTAAAAATGCCTTTCGTGTTTTTCGCGTATTCAGCAAAATTAGAGTACATTTGTGAGGTAGAAGAAAAAGTCCTTCGGCTTCGTACTTTTATCTTCTCTAAGATATTTAAAGAAATATCAATAAAAAAATATTTTCTTACCTTTCTAACATATGAAAAAGGGATTGCAATTACTTGGAAAATTGAAATTATAACGGGCCCGTAAGTCCCCGGGACGTATACTCATCTACTCCCCAGCAAGATTTTAGTAACGTGTTCAACTACAAATGCAATACTTCGCATCTGTGGAAGGATGTAAATGTGCGTGTAGTGGTGAAGTATTCTTATTTACTTTCGCATCGCCATTGGACGAAGAGAGACAAACTAATGTCATTCCATCCAACCATTGTCTTCTTGCATCAACTTTTGTTATTCCCAGTGACACGAAAGCAACATCGAATGATTCGGGAATTCCTTAATTTGAACTCGGATCTTCAAATTGTGGAATTTCCACCCGCAGAAATTTCATTGGGAATAGCAAACGCTCCTGCTGCGCCAAATGAGGATCCGGAAAACACAAGAAATGAGGATTCGGAAAACATTTTAATAAAAATAAAATTATCGGCAACTTCGTGAGTTTCGTGATTTCGAAACTTAGTTTTTGCGCTATGTTACTCTTCGCGTGGAAACTACTAAGCCGATTGGCCTGAAATTGGGCATAGATATTCGTCGGGGGTCCAGCCCCAACATAGACCCATTAAAAAGTAGACCGTGAGGTGGGGGAGTAAGGGGAGGGGGTTAAGTGATCTCGAAACTTAGCTCTTCTTCTATGTTACCCTTTCGCGGGGAAACTACCGAGCCGATTGGCCTGAAGTTTAGCTTAGACCATAGACCATAAAAAAAAACTTTGAAAAAACTTGACCCGGCAACGACGGGTATGCAAGCTAGTAATAATTATACAATTCTTACAAATTTCACCAGAAAGTTTCAACCGGTTTTTTTTGCATTTGAAAGCAGTTATCGTCCTTTAAAACCAATCGACTGTGATTTTGAAAAATTCTAATTAGAGTCATGTAATTAAAAAAATTATAAAAGTTGACTAGTGGAGGTCCCAAAAAAAAAACCCCCGAACCCTCGCATTTTAGGGGAAAGTACCCCAGAGACTAATTTTTGAGGTCAGTTTAAGGGGATAACGTCGCAAGGCTATTTCACATGGTGTCTTATTGGGGACAAATGACCCGTTTTCTTAGAAACCACTGATTGCCATCTTCGAATAAAAAAAATTGTGACAATAAGTGGGCCTTTTGTGAAAAAAGGGTCAAAAAGTGTTTAAAATATGATTTTATATATCTAATCGTTCCCCTATTTTCTCTAAAACTGTGCATCGTATTGAAAAATTGATAAAGACAAAATGTGTTAAGAATATGATAACCGCTTCATACATCAAAATCCAATCGGACCAATCGTTTCCCCTCTCCCACACTAAGGGATTTTTTTTTCATCAAAATTATTGTCTGTTCTCATATAGGTTACTTTTTTTCAGAGTAGCTTTTCCTTTTTTTAAAATAAAATGCTTTGTTGTTCGTTATATTGATTACGTCTTATTTTTAAACCTATTAAAATATACAATTTCGTTTTATTGAAAGGCTTTGAATTGGAAATTTATGAGAGCTTTTTGTGGCACTTGAATCATAAAATCGATTAAACTAAATTTAGTTTCAATAACTGAACAGCATTGAGTGAATATTTTTCACAATTGAGTACGGATGAGTTTTTCAGCCAATTAAATCATATTTCGTGCATCCTAAATTTTAAAAAGTTTTCAAACTCCACTCATTTTCACAATACAGTTTGCTATATTTGTACGAAAATGATTTCCACTACCGCGCCGGATGGAAAACGTCATTTTGTAAATGTCGTTTACGTTAGTAGTATTGAAAAACATTAGGGACTCTTGTTACTTTTTATTTGCAGTGAGTCTTTTTGGGTTCCTGTTTCTCAATCCGTTTCTACTTTATTCAGAGCAAAAAGAGATTTATTATTCACAAAAGTCTGTTACTTGAATGAGATTGCCATGTTATTACAAACATTTTTCAGGAAATTCGAGACAAGTATTACACATATCTGACTTTTCACATGTCACGACGCTTTGAACTTTTGTTCGTAGATGCTTTGTCAGCACATCTTTATATGTCGCATACAAGTTAGATTGAACAATGTTGAATTGTACGAATGTAAGCGTATAGTAAAATTCCAAAATCATGTAATACATATAAATCGTGAATGTTGAACTATGTATATTTATGCAGTCAAATACTGAAAATATAAAGTGAATTCATTCCCTTTTCGGAACCGAAATTGCGTGCTGAGATTCTTTGATACGGTGGTGCCTATCTTGTCATTCTCTTGTATCCAGGATATAAATTGGATATCAGACATAAGTATCTACACTTTACTTACACATGAAAATCTTGATATATTGTAAATAGCATGATATAAAGAATTCGTATGAACTTCTCGAGGATATAATAAAACAACACTTTTTCCAAATTAATAATATAGGAATATTGACAAATCAATTGATATTTGCGACAAGTTTGATTTTTTTTTGTGATTATTTCACGCCATTGCCATTCAAATTTGGGATATCATCATCATCGGTGCTACAGCTCTCGAAGAGCCTGTGCCTCCTCAATTAAGGTTTCATAACAATCACTTTCCTTCTTCGCACCTACAGTTTTACATGGATTACGAACCATGGATGAGTTACAACATTTGCAAGGTTTTTTCGTTGCAATCCATCAACAGCAGAGGCCGTGATAGCAATCTGTACCGATGATGTCGTTGACCATGTTCAGATTGGTTGAAATAGTCCGCCTAATTCTGACAGAAACTGGGCTCAGTCCCACTTCCTCACCTTGCCTAAATGTTGCAAGTTTCTGTCAGAATTAGGCGGACTATTTCAACCAATGTGAACAGGCTCGTTAACACCAAGCGGAAACTATCACTACTAATTTCGTAAAGCATGTTGAGTGGACTTGAATCACAGCGTGCGACAGTCGGGAATTGAACCACTGACCTCCGGAACACGGGCCAAGTACTGTACCACTTGGACTACGGTGGATAATTTATGATATATTTATCACAATATTAAAGAATAATTCCCGAAAGTTTCATAAAATAAAGTGTTTAAGTGCCGTTTGCACCAACAAAACTTAGCAACTTATGTAGAACTTAAAAAATTTAAGTCGAAGAATTTCTACGGTTTAAGTAGGCTAACCACAACTTAATTTTTTAAGAATAATACGCGCAAACGGGCCTTAGTGGTATTTTAACCAATAACGGAACAAAATCCTTTAAAGGTTTAGCTTTACTTTTGCACGCCCTAACTGCCGCACAATGTTTTGAAAGCGAGATTTTTGTGACATCGATTAATAGCTTGAAAACTATGACAAAAATGAGATTATTATAATTGGGAAAGTCATTGGGATTTTTTTTTTGATTGGGATTTGTTTTGAAAATTTGGATCAGAAGGTTCTGTAATGCCGCGGTCACACGACGCTGTTTTGCCAGCCGCTGGCAAGTAGCAACAGAAGCCAGCGTACTGAGAGGGTTCACACGGTTTATACTTTAGTAGCGCTGGCAAGTAGCAAAACAGGGTCACGTGACCCCTAGTAGCGCTGGCAAAGTAGAACAGTCTCTACTTCACTAGCGCTACTAAAATCATCACGCTGCTGCAGGTAGTAGCAACGCACTAGGATTCACACGGCGCTGCTGAAACGGCTGCTAACAGCCAAACAGCCACTAGCGCTGGCGCATAAGGATAACGATGTAATCGTTTCTCGGAACAATTTCCAGAAAAAATTCATTGCATCGCCTAATTGCAATAAAGATACAATTTTTAATTATTTAAAGAC
Organism: Chrysopilus asiliformis; assembly: GCA_964034945.1. Lineage (NCBI taxonomy): Eukaryota > Metazoa > Arthropoda > Insecta > Diptera > Rhagionidae > Chrysopilus > Chrysopilus asiliformis. Next base: position 84,888,300 of record OZ035961.1, on the reverse strand, counting down.
ATATTTGTTCCTCATAAATTTCTCTTACACGTAAAAGTATGTTTTATTGGAAATAAAATTTGGTATTTCTTTAATATTATTAATGCTCAGTTCATAATTTGCCGATTCTTGAATGTCATTTCAATGTCAAAAGAAAACGAATAAGTTTTCATTTATTGAAATTTGAATGAACTGAGCAGAACTAACTGCGGTATCCCAACAACTGTTTTACACACGTCAAAGAAACCCTTTTGCACTCCTTAGGACTTTTTACATATACTGTAAGGCAAACGGCAACAAGCATATTTAAAGTGCATTTTTTATGCTTTGCTGTTGTGCCGTCATGCATAAAGTGTAACAACATCTACAGCATATATTTACATTTTCTTCAACGAAATATTCACTATGCTTATTTTTTCCTATTCGGTCAAAACCACCAATATTTAGGGTGGTGCAAAAATTAATATTTCTATGACAAATTTCGACCTCTTAATTTTGCCTAAAAAATATTTCCCGAGCACTCCTGATTCTATTGAACCATTGTTACAAAAAATGTCTGCCAGTCTATCAAGATTTCTCTAAAATGAATAGAGCTAGAGCCATGAAATTTTACAAGCATGTGTGGTCCTGGAATGGGACAATCCTATCAATCCATGAACCGGAAGTAACCCAAATGGCGTCGTTTTAAAAAATCGCAATTTCGTTTTTTTGTTATTTACTCCGAAACTACGCGTTTTTCAGTACTCTTAAGGAGGATCTCCATTGTCATGATTTCTATGAGTATGTTCACATTAGGACTCACTTTGAGGCGGCACGTCATTCGTGAAGGTGAGGGACGCAGTGGGGAGGGAAACTAAAAAGAGCGAACGAAGTTTAGATTCATTTAAAATTATCGGTCGCAAACCGGTTTTTGAGTCTGGTCGTTGAAACCTGTCGTTTAGTTTTGTTGATGAAACCGGTTTATGAATCCAGATAAAGCGAACCGTGTGCACACGGCAGAAAAATGAGGAGAGACGTGCCGCCTCAAAGTGAGTCCTAATGTAAACACAATCTATAACTGCAAGAAAATGCAGAAAACTAGAGCAAGAGCCTATTTAGATTGGTTGAAATAGTCCGCCTAAATAGGGCATAAACTGGCAACATTAGGGCAAGGTGAGGAAGTGGGACTGCTGATAGGAAAATCATCCTCAAAACTAAAATATCCGTTCTCAGAGTTCCGCCTGACGTGACGGGTTGGCTTGGCTGCCACACTGAATGTGTTCCATTGTCATTATTGTTTCGCTCGTCTTCGATGCAACACGTCGCATTGCCAAAGGCAGCCACGTATTACTTGCAATTCTTTAGAAATGTTCCGTTTCCCAAATGTTTCACGCCAGTCTGATTGCTCACAGCTACTGGTTCAAATAGTCTCAATCTGAACACGAGCAATATTTCATCCGTCCTATTTAGGCGGACTATTTCAACCAAGCTGAACAGGCTCTTACGTGACAAAAGTTGAAGACAATAAAATTTTCTACATCTTTGCATTTTACTAGAACTTCGTATTTCAATTACTGTGTTTACATTAGGACTCACTTTGAGGCGGCACGTCATTCGCTCTGGCCAAATGATGGTGAGGGACGCAGTGGGGAGGGAAACCAAAAAGAGCGAACGAAGTTTAGATTCACTTAAAATTATCGGTCGCAAACCGGTTTTTGAGTCTGGTCGTTGAAACCTGTGTCTTTAGTTTTGTTGATGAAACCGGTTTAGTGAATCCAGATGAAGCGAACCGTGTGCACACGACAGAGAAATGAGGAAAGACGTGCCGCCTCAAAATGAATCCTAATGTAAACACAGTGAATCTGTTATCGAGATATACCGTTATTTAACAAAAAACAAGTGTTTTCCGACTATCTCGAAAAAAATGAGTTTCCGGTGATTCAAAGTATCAGATGAATTGAAGAGAATAATGTTAAGAAATATTGTCATTAAAAATTAAAAAATAGATTTTTGCGAATTGCTTGCAAACTAAGGATTTTGTTGAAAAAACTTTTGGTGGCAGAATTAAAGGTATTAAAGTTCTCTACGTTTTTTCCTGTTACTGTAAATCGATATATTTTACCCTCATCGAGACATTTCAGATTTTGCAAAATAAAAATTCATATTTTTATGTAAACTAATAGTTTATTCGTCAGGTTAAAGTGGGATTTATGCAGAAACGTAGATATTTTATAAGAAAGTCATGTGCTGTTCACATCAGATATTTTTTATTTGTGTCTAAAAAAATACGAAAGTGGGAATGTTTTTATTAATTTGATGATAAAAACGATATCTTTAAAAAGAGGGCATCTTCGACTCAGGGTCCAAAAATCGAATTTTCAAAAAATCTGGTCAGTGGCCTAGGAGCACATCCTAGAAACTTGATGTGAAAATACAAAATACTGTTCATGTTACAAACTTCAAGGAGGCCAAGTGTCTGGTAGGTATTTGATAGAAAAAATTGGTGAATTTGAAAAGTCAGTGACTGATGATTAGTCACAACTCGGTCACAAGAGCCTTAAATTCTATGGACTTATGACCTGAGACTTAAGTGTCACAACGCGAGAATAGGTAAAGTTTCGTAAAGCTTCGAAAATCCTAGGGAATTTACTACCATTGACAAGCGATTTACGTGATCTAAAACGTCGTTTATCAAAAAGATTTATATCGAGGCGCCACAAACCAAGGAACGCCTTATACCAAATTATTTACAGACGAAAGTTTAAAAAAATTTTAGGTATGTGTTTTTTTGCACAATAAAATGTGTAATATTTGTGCAAAGATATAACTTGAAATTCTTCTTATTAAATCTAAATAAAAAATGTTTTTCCTTATTTTCGCACCACCCTGTATTTATGTACATGATTTTTAGTTTGAACCAGCCTTGAAAATCATGTTAACTTTCATGTCTCGTGACTGGAAAACTTAACTATTTACGATATGTTTCGCTAGCTATATATTATGCAACATTTAATGCAATGTCATCGCAATATTAACATGTTGACATAAAATATAGAAAATATGGATCAAAAATAAGGTACAAATGCTATTTGAATATTTTGTTTAAGTAAAATAATTTCGTTAAGAAGATTGAATTTACCGAAACCATTGAATTTGTCGAAATTTGAAATACTGTTGACGTGTTGAGAGATGCACGTTAAGTCAGCATAAATGTTAACATGTTCCATGGATAGCTACTAGGAATTTTGGGTAAAATATCCAATTGTATGTGTGGTTTGAAAATTATTCAGAATTTTTTTTATGGTATATTATTTCTGACTCTTGTTGAGTGTGTAAAAAAAATCTCGACAATATTTTTGAGAGGAATTTTCTGAGCTTTCGTGAGACTAAAATCATGCACGAAAAACCCATAGGGAACCATTCCTCAAAACTGAATGCTTCAGTTCCAGATTTATGGGAAAAAATGGCATAGTCTCCAAATATGGGAGTCATTCCTATAAAAAAAATGTGACTGTTCCCAAATTTTTTAGGACTAATTAAAAGACCCAATCCTATTTGTCTAACAGCTGTTCAAGTTTTAGCGAAATTTTCAGCAAGAAGCCCTTCATTGATACTATTAATACAATAAAAAAGAAACTCCCGATAAAAGGATTGGTGAATTTTTATATGATGGCAAAAATGTTGAACAAAATGTCAAAATCGCCAAAATTGCGCCCATGTTGGAAAAATACTAGTTTTGAATTTCGCTTTTTTTACTAATAAACATAACAAAAGCTATAATTGCCAATCTGGCAATTATTGAAAACCCGTATGGTGATATTCGTATCAAAATTCGAACAGTTGTATTAAAATTCCAATTTGAAGTCAAACTTTTCAATAAGATTTTTAAAATTTATTCCAATCGGAATTTGATGTATGAAAGTTTTATGTAGAACAATATCCGAAATAACTTTTGTTCTTGCTCTTTTTTTGATAAAATGCACCGTCTTTGAGATATTCGGAAAAAAACGTTTTCGTTCGTATGGTGGGTACCCCCCTTAATGGTCCATTTTTGCCCACTAAACGAGGGCGCACACGATTCAACTTTCAGTCTTCAGCATGCCTCAGCCTCACCAAATTGTAGGAAAGAAACGAGTGCGGCAAAAGGTGGAAAGTCGCCACTCGAAAAGTATTCTTCACGTCTTCTCTTACGCACACAAACGAAGTCGCTCTTGTAGTACGTCAGCATGCATGTGTGCGTAATTTCATTGACTCAGTCGGTGCTTAGCCACCGACTCGTAAACTTATCCCAAATAAACAAAAATTGAATGCAAATAGTGAAATACCAATTGCAGGTAGTTTTATTTTTCAAGTAGGTAGGTAAATAATAAATTACCAGTCCTTATTCTTCTATTGTTGGCAGTTTCAATTTTGGCAATTGATGTTGCCTCGGTGCTAGCTAGTAAGGGAATGAGCTGGAAATACAACACACATATGAGAACCACACACACATGAGCGATCGCTTGTCGTACACAAGTTCTCCTTACTAAAAAGTGAAGAAGCGTGTACGTCGGAAGGGCATTTTGAGGAATAAAAGTCGCCGCGACGAGAAGAAACGTGTACGTTCGCACTAACGAACTTTGCATTGCATTTTACGAAAAACGAATCTGCGTAAAATTTTAAGTCTCTAGCTCAATCCGTGCGCTCGCAATCCGCGCCATAGACGGACAGACGGACGGAAATGCTAAATTCAACTGTTTTCATCATCCTAAACACACTGGTGTAATTCATTTTTGTGTGTGATAACGATATCTTGGCGTTACAAACTGTAAGGCAAATTTAATATACCCTTTGGTTTCACCATACGGGTATGACTGTGTTTACATTGGGACTCACTTTGAGGCGGCACGTCATTCGTGAGGGTGATGGACGCAGTGGGGAGGGAAACCAAAAAGAGCGAACGAAGTTTAGATTCACTTAAAATTATCGGTTGCAAACCGGTTTTTGAGTCTGGTCGTTGAAATCTGTCGTTTAGTTTTGTTGATGAAACCGGTTTATGAATCCAGATAAAGCGAACCGTGTGCACACGGCAGAAAAATGAGGAAAGACGTGCCGTGCCGCCTCAAAGTGAATCCCCATGTAAACACAGTCTATAGAAACTGGTAAATAATTATAATTTTTAGCCGCAATATCTAGAAAAATAAACATATCACAGAAAAAAACTGGTTTCTTACATTAAATCTATGCACATTCTTGTTATGGAAAAATGTAGTATTGATCAGAAAATTCAAAATTCTTTCAATTCTCATATGTATGTCTTAGACGCTAGATTTTTGTAGATATACCATAAACAGTCAAAAAACTATTTAATCTCAAATAATAATTGAGACATACCTTTGATCGGTCTTTAAAAATTCCCAATCATACACAAAAATGTGTTTTTTAATTTTTTCAAGAGAGGAAGTGAGTGCCAATTACAGGTTTCGCCGGGCGCCCCTTTACCTTGACACGGACCTGACCAGTTATGATTTTGTGTAGTTCGGGTAAGCTCCGTGTTGCCCAAATAACCAAAATTAGATTTCATGGGGTAAAAATCACGTTGACCAATGCTACGGGAGAATTATTGGAAAAAATGATGAAATATCATTATTATAAGTTATTCATAATAAACACCAGATGTTGGTATAATCTTACCTCGATGGGATGGAAATCTCTATAATTTGCATAAGAATATAATGCATTTATATTCCTACCTTTCTATCGTATTTTTTTCTTTTTGCAAAAGGAAATACAATTTTCCGATAATTTTCAGACTTTCCGGTTGAATTGTATTGCCCTAGTGTGTATACTCATAAATCAAACAAATCTCCTTTTCGTCACGTATGAATGATAATAAAGATCCCTAGATCCAATAATTCGATATTGAAATTCATTTTAAATTCACACTTTTTTGGTTTATCAATTTATTTATTTTTTTTTTTTGGAAAAAATGTTTCCCTCTTATCTTTTTCAAATATGAAAGAAAAAAAAATTCACAAAAGGTTTTTCTATAAGGATCTGGTGACCATTTGTTGACCATTTGTGTGGTTCATTGCCTTAAGGATTTTTCCTTGTTTCTTTGCAAAAAAAAAGCCTGGTGCAAAAATTTGTTTATTCTTTTATTTGTATTGGCTTCTTACTTTCCTTTGACTTGTACATTTTTCAGCGAATTTTTCTCATAGACTCTTCTGAAACCGGATGAACTCGTACAAGTATGAAAAAGGACATTTTGAGTCGAGCGATTTCTTTTATTTGCTTCGATGAATTTGTGTTGGTGATATGATTTGAATAAGAAAAGGTCGTCTTATGAAAATTGCGAAAAATAAACGAATGTGAATGTGTTCCACAGTTTCAGGAAATTCAAAAAGTTTTTTTTTTCTCAGCATGAAATGAGATTTTATACTTTATTTCCTTATTCTCGATTTTACGAGTATGCCCCGAAACACTCCATTAAAGCAATACTTGTAAACCAAACAGGCAAGTTATTCTAAAGCTCTTTAGAATTTTATTCAACATAATAATTTGCAAAATATTTCATATTGTAAAATGCTTTTGGAGAGTTTTGATCTAGTAAATCGTGCTTCGGCATGTAATCTTGAAACAAAAGAGATGTAACTTAAACTTCATGGTACTTAAAATATTTTTGAATTTTCTCGTAATTTTTCTGTCTTTTCCGCAAGTTTTCAATGTCTGGAGAAGCGACTAAAATATTTGCAAAGCATTGAATTGTTTTTAAAATAACTGGTGAGTAAAATCTTTTAATTAACTTCAAATTGTAAAATACTACAATATTTACGAGACCCACTTTTTCTTTTGAAGATTTTTCATTCAAATAAAAATATCATAATTAGCGCTGTATTGTGGAGTAGCCTTAATTTTTACTTTATTATACGACGTATATTCATGAAGAATTTCTACCTCTTTATTTTGTCTAACAAATATTTCGCAAGAACTCATTAAGGTCAATCTACATACAGCCGACTTCCTTATCGGACGGAACATCAGCAAGAGATAAACTTTTGTAATTTTCTGTAAGAGTGACTGAATAAAAGCAGCCAGAGACTTCCTACTACAGTTTAAAAAATTATGGACTACCCCCTTTCGAACGAAGCCGATTGCATGCTAGTTTCAGCGTTAAGCCAATGGCAAAGAAATCAATCTCCAATCACATCTTGCTATAAGGAAATTGCTTATGTATGACGGTCTCGTGTGCGGTTATTGTGAGAGTATGCATCTGAAGATGAAAATGCCAGAAATCAGACTAACAAGTGTTGGTGAAGGGAATCGTCTGCAGATCGAAAATCGGTCGGAAAATTAGAAATTTTTAGAACTGTAGAAGGCGACAAAAGCTTTAAGTTTGTTATTTTTGTCCCCTTCTGTTCAAGCTGTCTTGGCATAAGTGCATCCCATACTTTTATCAGATGAAAAAATCGGCTGTATGGAGATCACGCCTTAGTCGATTGGAGCATTATCACAAAAACGTTTATTAAAAAAAACTAATTTTTTAAGTTAGGATTAATTTCTATTGCAATTGGACAAGTGACAATAAAAGAAAGAAAAGACAAGTGGAAGAAAATATGTTAAGTTGAGATTGAGGTTATTTATAATGGAGAGGTATGTAAAAGCACATTGGATACATTTTGTATACTTTTTTGACAAAAAAGTGGACACAAAAAATTTGGTCCTTGCGACATCCCTGGTCAGTATGTCTGGTCAGCCTGTGTACAATATTTCTCAAAAACTAACAGAGACAGAGCCATACAATCTACATGCGTGTTTGGTTCTGGAATAAGACGATCAATTTACCTATCCACTTTTGGTGAACCAGAAGTAACGAAAATGGCGGCTTTTTAAAAATCGCAGTTTGGTTTTTTCTATTTACTCTGAAACGACGCGTTTTACAGTAATCTTATCTATGACAAAATATGGAGACAGTATAATTTCCCACACCTTTGTCTAGTTCTGGATCTCGATATCACAAACCTATATCAAAATATATCATTACCGTAAACTGAGGTAACTTTGGCCCAAAAAAACATGTCTTAATAATTTTTCGACTAAATTTTTTCTTTGTACGTAAGTACCACATAGTTTTTTGTATTTATTTTCTTTGTTAGACCTTTCTAAACGTTAATTGCGGAAAATATTAATAACATTTTATGTTCTGCTCTTTGCAGAACTTGTTTTTCGCTTGGGCCAAAGTCACCCAGTGGTTAGGGTGACTTTGTCAAATTGTATGTTTTTCTTAGAAAGACATTTTCACCCCTTGAATCAATAGTGTACGTTTCATTTTCAACTAATAATACTACATGCACTATGACTCACACAATTGGGCGCAACAGACAAATACCGTTATTTATTTGAAAACGCATTACTACAACGAAGATACTAGTAAAAAATTAAAACCGATAATATGAGAAATGTAGGCCATATTGGGATGAAAAACTTTTTTGTGAGTTGGGCCAAAGTCACCCGCCAAGGGCCAAAGTTACCTCGTTTTACGGTATTTAAAAAAAAAAAATTTTTTTAAAAAAGCTTTTATTAAAAAAAATGCACTAAAAAGAAAAAAATAATTTTCTGGACGCTGTGTATCACAAATATAAAAGCTTTTAAAAAGCGAGATAAATGTTTATTTTATTGTTTTATACTTTATCTCGCTTTTCAAAAGCTTTTATATTTGTGATACACAGCGTCCAGAAAATTATTTTTTTCTTTTTAGTGCATTTTTTTTAATAAAAGCTTTTTTCAAAAAACAATTTTTTTGTTTTTTTTATTTTGTTCTTTTTAGTCTTCGAATATATATCCTTACATTTGAGATGTCCTTACAGGCTTTTTAACTTGAGAATCGTATTCAGTGAGCCCAAAAACCCCAGAATAGATTTTTTTTCCGGAAAATTTGGAGAAAAGGATAATCACGTTATCCTTACAGGACCTTCCGTTATCCTTACAGACTTTTTGATGACAGATTCGGATTCAGCGACCACAAAAACCCCCACAATAGATTTTTTCCGGAAAATTTCAGGAAAAAGATAATCACGTTATCCTTAAAGGGCTTTTCCTTATCTGTACAAGGACGAAGTAAAGAAAATATTGTATTGTCCCCTGAATTACGTATGTGTACAAAATTTCAAATCAATCAGATTGCAAGATTTGACCCCGACAGACAAACAGACAGACAGATACGAAGGCAAGATAAATAAAACCTTTAAAAAAATAAATATTGTTTTTAAAATTCATAAAAATTTTAATTGTTATTAAAATCTAGCGTAATGGGTATTCTTACATGTATTTGTAGATATTAAGTCGAAGCAATGTACGTATAATACATCTTAAATCAAATAAGTGTCCATGATTTTACGATATTTTGGGTCAAAATCGCTTTTACGGCCAGAGGTTCCACTTAAAGCTTCAAGGTCCTAGAATTTCTGGAGCTTGAATCCATATAGGCTAAGGAGACATCCATAGAATACGTCACGCTAATTTTCGCCTTTCATTTTTTTTTCGTAGCCAGCAATATTATTGATTTTTTTTAAAAATTTTTGAGTTACAAAAATCAAGCTAATAAAAGCACTTAATTTTGACGACACTAGTAAATCTTATTTCGATAGCATCGTGTTTAGCATAATATTAAATATTTTGAAAAAATATTTGTGATCGCCATTCTTCGATCCCAATTTAAAAACTTTTTATAAGAGTTTTCAATTTTCATTATTTTACAAATTCACTGTCCTTTAAACCAATATTACGCTGACCACAAAATAATACCAATTAAATGACAAAGGATTTATCGAAAGATAAAATGTTTTACAGATTCTCAATTTATAAAAATCTTCACTCGCCCAAATTCGTTCCAATAGTATAGGCTGGCATAGGGATTGCCAATTTAACAGAAATGATTGAACGCTTGGTTTCCCTCTCATCACAGGATCAATTTCATGCAGCATTGATTTCTTCCCTTCTAAAAACGAACATTTTCAGTCTTAAGTGATTTAAAGAAATTCCTTTTCACTACAATATAGAATAGACCAAGTTATGCAAGAAAACATTTCTTTTTTTTTCATCCTCACTTTTGTATCGATTCGAGAAGAACACAAAAAAAAGAAGTTGTCATAAACCAGAGGCTTTAAGTGCTTGGAGTTTCTTTATAATAAATGTGGATTTTGATCAGAAACTTTTAATAAGTTTAATAAAACGCAACAGCATTTTCTTTTCTTAATGTGTAATCTACAATATCAATCAGTGTTGGCAGCGTAGTTTACGTCGGATTAAATACGTAATTAATTACGCGTAAATAATGTATGTATCTAACGTTCGATTCGAAGCGTAATCAATGTATTTAAATATTCAATGTAAAAAATTGGAAATTCACCGTGTACGGCGGATAAAATGCAAGAAACATGTTTTGTAATGGAAATAAAGGATTAAATTTGCCGTATTAAAGTTTTTTTGTTCCGTATATCTAAATAAATAAAATCATCTGTCAATGCTAACTGACTCATCAACGCCCATCCGAAACCTCTATTAAATTTCAATGTCAACAAGATTAAATGTGTATATTTTTAATGCTTTTCTGGAATTCGATATTTTTTTAAAAAAATTGTATTATTTTTCAATATTTTTTAAAATATTTCCTTCAGTTATAATTCGCAAATCGTCGCCCCGCAATTATACTGACGTACATCACAAAATCAAAAAAAAGAAGGTAACAATGCAGTATTAGGTAATTTTTCGAGCTGCGTCTTTCTGGCCGGTCGAAATTTTCCTAGCTGCTATAGATTCTGAGAAATTCAGTGTCATTTTTAACGTATACGCCAAAAAAAGTTGTTGAATTACTGTTATCGTGCCGTAACTCTCACATTTTAGGATATACGTCAAAAATTGGTGCAAAAATACTGAATAAACTTTCGCAAAATTATGTTACCGTACGTACACGTATCCCACAATGTTATTCTTTTTCATTAATATTTTATTAGCCCAGAAAAGATTAATGCGATCGTTGCGATACATACAAGGTAAAAATAAGAGACAATAATTTGGATGAAAATGAGAAGAACATAAAAGTCAAAATACATTTCTAAAAATAGAACGTGATAAAGACAGGAACAATCTCAATCATAACATTGGTAGTATACTTTGATCTGCAAAGCGTTTTTACTTTACAAAAAGGCTTTTCGTCGAGCTTCTATTACAAAAGAAAACTTACAGTATTTAATATGACTGCAACAGTATGCAAAGATTTTTTGATCAATGTTATAAAATTATGAATGGACAAAATATTTCTGATGAGAAAAAAAGGATATCGAAAGCTTACATATTTTTTTTTACCAAAAATCGATATCGAGTATTTAAAGTGGCTTTTAAAATGATTATTAAAAGTACAAATAGACACAAGGTTGTGACAAACTAGTTATATTTTTTAAATATAACTTAAGCTAAAAATTAAACTATATTTTCTTACTATTATAGAACATAATATTAAAACTAAAGTCTTAAGGGGAAAAAGACTGAGTGTACAAACTTTTTTTTTTAATAATGCTAACTCTTGAAGAGGTTTTTGTGATTACTTTGTTTTATTTCATTTTTTTAAATACTGAATGAATTAAGTTTTTGTTATTGTAAAATAATTTTGTTTTTACAAAGTTAGGAGTTTTATTTTTAAATATCAATTCAATTAAACCACACAGATTTTTATGTTTTATGGCTTATCTTTATGAATTTACCTGAGAAGAAGAGTTAACAGTTCAATGAAGCGTAAATAATACAGTTTTTTAACTCGAAAATTCATATTTATGACGATTATAAAATAAAAACGCTTTATTAAAAATTAGATGTTTTAGAAAGCAGACAGTTCTGTCAGATAGAACCTAGTCTGACGTTGTAATTGAGAAAACAGCTACGACAACTAATATTATAATGCAAGTTTTCTGTCCAAGAGTGTTCACTTGAGATATTGTCATTTTATTACCCTGGGAGGAAGGTAATGTGATTGCATTTTTAGTACTATTATTGTGCTGTATATGCCTAATACTTTGACGTACGTAACGTAATTGTTAAAAACTGATACAAAACTGGCGTATACGGCAAGATGTTTTTGCACAAAAGGTCCTTAAATTCAGGATTTTGGTTCTACCACACTTTTAAGTAGAATTCCAAAAAAATGTTCATAAATAGGGCTACCTCCAAGAGAAATTTGAGGATACATTTTTCGGACCAATTTTTTCTCAGCTCACTTTAAACTTTAAAGTCGATTTCCCAAAACTCGATTTTTTGCATGTACGTCAGTATAATTGTGGGGCGACGAAATGATAATATAAGGCAAAAAAAGCATCAAAAACAGAGGTGTTAAAAAAGCACTGTTCTCTTAATAATTTCCTTTTCAATAAATCGAATTTTAATAATGCTATATTCGAATAAAATTTCAATAAAAAATTGATAGCGCATTTGCAATACATTGTAATATAAAAATACTTTAAAAAAATTAAGCGGTTGCATTAAATTTTAGTTAAAAAAGTGTTGAAAAATAGCGCATTTGGTATTAAAATCACTAACCTAATGAAAAAAAGATTTAAAAAATAGTAATCTTGCGCGAGATTAAATTTAAATCTTTTTTTGGTGTGGTACTGTATAAAACACCAAAAATATTAAAATTCTGCCCAAAAATGTTTACCGTTTGGTCGTACATTGGAGGGTTTAAACCAATCCCCTATTAAAAACCAAAATTTTCAAAAAATAGCTGGGGGCTGTCCAAAGAAACGTCTCAAAATTGATGACGGGAGGGGAGGTGAGAGGGGTCTGAAGTAATTTGAGTGGGTCTGAAATTAATAAAAGGAAAGCTTCAAAAACTTTTAAACTTTTCACAAAGAATACAACACCAATGCAGGGTTTTCATCTTAAAATATTTAATCTAAATATATTATCATGGCTATTCTGGATTCCGAAGTTAAATCGTAAAACCAAATTTAGTCGATTCTATTCACTACTTATTTGGTATTCTGGTATTCTTAAATTTTCAATCCTGGATAATGAGTAATTCAACCCTCATATGCGCAATCGAACAGAAGTGAAACGAAGTGGATTCAAGAATACAAATCGGATTCCAGAATAGGCATGATTATCTTCAAACATTCAGTGCAAAAAAATTCTGATGAAAATTGAAGAATTTAATAACTTTGTGTAGACTAAACAGAAAGAATATAAATATTCATCTATTTTCAACAAGATACATTCACAATTCAATATTTTACCGAAATTAATAGCTTGAGGCATAAAATAAATGTTTCGGTTCCTTTTTCGATATGTCTGCAGTGTATTTTCCACCCTTAAAATAAAGTTAAGTATATACACGACAGATAAACATAAAGTAGGAGCTAAGAAATGGCAATAAACAAAAGATAAATACTAAAGTTATCAATGGAAGAATTATAATGTAAGTGTAGTGTACAAGACTGTAAGAAATGGACTTGTATAATGCAATGGATGTCGTTTGTTTACAACAAAGACGCAAATAACTCGTAAATAATTCTTATCTCCACAAGTGGATTAGCCACAACATTCTAGATACAATTTTACACATAAATATCTCTCCTCAACATTGGATAAACTTATAGTTATGCATATAAGCATAATAGCCCGATCAAGGATTTTCCCACACTTCTATATCACTTAAACGACACACATTATTTATTAATTCTGAAATGTGTGCAAAAAATTTATTGTTCTAAATCTAGCACTCTCTCTCGATTTATATCGAAGTTTTTATTCTTTATTGATGAAGTTTCCAGATAATTAATACTATACATTGGAAAGTTGAAAAACAAAATTTTAATTATTTCACTTTCAACTTTAAGGAAACTTTATTGAAAGTTAATATAAACTTTTTTCAGGGAAAAAAATTTAGAAAATTTACAAAAGCCTTATTAGTTCCTCAAAAAAATCATACACTGGTAACGGTTTATCAGAAAATCAAAATTTTTTTTCAGGGTTTTTTTTTTTAAATTAAACAACAACATGTTTGTGAAAATGAGATAAAAACGAATGACAAAAAAATACTTTTGTGTGAAGAATATCTTCAATAAATTTTTACTTTCCTCTTCTATAGAGGGAAAGCAGTGTACACGGCAAAAAATTGTGGACTATTTTTCAATCCAAAAATTACATCGACGAAATTTTAATGCAATTTTGGAATAGAATTTAATACTTGCGAATTATTGAAAATATTTTAATATTTTTTGCCTATTAAAAATTATGTCTTAAACTTAAATACTATTAATATCAATGTTTACAATTTAATCAAAATTGTAGATTTTAATACTAAATTAAACATAAAAAAACTTAAAAAAAATTCTAATCCATACTATTTGATTATAATTTTGAATTGGATTATACATAGATCCAGTGTAATCCAATTTCAATTGCAGATATGTCCAACTCGAGAACGGGGGCACATTTCTAATCAGTGCGAAATCCGTCTCTGGTAAAATTATGAGGATGTTCGTGCATCTGTCTGTCGGTCTGCCGATCTGTCCGTTTGTCGGTCTGCACTTCTGTCGGTCTGTCCGTTTAACGTATCTCAAATAACTCGAGAACGCTTGTGCATCTGTCTGTCGGTCTGCCGATCTGTGTGTTCGTCGGTCCGCCGTTCTGTCGGTCTGTCCGTTTTACGTATCTCAAATAACTCGAGAACGCATTGACCAAGTGACTTGAAATTTTTTGTAAATAAGTTTTACAAAAATCGTAGTTTTCTGTCTTCGTTTTGGCCGAAGCCGAAGCCGAAGTTTGGCCGAAGGTATGCTTTTTGCCGAAGGTGGGCGAAGCCATTAGGGAAACCATTACTTTATTGATTATGGCAATTTTTCAGATATCAAAAAGTTAATAAAATTTTCTTTTATTATTAATGAGAATTGTTTTGGTTTTGTAAATTTTCAAATGAATTTATTATTTTTAATGGCAAAATACTTATTTTAATAGAACCGCAATTGCTTTTCACTTACGGAAAGTCTCAGCTTTTATGCAAACCTTCGAATTCGGCTTCAACCGAATGTTAAGGGAAAAAATTTTTGAAAAAATGTTTTATTTAAAAAAAAAATGCACTAAATAGGAAAAAAATAATTTTTTGGCAGTCAGAAATAAAAGCGAGATAAATATTTATTTTATTTTTTATGCCCTTATCTCGCTTTTATTTCTCATACACAGTGCCAAAAAATTATTTTTTTTTTTAGTGCATTTTTTTTAAATTAAAGTTTAAAAAAAAATTTTTTTTTTTTCGTTTTTTTTTTAATTTTTTTTTAGTTATTCCGTGATTGATTAGTGTGACTAAAAATCCAAAACGAAAAAGATAATCACATTATCCTAACAGGACCTTCCCTTATCTTTACAGACTTCTTAATGTCAGAATCAGATACCCAAAACCGAGACCCAAAACCCCCAGATGGGTTGTTTCCCGAAAAATTTGAGGACAAAGATAATCACGTTATCCTTACAGACCTTTCCGTTATCCTTACAGATTTCTCCATTTCAGAATCTGATTCAGCTACCCCAAAAACGATGAGATTTTCTCCGGAAAATTTCAAGAAACTTTGTCCTTACAGGACAGATAATCACGTTATCCTTACAGGACTTTCCCTTATCTTTACAAGGAGGAAGCAGTGAAAATATTGTATTGTATGTGCAAAATTTCAAGTCAATCGAATGAGCGGAAGTGGGTCAAAATTGAATTGCAAGATTTGACGCAGACAAACCCCCAAACAGAACCACATACACGAAGGCAAGCTAAATAAAAGCTTTTAACACGTTGGCTACCATGTGAGTCACCGGTGATCGCAGCGTGTCACCCACAGGGACAATGTGAGTCACCGGTGTACACACACTATTGTCATTACCGTCAGTTTCCCAAGTTCCATGGTTGAGTGCAGTCGCTCGTGCGGTACAAAGGGGGGTTTTTTTTGTGGAGCATATTTCATGTGAAAAATTTGTTGTGGTAAGTTTTTTCCGTTATATTTTATTCGATTCGTTCGTTTTTGTCTGTATTGACCAGTGTTCACTAGTGACTCACATTGTACAGAAATGATTTTTGCGTTTTTTCCCAGTGTATACTAGCGTTTTTTTTTTTGGCTGGTACCCAACGTCAAAAACTGACTTTCGGTAGGACTCTAATTTTAACTTTCCAATCATCGTTTCGATAGAAGCTAAGATATTCCAATATGACCGATAGCCCGAAAATTATGAAATAATATTTCGAAATAATATTAACTTTTCAGTAAATTTCAGCCAACATTAACTTTTACTTGTTTTGACTAAATGTGTTTCCGAAAATCATATTTGAACGACATAAAATTGGCATTATTGAATATTTTTTTCATATTTTTTTTACGAAAAACATATGGTGACTGTAAATAACATTGCACTGGAGAAACGTCAAATGACCGTTTTTTCTGTTTGGAAATTTAAAAAATTCCCACGATTTTTTTCTATAAACGTTGAATATATTCAAAAGTCATTTCTCTTTCTACAAATTTGCTGGTTTTCTCATGTTTTATTTGAAAACGTCTCGGAAAAACGACTTTACAAATCGTCCGGCAAACACGTGCTCGCCTTTCTCCATTTATTATCCTCGAAAGAAGTAATTTTTCAGTATTTATCATGGAGCATCGGAAACGAAATAAAATCAGCACTCAATTTATAAATGGATGTTGAAAAATTCATAGATATAGAAACGCCCCAAGCGTTGATATGTCAATGATATCTCGATTAATCAGAAAATATTCTGCAAAATTGCAATGCGATGGATATAACGATATCTCTAGACGACGACGATTACTGAAATCAGTTACAAGAGATGAATTTTAATAGTCGAGGTAGAGAAGAATTTTGTTCTACGTAACAAATTTGAATAGCCAAAACATGCAGGAAAATTAAAAAAAAAACTGAGTCATTTTATATAGAGTTGTGTACGTTAGAGATAATGCATCAATCATTTTTCCGTGTATTTTCACTGTGAAATTATTATTGTTTTTCTAATACTGTTCCAATATTCTTCGTGCCGGAAGTACAGAAATGAAAGCAACACAGTCTTTGTTATTACCTTTCCTGCAACCCATCATAATTTCCAATATCGTTTTTGTATATCCTTATATGTTTTAAGGGGTAGGGGTAGCGCTGATATGTTCTCCAACGAACACGACAATAAGGGCACAAATTCTTATAAGCAACGAATGGTGTCTGTTTTAGATACACCAAATTTCAAGGCGCCTCATAAAACTTCCGTTGAACATTTCAGAGATTTCAGATACTTCTACATGTAACATACGTGCGTGTAGGTATATTTGTAGTGAAGAAAAATGCGTATGAGATATGGTGCCGTTCAAGTGTAATATCTATTGATTTTTTTTAACTTTCGATTCAATCGAAGTGCCTAGAGTAGTAATTGGTTGGGATCCGTGCGGCAAAATAGAGGGTAGGATAGGTAGAAGGTTACACATATCGATACGTATACTGCAAATTGATTGATTACTTTGAAAGTTGAACAAGCAAAAAATGTCTACAAGGTAAATTGGTCGGGCAAATAGATTTCTCGTTTTTACATTTTTTTTTTATTATGTTTGTTATTTTTTTATGGAGTTTATCCTTGGTAGTGGAATACTGATGATGCCATATTTCAGAAGCATGTCATGGCAATGAGAATATATTGACGTAATTTATTTGATTTAGAACTCTTAAGACATCGTAATGAGATATCAAATTTATATCAAAGTCAAGGAAATAATACTTTTATCGGAAAAGTTACCCTTAAATAATTTAAGAAAAATGAAGCATAGCTTGAATGTGATATTTTTCTGTTACGCCCTGGGGGAAAATTAAAATATATTATTGATTTGTTTAAGTATTTTAGGATTTATGTGGGTCTTAAGATATCTGAAAATTACCAAATATTAAATACTTTTGGGAGGTCAATGTAATATAAAATTAGGGAGACATGTAAGAAAAATGTCTTGTGAATGCACATTTTTGCAAAATATTATCTTCTGGAGTATGATTTGAGTTTTGCGGGTATGGAAATTTTTCAAACTCAATCGGATTTGTAAATATTCCGAAAATTTCAATCAAATAAATGTCTTTAACCCTTAATTTATGGGGTGAAAATCATATGCGTAAATGATGAGGTGGTTTCCAATGGACTTGTTCTAATCATATACCAAATCCGTGCTTTTAACTCGGCATGCAACACCATACTGTATGATGGTACCGAAGATTTCAGAGTCACTGTGCTGAAAATATGAGAAATAGCAAAGAGAGAAAAGTCAATGTGGGTCCACTGGACCCACCTCATCAATTAAAGGTTAAGAAGATGTCAACGAGACAGTAGCGCACCCAAGAAAATCACGGAAACTATATAGCCTTCAATTTTAAGGCATATTTGATTTCTAAGAGTTTTCATCTATCGCACATTTTTAACAATTTTAATCGCATCGTTGCAGAAAAATTTTGCCTGCGGAGCATTTGTTGAAACAATGTGTTGTTGAAAACGGCGGATGGAACCCGATGATCGTATAGAAACACGGCGCTAATGTTAATAGATGTTTATTGTTTAAGCAACATGAAGCGAGAGACTAGTTACAAACTAGTTAACAGCTAATGACTACTTGCTGGTGTTGCCAGATATATATATTTATTTATTCAACACAATGTCATGACTTTTTTCCAGGGTTGAAAAACGCTATCATGACGTAACCATATAACGAAATGATGAAATTATTTCCCGACCTTTTCTTCAAAATTACATTAAAGAAATTAAATTCCGTTACAATAACGAAAAACATAACGAAACCTGAAAAAACTTATTTCGGTTTTTCGTTACACAGTTTTGATTATTGGCGAGAAATTTTCAAAATTGGTTGGATTCATTTGGTTATTAAGAAGTCTGTAAGGACAACGGAAGGTCCTGCTAGGATGACGTGATTATCCTTTTCCTCAAATTTTCCGGAAAAAATCTCACTTGGGGGTATTTTGGGATCACTGAATCCGATTGTGGCATTAAGAAGTTTGCAATAACAACGGAAGGTCCTGTGAGGATAACGGTATAATCTTTTTCCTTCGGCGCTGTATATCAGAAATTAAAGCGTGATAAAAGCGCAAAAAATAATTTTTTTTTTATAGTTTCAGCCAGAGCTTAGGGGAAAACCCTTTAATGCCGAAGCACAGCTCAGAATGGTCGGAAGAACGAAAGGAGATGTCGGTTTATGTTACAGGTTATAGTCCTGGGGGAACACATCAGATGGTAAATCGTTCCAAAGTCTTGTTGTTCGCGGAATGAAGGAACTCCTAAACTTTACTGTATGAAAACGGGGAGGCTCAAGGAAGAAGTCGTGCGTGCGTGCAGCTGCACGAGAGGGTGTAGGGAAAACATACCGTTGAGGAATAAGTTGGGAAATTTCGGTGGAACATTTCCCATGGAAATATCTATAGAATATGTGAGTATCCCAACAGAGCGACGATTCTCGAGAGAAGGTAATGCATCTTTCAAAGACTTGTCTCCAATCAGTCGGATCGCACGTTTTTGAATTCGGTCTAGCAGTTGCAGGACAGTTTTTGGGGTTCCCGCTCAAATATGCGAATTATACTCAAGTCTCGGTCGAATGTAGGTTTTGTAAATGTTTAGGACGTCGACTGGTGTGAAATATTTTTTGCAGCGTTCCAGAAAGCCTAGGCACTGCGATGCTTCCTTTGCTATTTTAAAAACATAACAAAAGCTATAATTGCCAATCTGGCAATTATTGAAAACCCGTATGGTGATTTAAGTGAATGGCGAACAGTTTTATCAAAATTCCATTTGAAGTCAAACTTTCCAATAAGATTTTTTAAAATTTGTTCCAATCGGATTTTGATGTATGGGAGTTTTATGTAGAATAATATCCTGAATAACTTTTGTTCTTGGACTTTTTTGATAAGATGCACCGTTTTAGAGATATTCACAAAAAACGTGTTCGTTCGTATGGGGGGTACCCCCCCTAATGGTCCATTTTTGCCCATTAACGAACTTAGCCTCGCATTTTACGAAAAACGGATCTGTGCAAAATTTCAAGTCTGTTGCTCAATCCGTGCGCTCGCAATCCGCGCCACAGACGGACGGACAGACATGCAAAAATTAATTATTTTTATCATTCTAAACACACTGGTGTAATTCATTTTTTTGTGTGATGACGGGATCTTGGCGTTACAAACGGTAAGGCAAATCTAATATACCCTTTGGTTTCACCATACGGGTATAAATATGGTGGCTCCATTGGAGCTTATTTCGATGCCCAGCATCGATGCCCACACTGAAAAAAAGGAATGTTCCGCGCAAACGAGATTTGACGCAAACAATATGCATGTTTATTACAAACAATACAAAAATGTTTATAGTAACCAATAATAATGGTTATCTGCAACACTTGAAAATATACGCAATTGAAAATATGCTCAACATATTCAATATTAAAACAATTTCCTTATTTACACTAGCACATTATTTAAAAATCCAGATTTACACTATTTTTCACCAAAACTAAACATTCAATCACTAATAACATTTTTTCACTAATTTTTTTTGACAGTTCAACAAAATTGCAATTTTTAATTTATAAACAAGAATTATTTGCAACAAAGGAAAATTATTCGGGGCCAACACTTATTGTTTATTACTAACAGTTTCAATAATCATAGTTCACCACAAATATTTTTGTGTTTTTCACAAACTACTTAAATTTAAAGTTTTTGTGTTAAACAATATAAATATTTCTAAGAAAAAATATAGTGTTTCCGATAAATATTTTAAATTTTATAAATGGTTTCATCAAAAGTGTTTGTCACAAACGACAAAAAGTGTTTAAGACAAACACCGAATTTTTTAATCTGAACAAAAATTGTTTTTTTGAAGTATTAAATGTTTGGAATAAACATTATTAAACAATAATTGTTGTCAACGAACATGTCCTGTTTGCTATAAAAAATTATTATTTTACAGAAACATATAATTATTACTGCAAACACTGAATTGATGTTCGCAAACACTTTCCAAACATTCCTTTTTTTCAGTGCAGCATTCTGACATTTTTAGAGTCATTAATAGACTCATTCATAAATTCGACCGTTTCGGGAGATTTTTCGCATTTCATCGACAACAGCATTGATTGGGTTTTAGAAGATATTTATATAAATAAATATTTATATCGCTTTAATTTCTGTTAAACAGCGCCCAAAAAATATTTTTTCACTAAGTATTAAAAATAAAAGTTTTTTTTTCAAACTAATCTAATTGGTGATGCGGCACATTAACATATGGCCAAAATTGTATACAACTGCGCCAAAATGAAATTTATCACAAGAAGTAACATTGGGATTAATGCTTAATGAAACTTTAATAAAACATTATTGATTATGGTTATCTTGATTTTATTTAAAAATCAACAAACTTAAGATGTTTGATTTTATTTCTCGTTAAAAATATAAAAGCTAAAAACGTGACTTTATTTTCAATTCAATCAAATCACCGTTCTATCGACGAAAAAGTTTATTATGCGGCTACACGTATTGCCTGTAATCTTATAATGCCCAAAATAAGTTTTTAAAGAAAAAAAAATCTGAACATATTTACATAATTCATGATAGATGTATAAAAATTGGCAGCTGTAAACCACTGACAAGTGCTCTTAGGGAAAAATGCCCCTTTTTCATATTTTACCATATTCCTTTTATAAAGTTATTATGCCAATCATGAATTTTTATTGAACCAAAAGAAAAAAATACAACATAAATAAATTCATATACCTCATACAACACACATATCAACAACTTTTTACGAAATCCATTTGGAATCTATACATAAAGTCAGATATTATTGTACGTCTTATGAAATATTCTTATGAAATAAAAAATCTTATGAAATAAGTGGTTTGGTTGGCGGGCACCCTTCACGCAACTAATCTAAATCCACTTATTTTTTGGACAAGCTATAAACTAAATTTGATTGCCAAAAGGCAAAAATCTCGTCTTTTTTATGCCTACCGCATGAAACATTCGAATAGATAGACGGGCTTTGTCTCTTTCTATAAAGGAAATTACTTTTTTCTTTATGACCATTTTTATTACTCTTTGCCGACCATGATGGTAGGCAGATCGACTCATTTCTTATGGCAACGAAATTAAATTTTTATTTTATTAAATTTTAGGGAGTTTCCATGGTAAAATTCATAAAAATAAAATCTCAAACGAAATCAAAATACATATTAAGGATTTGGTTAATTTGACAGCAAATCAAAGATGTTGAAAATTTTCTACCCTCTTGAATTCAAAGTGGTTGAGGGATGTTAATGAAAAAGAGTTTCTCATTTGTTTGCGCAATATTTATGTATTGCAGACATTAGATGTTAAGCCATTTTAAAAGTTCTTAATACACCCTTCTAAATTGTGAAGTATCAATGGTGGAACTCCACTTGGTATGTAAAAAAATTGTTGAAAAAAAAACTTCAAAAAAAGCTTTTATTTAAAAAAAAAATGTACTAAAAAGAGAAAAATAGTTTTTTATTGCTGTGTATCACAAATTAAAGCGAGATTAAAATTTGATTTTATGTTTTATGCTTTTATCTCGCTTTTATTACCGATACGCAGTGCCACAAATTAATCATAAGCAGACTAACATTTTCATTCAATCCATTCTAGAACAAAATTGAATTTCCAATTCCAAAAAATAAATACCCATAGCAGCCACTCCAGCCGTAGCAGCCATGAGCTTTTCTGCCAGCAGCACTATTAAGCAAAAGAAAGACAAAATGCGATCAACAAAACGAACAGATTTATCGGACTTTTACTGCTGGAAAGCTTGCATCACGAAGTCTTGTGCTGCTGGCGGAAAAGCTCATGGCTGCTCGAGTGGCTGCTATGGGTATTTATTTCTTGGAATTGGAAATTCAATTTTGTTCTAGAATGGATTGAATGAAAATGTTAGTCTGCTTATGATTAGTTTGTGGCAGTGCCCGAAAATTTTTTTTCCCTTTTTAATACATTTTTTAAAACAAAAGCTTTTTTCAATTCTTTCAAATTTATTTTTTACTTATTTATTATTTTTTTTAGTCATTTTGTAGGCCTTACCTTTGTGATATCCTTACAGACTTTTTAACGTCAGAATCGGATTCGGAAAATTTGAGGAAAAATATGATCAATCACTTTACCCTGACAAACACACATAGAGACAAATACGAAACCTGGATAAATAAAAGCTTTTAAAAATCGGTTGCTTCGTGGCCGAATACGGAATCTCATCCGTTACAAATTGGTTACTTCATAACCGGTCGCAAAACAAAAACCGTTACAAATCGGTTACTTTCGTTAACCACTGGGAAAGTTGTTGTTTCAATTGTGCTCGTTTATAATTCAGTGCTATCGAAGTATAAAAAAATCAAGTTTGGGACCGAATAATTCATACTTACCGCGTTTTCTGTGGCCTATTTCAACAACTTACAAATTTATTTCCACAAGTGTTTTTTTTTTAAACAAAACTTGTAAATTATTGACTTATTTTGTTTCACCAAAAAAATTTGTAATACCCAAAATTTGTAGTTGCACTTTACAAAAGGAAATTTTTGGGAATATTTCACTTTTCGTTTCACCAAAAGCGATTTGTAGTTGTGATTTACAGGTTACAAATTTGTGAACATTTGACTTATTTGTAAGTTTACATTTTACCAAAGAAAATTAAGCTACAAATTTCGTGCAGTTTATGTGAATATTCCACAAGCGAAAGTTTATTCGAAAAATGTCTTTGCGACAAAGGGTAGTAGCGATATCAGCGAAAGTGACGATGATGTTTTCATTTCACGAAAAAGAAAAGTTTATTCGGCCACGTATAAACTATAATATTTTTGAGTTTTTTAATTTTAATGACAGATTTCGCCTGTGTCGATATAAAGTAGTGGAATTAATTGTAATTATATGGCCACAAATAGCCCACAAAACGGAAAAATTTCAGTTATGAACAAAACAAAAACTTCGTCAGCAATTCGGAAAAAATATGTAAAAAACAATATGTTTTCAATTATCTCGAGAACGGTTTAAGATACGTAAAAACCGTTAAAGCGGAAAAAATATAGGACATTTTATTTCCTATAAATTTGTTTATACACATTTTTTTTTTTCAAAAAAACAGCATAGTTTTCCGGAGATTTTCAAAAAAATAATATTTTAAGAACCCTTAAAGATACAAAAAAAATAGTTACAACTAAAAATGTATAAATTTTATATCCTTTAAATTTTAATATATTCATTTTTCCCAAAAATGCAAAAGTTTTGAAAAATTTTCAAAAAACAGTGTTTTTCGAAGATAAATTCAATGAAAGCTGCCCGTGACTTTTCCAAAAGTTGTTAGAAAATCACGCTTTTTATAAAAGTTATTTACAAAAAATTTCAAGTCACTATGTCAACGCGTTCTCGAGTTTTTTAAGATACGCACCAAAACCGATAGACAGATGCAAGGACAACCTCATAATTTTCCCTGAAAAGTTTCTCGAGTCGGCCTCCGTCATGAATACAATACTGGATTTTAAAGTCCCGGGCAGACTAACAATTGCGATTACGATTACGATTACCATCGTTGAAAGCTTTGATCTAATTGGGCGAGAAGCTTCTATCGTATTCGTAATCGCAATCGTAATCGTAATCGTAATCGTAATCGTAATCGTAATCGTAATCGCAATCGTTAGTCTGAATTGGTCTGAATGATCCTTTAAGCCTGCTGCAGGACTATTTTAGCTAGTACCGGCTCAGTTTCCTTACATTAAAAACCTAGAGATTGCGTGTATCAACTTGGAGCAAGTGAAGTTCACCTGCAATAGTAGAACACGTTTACCTAATCGTCAGGTGAACAGTTCACCTGTGGAAGTCGATTGGTCCCCTATTGTTCAACGCTGTATGCTCAACTTGGGAAAGTAAATTTTATAGCAATAGTAGGGTTAGTACATCTGTGGCAGGAAAATGTTTCCCTACTGTTACTGAAATTTCACCTGAACGAGCTGTAAAACTTTGTACAGCGTTGTAAATTCCGATCTCCGAATGGAGGGGACCTTTTTTCCCCAGAGTACGGGTAAAGTTCACTTGACCAAAAAATCGAATGCAGTTGGCGAACTTCTTCTCTGAGTGTATGTGTGTTGGTGTGTCTGGGTAATAAGAGAGTAAAAAAAGTTGGCGCCTTGCGCGTTCCTTGAATTTACAATTTTAAAACATGCATCCCAACATTACCCTCGATAAGTCGAACCCAAATACCTGGAAGTGTTCGTAAACTATAATTTCGGCCGTCTTCGTTAAGTTAGCTTTATTAAAGTTAATCACAATTATTGAAAAAAAAACCACTGGGAATCAGCTTTTCATGAGTTGAAATTACTTTTCACACTACAGCCGAGCCTTGGATAAATGGGACCTGGATAAGTGGGAAACTTCTATAACTGGGATCCGTGGGACGGTCCCGTGAGATCCCGGTTCGACTAAATTAAATTTATTTTACACAATTCAGGATCGACTGTATTAAATTGATTTTACACAACGTTTCGAACCCGGAATTCCAATTAAATCTGAGTAATATATGTAAGTTCAATTGAAGTTTTTAAAAGTCGTTTTTCAATGAATATGTTCCAACATACTTTGTGAATGAACGCTAAAAATGCTAAACTGAACATTTAGTATTCCATTTTTTTTTGTCATTCAAAGAAAAAAATTTTCTTAATATGAAATAAAGAAGAATGAAAACAGAAACAACTGCTTTAAATCCACAGATGGTTGATACAATTTATTCTTAGATGGTTTATTTTTAATTTATAAATGTACATATATTTTAGTATTCGTCTGTCTATTGGTAAAAAAAACTCGATGAAACAAAAATAAAACTCGACAGGGAAAAGCAAAAAAAGGGCATTTTCTTTTTGGCATTCACTTAACATAATCTTAAGGACAAGTGGCTCAATTGAAAGCTCAGACAGTGGTAGAAAATCTATACACCACTTGAACTGAATTTCAACACTACCACATAAAAAAAAACTCGTTTATATTATAATATATTTTAAATGTATTACAAAGAACGATAACGATGACTTCCTCTAATTTCCTACAATGAAATATGCTTCTGCCATTCTATAAATTTTAATGGCCGAACAAGGATGTAGACGAAAGTGTCTAGAAAGCCATTTGAAGGCATTTTTCAAGACATTTGATTGAATGGATATGCTAATGACAAAGTGTCATAAAGTGCCTGCTCGTATCGGTCCTTTGAGGATCCTCAATACCCACTTCTACTCATATTTATTTGGCCGAGATTTTTTTCTCTTATTATTACATTTTGTATTTGTTTTCATTATTCCACTTTTGGGAAGTTTCTTTCGGATTTTTTCTTCTTCTTCATCTTTAAAGTCTATGAGTGGATGGGTCCCAAGGTCCTAATTGAAGCCGATGCTGTGATTTTATTTTGTTATTACGGAAAATTTTTCAAGATAGAAAGAAAAGTTTTGCACAGCAGCTAAAACGAGAATACAAAAAAGTTTTTCTTTTAGATATCTTAATATAAACACGACATTACGCTAAAGTTCCTGAACACAGAGGTTGACAAAGAATATAATTGCGTCTTTCGGGCACAAGTCGAAGAAGGTATATTTGGCTTATGTTTTAATAAGCGACTTCATAAAGAGATCATTGACTTTGTTGAAAGGAGGAATTGTTTGAGGATGCCTTAATTTATCAACTTTTCTTTTTTTTTTGAATTTATCCTTGAAACTTTGACATTGTCTCGCTACAATTTCCTTAATCTTTTTATATTCAGTTTTATGCAAATACGGTGAATATACTCACTTACTGGGCTGTAAAGTTTTTTTGCCATTTGATAAGTTTTGCTGGTTAAGTTCTTTAAAGCAATTTCAATAACGAGAAGTTCTAGATATGATTTATTTTGTGTCAATTCGGGGCAAGATGAGCAAGGGTGTAATAAAGGATCACACAGAGAAAAAAATAGTAAATCTAACTATTTTATAACCGGGAATACAAGTAAAATAGTCACCCCCAAAAATGGTTAATTTAACTACAAAATGGTAAATGTTACTACAAAGTAGTTAAATTTCTTGTAAAAATACTCGATACTTAGACTATTTCTGTAATTAAAATTAACTGTTTTCGTTGTATTCCCGATTCTAATTTTTTTTTCTGTTCGTGATCGGTAAAAAAAATTTACTTTCACAACCGAACGAAAAAAAACTACGCCGCAGGCAAAATCAGCAACAAAATATCCACCCCATACGAAATTCTTTAAACACAATGCATCCAATTTTGCTTGCGAAATCAAGTGCTGTACAGTTCCAAGCGAAAAACAATTAAAACAATTTTTTTTATGAAAAGCTTTCATTTTAAAAAATGCACTAAAAAGGAAAAAATAATTTTTTTCGTACTGTTTATCTGAAATAAAAGCGAAATGAATATTTATTTTATTTTTCATGCTTTTATCTCACTTATACTTCTGATACACAGTACCAAAAAATTATTTTTCCCTTTTTAGAACATGTTTTTTAAACAAAAGTTTTTGTTTGAAAATATTTTTATCATTTTTTTTATTGTATTTTATCCGTTTTAGTCATTTCGAATTTGATTAGTATGACTAAAAATTTAAAATGACGTCTGTCTTTCACCACGCTTGTTTTAACTTTTTAGTCTTCGAATTTAAATCCATGCCTTTGAGATATTCTTACGCACACCTTGACTCCAGAATCTGATTCATCGACCCCAAAAACCCAGAATGAGATTATACTTATCGACTCCTTAATTGCAGAATCGAATGCAGCGACCTCAGAAACTCCCAGTTGAGATTTTTGACCGAAAATTTGAGGTCCTACCGTTGTCTTTGAAGACTTCTTAACGTTAGAATCGGATTCAACGATCCCAAAAATTCCCCAGATGAGATTTTTTCCGGAAAATGTGAGCAAAAGGATCATCACATTATACTTACAGGACCTTCCGTTACACTCAGAAAAATGTCCAGGTCAACTTTTTGCCAGGTTAACTCTGACCTTACAGAGGTGTCTGTAAGCCAGCTAGCGGTCAGAGTTAACCTATCTAAGGTCAACTCGTGCAGCTCCCAATGCCCTACTTCACCTGCTGGTGGCTTAATTTCAGAATTTCTCCGACCACAGGTCAATTCAGTTTTACTTGCCCACATGCAGGCGAACGCGCGCCTGTCCGAGGCTAATTACGCCGTATGTAGGTCGTCGAGTTAGCCTCCATTTTTCTGAGTGAATCCTGAATAGAGTGAAAATATTGTAGTTTCGTCGCAATTACGTAGGTGTGCAAAATTTCAAGTCAATTGGATGAGTGGAAGTGAGTCAAAGCCAGATTGGAAGATTTGACACTGACGGACAAACTTACAGAAAAGAAAGCAAGCTAAATAAAAGCTTTTAAAAAGCATACAATTTTACGTGCCTTTTGACTCTTCATAAATACAGTCGCATCTGTATAAGTGCGATCTTATGGGACCGTCTCACGGATCTCGTTTAACACGTTGAGCGCCACGTGCCCACCGGTGAGAATTTAAATTTTCCAACATAAAACCAAGTCGTGGCGCTCATCGTGTTAAAGAGATTTCCCATGGACCGAACAAGAAAAATTCTTGGAGCGAACAAGCCATCATGGAGGTTTCTTACTTATCCAGGTCCCACTTATGGAGGTTCGACTGTAAATTAACTGTGAGAACGTCAACAAAGAAAAATGTGACACAAACTTTTGATGCGCCCTAGGTGAAAGTTTGTTGAAAAAATACGTAATTATGTACTGAAACCATCATCCGCCCTCCCATTTGGCAACTCCTTCAGGAACTGGTTACCTATTTGATCAAAAAAATGCCACGTCTTCGATTACAAGACTTTCGACAAACTGAAATTATCATAAAAGTTCATTGCTGAGAGTTTAATCAATTGCTTAAAGAAACAAATTTCACTTTTACGCGTGTAAATCTAGTTTTATTGCTACTCTAAATTTAACTTGCTTGAACTGAATCGACATATTTACAACAGGAACGTCGTAAACCTTTTAACGTAAAATTACTTTACAACTACCGATAAGAGCAAATAGTTTCCTATTTCTCAGTTTCAGCCATTTCTACAATTTATTGCACATTTTTATTATCGTCACTAAATATCAAATTGTTTTTTTTATTATAACAATGTCATATGTCACAAAAACACAATCCTTTAGGAATTATTTGAAACTCGTTTGAATGTATAATGTACTAGCAGACCCTACGTTGGCAGCTAAAAGTTTTTTGTATAAATTTTAGAATGCCAAAAAAACATAAATAACTTAAAAAGTTTTGGGAAAAAATGTTATTCTTGCAGGACCTTCCGTTTCGAATTTTGAAAATCTAATACCGGATTCGTGATCAGCGATCCCAAAAACCTTATAATGCCGATTTGCCCCGGTAAAAATGGAAAAAAGGATATTTTCGTTATCCTTACAGGACCTTCTGTTTCGAATTTTAAAATTCCAACAGCAGAGGCGTGATCAGCGACCCCAAAAACCCCATAACGCAAATTTTTCCGGGGAAAAATGGGAAAAAGGATATTTCGATTATCCTTACAGGACCTTCCATTTCGAATTTTAAAAATCTACATAGCTAAAAACCTGCTCCTGGCAACACAGATCATTTTGCAAAAAACCGCGTAAAAATCGGTCCAGTAGTTTTTGAGTTTTGTAATCTCAAACGGACAGACAAACCAACAAACCAACAAACCAACAGACAAACATCCATTTTTATATATATAGATTAAACTAACTTTCGGACCTGTCGTTGGCGGGCTTTTGTTACTTTCAACAAGATTTTTTCAAGATAAATTAACACTTTTTCTACCATACAAGTATCAAAAGACACCTTTCATCATATTAGGTTGAAATTGCTTTTTTAAAGCTTTTATTTAGCCTGACTTCGTGTCTGTTTGTCTGTCTGTCAGGATCAAATCTTGTAATCTAATTTTGACTTGAAATTTTGCACACATACGTAAGTCCGATGACAATACAATATTTTCACTACTTCGTCCTTGTAAGGGTAACGGAAGGTACTGTAAGGATAATGTGATAATCTTTTGCCCTAATTTTCCAGAAAAATATCTCATCTGGGGGGTTTTGGGGTCGCCGAATCGGATTCTGGCATTAAAAAATTCGTAGGGATAACGGAAAGTCCTGTAAGGATAACGTGTTCGTCCTTTACCTCAAATTTTCCGCCAAAAATCTTATCTGGGAATTTTTGGGGTCGATGAGTCTGATTCTTTTTCGCAAAGCTTAAAGGATGATGAGTTGCAATTATGAGGAATGTTTGTGGTAAAATAGTATTAACCCTAATCAGCTCAGGCTAATTTTGTCCTTAATCCACGCAGGCGGTGACTCACAGTCACCATGCCGAAAAAAAAAGAATAATTTAATAAAAAAAAATTTTTGTAAGTTTGCATTTTTTAATTCAGTTAATAATATTTATTTATATATGTACATCATTCGTACTCTTTATAATTGTAGCATAAAATAGATTTTCAAAAATTTTCGTTACAAACATTTTTTTTGCATTTGCACATATTTGCTTCAAAGCGCGACCTTAGCAAAGGGGACAAAGGAAGCAACTTTTGGGAAATGCTACAGTTATTATCCCCTACTACGGTCCGATATTTTGCGAAACAGAAGCAAAGTGATACCAAAATAGCCTTTCTTTGCTGGTAAAACCCAGTGTTGTTCCTCTACACGTAGACTTTAATGAAGTGTAGACAATAGCGTAGACAATAGATTTCGGGTAGACAATGTAGACATTGGCGTAGACAATGTCGACTTTGCGTAGACAATGTAGACTTTCTCATATCTGTCAAAACAAAGTCATTAGTGAGTCATATATCTAATACTATACTATATAGGAAATGGCCAATCACAAGAAATAGCGAGGCGCTGGTGTCCCTAAAGAGTTAAATTTATATGAAAACTCGCTAACTGGGCTCCTCAGCGACACCAGCGCCGTGCCTTTATTGGGCCTTACCAATGACCCGTGACTAACTTAGTAACAGCTTTTGGTGTGTGCGAAACGGGCTATTTGCTTGCTAATTTCGGTTCAAATCCTAGTTTTTATTGAAAAGTTTTAAATTCGCTGTGATAAATATGTGAAAACTTACTAGAATTAGCAAGCAAATAGCCCGTTTCGCACACACCAAAAGCTGCTACTAAGTTAGTCACGGGTCATTGGTAAGGCCCATTGTCTTTTTTGCCAGTATGGGAATCAATCTAACCTCATTTCCTATCGTTTTATGCAGTGAGTACGTGACCACAGTGAAATAGTGTTTTGGCAGGAAGGCTTAAAAACAAAGCATTTAAAGAGCTGGGCTTTGATTTAATCAAGGCTAACACAAATGCTCCGCTTTTTACCTGCAGCGCAAATTTTTTTTGCAAAATACTGCCGAAAGCCGACTAAGAGGGCACATATAAAAGAGCAAATTTAAAACCAAATTTCTAAGCACTTGTAAATTATTTTTTAGAAATGTTTGTAAGAAACTCAGCTATGCTTTATTTTATCAATTGTCTACATTGTCTACGCGTAGAGAATAGACCATTGTCTACAGTAATAGTCTACGCGTAGACAATGGTGTAGTCTACATCACGTAGACTACGCGGCACAACACTGGTAAAACCGTTACGGTGACTCTAAGTCACCGCCTGCGTGGATAAATATCAATATCATAAAGTAAATAATAACAAATATACAATTCCTACAAAATGAATTTCTATTTAATTTTAATCTTCAAAAACTTGTCCGTTAATACAGGTATCCCCCGAGTTACGCGGAAAAAATTGTGGCAGTCCTCGAGTTACGCGGTACGAATTTTGGAGCAATTTTTATTATTTAATTATTTAAAAATTAAAAATCAAATATTTAATTATTCATTTAAAAAGAAAATATTGTAATTATAGATGAATGTTTTTATATAAAAAAGATAATAGGTATGTATTGTTTTGCACTAATCCTGAGTCTCCAGTTACGCGGTTTCGAGTTATGCGGAACCAATTAACCGCGTAACTCGAGGGATACCTGTATTATGTACATAAAACATAAAAACCAATCGAAAATCAGTAAAATATGTAAAATTTTCTTGTATTCGATTTCTTTGAATTTTTTTTTAAAATCAACAACGCATTTACCCCCAAAATCTATTTAGCGAATTTGTGTGGTATAATGGTAGGTATTTACAGAAAAAAATGCAAAAGAAAAAAAAATATCGTTCTCAAAATATTTTAAATTTTGTCACTAAATTAAATTTTACAATATGACGGTGGGGGGAAGGAAGTCAGCAAATATTTTTTTGAGAAAAGGAAATTTAATTACCTTTCCAAAATGTTCAATATCATCTCAAACGGTGAAGCCGTTCAAAAGTTACAAATTTTTAAAGTTTTTGTGATGTCGAATTTTCGCTAACTTTTACCCCCTCCCCTTCGCCTACCGGACATTATTCCGCCAAACAAAAAAATACGGGTCGATTTTTTTAGGTCCCTAACTACATCCGAATGAAAAAAGTTAAACAGAAGAGTTTTCCAAGCTCCATACAAGTCAAGTTTGAGTTGGTGTGGAAATCAGCATATAAAAATTTTTTTTTTCTAATAAAAACCCCATTTCTCCAAAACTATAATTCCGATCAAATTAATATATACGCCATTTTAAAGATTAGCTTTTATTTGTAGTACTCAACACGTCGATTGGTTAAATAGTTTTCGAAAAATTCGAGCTAATACAAACAAATTTTCTGATAATTTAAAAAAAAAAATTCAATGTAATTTCGGGGACATCAAATTACATTTTTGACCTATGGTTTCTTGGGCATTTTTTCTTAGATTTTCGTGTAGAATCAGAATATGCTATACGATTTTGCCGAAAACAAATCGACCCGCCCTAATGGTCACCCTACCCATGAAAGAATTGAAATTTGAACACTTTTTTAAAAATTTAAGTCAAAAAAACTCATACTTGCAAACCTAATATAAAATATTTCCACATGAAATTTAAATCCAATTTAAATTACCAAAGCCACTTCGAATATAATTTAACTTTATGAATACTCATGAAAATATACCATTAATCAAATATTGAAACATTGCTCCGCAAGTCAATTAAAATATTCATTTTCTGGGCCAATAAAATAGCTCTATAAAGGCAAGCTGAAAGAGAAAGAATTTTTACAGAAAATATTACATGTCAGAAGTTAAATTTGTTTTCAACTCAAGTTTCATACTGGTTTCCATGTTGTAAGAAAATGAACTTTATCTCCCCGTTTATTATTTTTTTTTTTTAGATTTTTGAATAATGGTACAGTAGAATACGCTCAAATAAAATTTGGATCTCGAAATTTTCAGCATTTGTCATACACGGATAAATGCAATACGGATAATTCCATTAAATGCATAAAAACATGTATTTTCAAGTTCACTAATGAAATTTTCATTAGATTTTATACGCCTTAATACACATCTGCAAAAATGAAGTATAATTAAATTGCAAATTTCAAAAAAAGGATTTTCTGCGATAATTAAAATTTTTCAGGAGATACAAAAGCTGAATTCTTTTTGTACCATTTGATTTATTTCAGTTTTTTTTCTAGAATTTCCTACCACTTTGTACATTGTGCCAAAGCAAAATAGTATACTTGAAGTAAAATTGGATGGAGAAAATGATTGTTACAGTTTCCTGAGATATTTCCTTTTCGAAGTTCATGCGAGGGTAGTACTAACAGGGCATTATCCTATTATTGAAAAGAACAAAAATACTTAACTTTTCCTTACAATATAGTGAATATTGTTATGCTTTATCACAACAAAAAAATTGTACATTGTACAACAAAAAGAAAAATATCACAAAGCCTTCTTTTGCAATATTTTTTTTCCGAAAAATACATATATTTTTGTAAAAAAAATTGTAAACAAAATTTTTTCAAGTAAATATCTCAAAAAAAGTTAAAGATACGTAAAAACCAGTAAGAAAACATAACAAAAGCTATAATTGCCAATCTGGAAATTATTGAAAACCCGTATGGTGGTATGGCATTGTTCGAAGTTAAAGTGAACGTCGAACAGTTGCATCAAAATTCCACATTGAAGTCAAACTTTCCAATAAGAATTTTTAAAATTTATTCCAATCGGATTTTGATGTATGGGAGTTTTATGTAGAATCATATCCTAAATAACTTTTGTTCTTGGACTTTTTTGATAAGATGCACCGTTTTCGAGATATTTACAACAAACGATTTCGTTCGTATGGGGGGTACCCCCCCTAATGGTCCATTTTTGCCCATTAACGAACTTAGCCTCGCATTTTACGAAAAACGGATCTGTGCAAACTTTCATGTCTCTAGCTCAATCCGTGCGCCCGCAATCCGCGCCACAGACAGACGGACGGACAGACAGACAGACAGACAGACAGACGGACGGACGGACAGACAGACGGACGGACGGACATGCAAAATTCAATTTTTTGTTATGATTCTAAACACACTGGTGTAATTCATTTTTGTGTGTGATGACGGGATCTTGGGGTTACAAACGGTAAGGCAAACTTAATATACTCTTTGGTTTCACCATACGGGTATAAAAAACGAAGGTGATTTTATTTCCTTTGAATCTGGTTCTCTGCATTTTTTCATAAAAGCGCGTAATTCTCGAGATTTTCAAAAAAATTGATTTTCATAATTTAGTATACCGTTTGTAACGCATCGAACCAATCGTTGGACACAAAAATGTTACATAACTCATCCATAGGGTAACTCACGGATAGATGCCCCACATTTTGACTTTGCCATATTTCACAATGAAGAAAGGCATTTTCGATTTTTTTTTTTATACCCGTATGGTGAAACCAAAGGGTATATTAACTTTGCCTTACCGTTTGTAACGCCAAGATCCCGTCATCGCACAAAAAAATTAATTACACCAGTGTGTTTAGAATGATAAAAATATTTAATTTTTGCATGTCCGTCCGTCTGTCTGTCTGTCTGTCTGTCTGTCCGTCTGTCTGTCTGTCTGTCTGTCTGTGGCGCGGATTGCGGGCGCACGGATTGAGCTAGAGACTTGGAATTTTGCGTGGATCCGTTTTTCGTAAAATGCGAGGCTAAGTTCGTTAATGGGCAAAAATGGACCATTAGGGGGGTACCCCCCACACGAACGAAAACGGTTTTTGTGAATATCTCAAAAACGGTGCATCTTATCAAAAAAGTGCAAGAACAAAAGTTATTTAGGATATGATTCTACATAAAACTCCCATACATCAAAATCCGATTGGAATAAATTTTAAAAAATCTTTTTGGAAAGTTTGAGTTCAAATTGGAATTTTGGTATAACTGTTCGAATTTTGATACGAATATCACCATACGGGTCTCCAATGATTGCCAGATTGGCAATTATAGCTTTTGTTATGTTTTTTTTTTAAATATTAGTCTTAACATTTATCTACAATTTCAGCCGAAAAAAACTAACATTATGTTTTCTTTTTACTGTGATAAAACTGTTTTTGTTAGTCCCTACTTTTTGGGATAGATGCCCAACCTATGGAATAGACGCCCAACATGACAAATGTGCATGTGGGATAGATGCCTTTGAGGAAAAAAAAACATTTTATTAAGTTATAACAAAATTTTATTATGCATTTTAATTCATTTACATACATATATGTCTATCCAATATACACATACTGCAATATAAAAAAAATTTAATTAAATAATAAAGAAAAAAATAACAAAATCAGTGTCTTTCGGGAGGAAATCCAACGGCCTCTAATTTCTGAATATGAAGCACGAGCCGTTTTTCATTTTCGAATCCAAGGATGGAATGTTTACCTATAATAAATAAGTATTTTCAATGAATGTGGGAAAGCAAATAGGTATATGGGAAAGCAAATAGGTACCTAGAGTTAATTTTCCCCTAAGGTCAACTATCCCTTTAAAAAAGAAGGCGTCTATCCTTTTCATACCGGATAGATGCCCCAATTATTAAATAAATTAAATGTGGATAAAAAGAAAAAATTTTTTTTTTTCACAAACACTAAACACTCCATTTGACACATTAAAACAAAAAAATATATACATACTTCTTTAAGCAAAAGTTCCAAGAGTTTTTGTGCAGCTCAAAAAAATTTTTTGGAGTTTTCCAAAATTTCACAAAATTTATCTGTACATCAAAATCCATTTGGACCGCTCCTTCTCCCCTACCAAAAACAAATTAAGGCTCTCCTTCATTACCATGACTTCGGCAACTGCAAAGAAATAGAGACACATTTATGTGAAGATACGTTGACGAGAAAGGGAGATAAGAATCAACTGCAAAAAATTGTCGGCAACTACAAGAATAATTTCCCCTGTTTTTTTATGGCGATTTTATGGCGATTTCTACTACAATCACACATTGTCCCTGTAAGTGAATAGTAAGCACGGACACATTCAAACTGTTATTATAGCGTGATGTCATTTTTCTCCTTCGCATGCATAGTCAAAAGCTTTGTTACCATGCCAATTTGAACATTATATTCATAGCATAAGGTTTGATATGATTGCTATAAAATTATAAAACTGGAAGGGATAGCGTTTAACTTGTATTCAGTCATTCCTTTTTAGATCTACATAAGTCTATCTTGCTCTAGTTTTCTGCATTTTTTTGCAGTTACAGAAGTCATGGTAATGGAGGAAAGCCTTTACATGCTTTTTTTGTTTTCTCGAAAACGGTGAGTCGTATTGAAATATTTATAAGGGTAAAATCTGTTTGGAATATAATTTTACATAACTGTTCCATACTTCAAAATGTAATCGGGACACTCCTTTCCCCTTTCCTATACATAAAACATTTTGTCTGTCATCATATAGAGTAGATTGACCCCTAACCTCTTCTATAGAAGGAAAGTATTGTATTCATGATGAAGATGCATGGACATCCTCATAATTTTGCCTGAGACGGATTTCGTACTGATCAGAAGTTTTCTATCTGCCCCGTTCTCGAGTCGGTCAACATCATGAATACAATACTTTCCCTCTATAGAAGAGATAAAATAATGTTTTCATTAAAAATTTTGTTCGTCGTCCAGCTGTGATGCCCCATCTGTCAGCCACTTCATAGAAATTCGTTTGCCTTTAGAAATTTTGACAGTCTATCTGTCCTTGCACAAGATAACTTGAGAACGAATTGGGCTAGAAACTTGAAATTCGGTACACCAGTTCTTTAATAAAATGAGGCGTTAAAAGCTAGAGTGGACCAAGCCACATAATCGAGTTTTTGAAACTTTTCCACTTTTGTACTATTATTGACTGTAAATTTTTGGAAAAAAAAATTTCTGTGGACTTTATTACTCAATGTTGAAATGTTCTTTTGTGCATCCAAACATTTTTTTTTATCTAAAAACTCACTCGCAATAATGAGTCAAACACAAAAAAATTCACGATTTCGACATGTGGTCCACTCTAGCTTTTAACGCCTCAAATGGAAGATCAAGTTCCTCCCCTTTTCCTTCCTTCAAATGAAACAGTTTTTTGTAAATTTAGCGAAAACGGTGAGCAGTATCGAAAAAGTTATAGAGATATAATGAGTTTATAATAGGATTTTACATAACTGTACCATGCACTAACATCGCTTGAGATCATTCCTTATACAAATGGATTTTTTAAATCAAAATTCGCTCTGTCCTCTTATAGAGTATTTAACGATTGTCTCCCGGTAATTGTAATTTTTCTTATGTTTTTTGTTAAATTTTTGTATTCAAATAATTCCAGAATTATTATTAAACTCCAGGTAACAATATCCTCATTTTTAAAACGCATAAGCGTACATTTATGTACCTACACATTTATCCGTGCAACGCATAAATGCATAACAAGTTTAATGCGACGAAAATCGTTGTGCATTTAAGCGTGTTCTACTGTATTATGTCAGAATTCACCAATTTTGTTACATCAAAGATTCCTTCTGAATAAAAATCTGTTTTTAACGCCTTGACACTATAATGTGTCCTAGAACTTTTGCGTTATGAAATATTTTTAAATATAATAAGCGACATAAACTTTCTTCGCGTTATGACGATGATAACCATTGAACATAAAATCTCTAACAGCGTATTGTTATCAATGGTGTCACTTAAGGGGAAGACTCTTAATTTTAACAAGAATCTTTTATGATAGAGGCGTCGTTCAACATAACACGTATGGGAATATTGCATAATATTTAGTGGCGGTGGTCCTATAAGATCCTATGTGTGAGTGCCAAAGGTTTTCGATATGAGTTCCCTTTAGTACTTCCAGCGTTTATGAGTTTGTGGCTTACAAGTAGGTTAAGTCGTTTCATATGTTATAAACATAGGACATAATAAACATCGATCGGTGAAGCATTAAAGTCGGTCTTGCACTTGGTTCAATTAAGTTGATGAAACTGTTGACGATTAACGTACACCTACGTACTGTCAATTGGTGTGCCAAAGGCATTTCGATATAAACAATAAGATGACAACACATGTGTGAACACTTGACGATTATTGAACTTAGGAAAGCAATTTGCTGTGAATTTATTGTTAGTACGAAATTATGATTTTATAGTTAAATCTTAGTAACTATACTTCGTTACGGAAAATTGATTGAAAACTTTTCGAAGTGCTACAAAATAGTTTTGGGCAGATTTTGGTACCATTCAAATTGCGACGAGTCGTCTCAGATTTGCAGCAAAAAAATTTTGGTGTTTAATGAACAAAAAAAAAAAAAATTGAAAAAAAATCTTTTTCACAGATTTTTTGGAAAAAGTGGTAAATATTTTTTTTTCGATTTTCCCAAAAATTAATTGCCTTTAAAACTCATTGTATATCGCAAACGGTTCAACAAAAAAATTAAAACATAACAAAAGCTATAATTGCCAATATGGCAATCATTGGAGACCCGTATGGTGATATTCGTATCAAAATTCGAACAGTTGTACCAAAATTCCACTTTGAAGTCAAACTTTCCAATAAGATTTTTTAAAATTTATTCCAATTGGATTTTGATGTATGGGAGTTTTATGTAGAATTATATCCTAAATAACTTTTGTTCTTGGACTTTTTTGATAAGATGCACCGTTTTTGAGATATTCGCAAAAATCGTTTTCGTTCGTATGGGGGGTACCCCCCCTAATGGTCCATTTTTGCCCATTAACGAACTTAGCCTCGCATTTTACGAAAAACGGATCTGTGCAAACTTTCAAGTATCTAGCTCAATCCGTGCGCCCGCAATCCGCGCCACAGACAGACAGACGGACGGACAGACAGACAGACGGACAGACGGACGGACATGCAAAAATTAATTTTTTTTATCATTCTAAACACACTGGTGTAATTCATTTTTTTGTGTGATGACGGGATCTGGGCGTTACAAACGGTAAGGCAAACTTAATATACTCTTTGGTTTCACCATACGGGTATAAAAAGAAATTATTTCGGCTCATTTTGCATTTTATCACAAATAGTATAACATACAGATGCCAAGGACCAATTGTCAAATACTCTATACGATGACTGGCAAAATATTTATTTAAAAAAACCATTTGTATAGTAGAGAGGGAAAGGAGTGGTGGGATTGGATTTTAATGCATGGAACGGTTATGTAAAATCATATTTTAAACAGATTTTACCTTTATAAATTTTTCAGACTCACCGTTTTCGATCAACTAAAAAAGGTTTACAATTTGTTTAGTGGAGGGGAGAAGGAATGGTCCAACTGGATTTTGATGTACAGCTAAGTTATGTTAAATAGAAAATAATTTTACTTCCCATTTTATCTTTATAAATTTTTCGAATCGATGCACAGTTTTCGAGAAAATAGGAAAAAAGCATTCCATTTGTATGAAAGAGGAGGGAAGCAGTTGTCTGATTATATTTTCATGTATGGATGAGTTACGTAAAATTTTATTCTAAACTCATTTTAACTTAATAAATTTTTCGGTGTGACTCACCGTTTTCGAGAAAATTGCAAAAAACTGTTTCGTTTGTATGGTGGAGGGGGAAAAAAATGGTCCGATTTTGCCCGTTCAAGAATTTAGCCTTGGCATTTACGAAAAACGTAACTATACAAAGTTTCAAGTCTCTAGCTCAGTGCTTTCGAAAGTTATGGTGTTCACGGACAGACAGACAGACGGACATGCGGAAATCAAAATCTTCTATCATCCCAAACACCCTGGTGTAGTTCATTATTTTGTTGGACGATCGGTTCAAAAGGTATTCTATATGAGGTATTCGATGTGATCGACACCTTCATGCAAGACTATCATAACTCTCTCGAGCTGTCAAAATTCTGAAATTTTTGCAAGTACATTGAAACGTTAACGAACTTTAGTTATTTTTTGCTGATGTTAAAAGACAAAATCTGCAATTGTGAATCCTTAAAGGCCTGTGTCCACATGGAAGTTTATTTGCAGAAGTCGCTTCTAGCAGAGACATCTGGAA
The DNA here is from genome assembly GCA_964034945.1 of Chrysopilus asiliformis. Classification (NCBI taxonomy): domain Eukaryota; kingdom Metazoa; phylum Arthropoda; class Insecta; order Diptera; family Rhagionidae; genus Chrysopilus; species Chrysopilus asiliformis. The sequence continues at coordinate 84,847,820 of OZ035961.1, read as the reverse complement.
GTTTTTCCCGTGGAAACACTAACTGCAAGTTAACTTCCAGAAGTTGTGACACCAGAAATCTCTTCTGGAAGCGACTTCTGCAAATAAACTTCCATATGGACACAGGCCTTAACATCTTAAAACAATTAACGAGTTTAATTTTTTAGTGAATTGAAAATTCAAAATTGAGGCGTGGATATAGCGTATTGAAATTCCGAACATGTGTGCAGAATTTCATGACTGTAACTCGAGTAATTTTTAAGAAATTTAATTTTTAGTACATTGACTTTAAAAACATTTTTTTTTATTTCTGAATGAAAATTCGTTCTTCCGTTTATCGAGTGAAATGCAGTGAAATCTTTATAACAATATGCAAGGAAATTTTTTTAGCAACTCAAAAAATTATGAAAAAAATAATAGAAATTTTCCACAAATAAAGAAAAAATGTGTAACATACTATAAAAATCGATTTTTTTTCATTTTTTCAGTGAAAAATAAACACTTGAAAACTCGAAAACTTCAAAAAGCAATTATATAGATTTGCTAGTCGGGAAAAAGTGTGTCAGTGGTTAGCAGTTTACGTGGGAAAATTTTATTATTCACACAACTATCAAGTCGATGCAAAAATAGTCCTTTTCAGAAAGTGGTAAATTTTTGAGAACCAGATGAAAGTAAAATATATAAAAACAATCAGTAGTTGCTTCTATAATTCACTCGAACTTCAGCTTTCAACTCGATTTCAATTCTATTCAAATTCGAATTTCCATTATTTTGTCTTCGAATTCATTTTTTGAATACGCTTTTCAATACTTAATTCTTATCATCCGGTGCCTCCAGCGTTGAACATTTTCATCAAACTTCATTGATTGAAGTGAAATTTTCCAATAACTTTTCTTCTCGTACCAATACGGACAATATTTTCTGAGCAAACTGAGTATCAAAACTAAGTAAGAGCGGAAAATCTTCAATTCAAGGTTTCTAGCTATTGTTTGCCAAGTTTCTATTAAGTTGAGTGCAGTGTAAATCTCAAGTCAATTTAATCGGAAAGTACGAAAATTGAATTGTACATTGTTTCGAACACTAAAAAATTTCTCGACTTTTCAAGCAATATTTCCAACTTTTACAGCAATATCTAATAGGAATCGTTTAAATAAATTGAAAGGATCTTTACAATTCACTTACTGGAATATCCGAATGGAAAATCGGACTTTGTTTTGATTGTGAGAATTTATCGAAGTGATTGCAATTAAACTATTGTTTGTTATAACCGATCTTAATTAGATTCACGATTTTTTTTCTAGGCAACTAAAATTATTTCACCAAACTAAAATAGACATTTCGTTGCATGTGTATTACATTTCGTTGCATGTGTATTGTTATGGTGTGTCCGTCAAAATCGTTTTTTTTTCAGATTTTTTACGCTTAATTGGTTTTTTGGGGTGCTATATAGCTTGATGAAATCTGCTGTAAAAATATGTATTAGTTACTACGATATTCGTCCTTGTTTCCCGCATACACCGAGTTTGCACACACATCCCGGAAAAATTCAATGGTGGGTATTGTTTTACCGTATATACTTCATTATTTATTTTTATACTCTATATGATATATCATATATTAGTATATTAGATTTAGTATATCGTTTGTAACGCATCGAACCAATCATCGGACACAAAAATGAACTACACCAGGGTGTTAGGGATGACAAAAGATTTTGATTTCCGCATGTCCGTCCGTCTGTTCGTCTCAAATAGCCTCGAAAAGCACGGGCACATCAAAGTAACTGTCGCTACCTTTAGAATCAAAATTTATAACCACTACAAATTAAAATACAGTTCAATGAAACACAACCTTCTACGGCAATGGCTTGACACGAACTGATTTAAAATGAAACGTGTCATGCTAATAATGCACCGATTTCAACTCAAAGCACGATTCGTTTTATTCCTGCGATCCGAAGCCGCAACACACAAGCATTACAGTACACTATAATAGGTCGATTATAGTGGCTACACTGTTAAAGCCAATCTGTGTGATGAGCCAGCCGAGCCACTAGCTGATGATGCCTGCTCTAGACCTATAATTCATATCCGCGTATACAGAAGCGTAAGAATTGACGAGATCGACACACTGATTAATAATGTGTTGCAAAGCCGCTATTACTTTAATGGGGAAATTGGTGATCGACTGTTCGTCTTTGGGTCAATATTCGCTTGAT